>JARFJB010001852.1:1667500-2032500 GCA_036346205.1 Vesta saturnalis | reverse complement strand
TGCACACACGCACACATGCACACACGCACACACGCACACACGCACACACGCACACATGCTCACACGCTCATACACTCACACACTCACACACTCACACACTCACACACTCACACACTCACACACTCACACACTCACACACTCACACACACACTCACACACTCACACGCTCATAACTCACACTCACACTCACTCACCTCACACTCACACACTCACACACTCACACACACACACACTCACACATCACAACACAACTCAACACTCACACTACACATCACACACTCACACTACACACACTCACTCACACTCACACTCACACTCAACATCACATCACACTCACACACACCACACTCACACTCACCACACTCACACTCACACTCACACTCACACTCACACTCAACACTCACACTCACACACACCTCACACTCACACACTCACACTCACACTCACACCACACTCACACACTCCACCACACTCACACTCACACTCACACATCACCTCACACCACCTCCACACTCACACTCACACACACACTCACACACTCACACTCACATCACACACTCACACTACACTCACACTCACACTCACACTCACATCACACTCCACACTCACACTACATACCACACCTCACCTACACACTCACACTACTCACACTCACTCACACACTCACACTCACACTCACACACACTCCACACTCACACTCACACACTCCACACCCACACTCACACACACTCACACTCACCACACTCACACACTCACTACTCCACACTCACACACCTCACCACCACACTACACTCCACCCTCACACTCACACACACACTCACACACCTCACACACTCCACACACCTCACACCTCACACACTCACACTCCACACCTCACCATCACACACTCACACTCACTCCACACACTCACACACCTCACACTACCCTCACACTCCACACTCACACACCTCACACACTCACACCACATCACACTCACCCACACTCACACACTCACCACACTCACACTCACACCCACACTCACACACTCACCACACACTCACATCACACACTCACACCTCCACACTCACACACACTCACACACTCACACACCACACACTCACACCTCACACACTCACACTCACCACTCACCACACACTCACACACCACACACTCACATCACACTCACACACACACACCTCACACACCACACTCCTCACACCTCACACCTCACACTCACACTCACCCACACTCACACTCACACTCACCCACACACTCACACTCACCACTCACCTCACACTCACACTCCCTCACACCTCACACTCCACCACACTCACACCTCACCACTCACTCACACTCACACTCACACTCACTCACACTCACACTCCACCTCACCTCACACCTCACACTCCTCACACTCCCCACACTCACACTCACACTCACACCCACACTCCACACTCACACTCACACTGACACTCACAGTCACACTCCAACATACACATGCACACACACACACTCACACATACGCACACAAGTTAATTAGGTCGAGTTAGCGAATTATATAACAACAATCAATTGGCGGTTTGCAGCAGTGAAAATTCTTGAAGATATACTGAGTATGACTACTCGTAAAATAATGTAACTTTAATAACCATAAAGTACTATTATGTTGATATTTTGTTAGAGCTGTTAGTTTATGTTCACGAAAAGGTTGTCTCATGTATCTTTAAATCGGTTACTGTAGTTCGTTTTGGTGATAAAATTGCCCGTCACATTAGTACAGTTTTTCAGTAGATTTAAAACTTTTTGAAAACTCTTTATTTTTACGTCAGAAACTGTTGTGCCACGAGACTGCCTATATTATTGACGTTAAATTATAGATGCTCTTGAGTTCAACGGTCTACGTACTCTTTTGTTTTTAAACCTTATTTACAATTACTGCGTTGGGTTTTATACCATGTTGTGTGGGTAATGATTCAATTAGTTTTTTTGTTATTCCTAGGTCAGAGACAACAACTTTTTCAAATTTACATTAATTTAATTGTTTGTATTATTTAAAGTTGATTCCTTTATTCGAGCAAACAAATTATTTACTGGGTATTAAATTTTGTGTCATCTATTTCTCTTTTGTCTTTCTTTTTCTTACTTCCTTCTTGGAATTTTAGGGTTTTGTTTCCTGGTGCGTTACTATTATGATTAAGAGGCTTCCACTTAACAGTACCAATGGTCGAAACTCATTATTCTTAATGTTCTATAGTACAGGGTGTCCGAAAAGTCCCGCGTCATAAGGCTGAGAAATAATTCAAGTTCAATACAAGGTAATAACACATATACTTACTATATATTTGACAAAATTTGTTCAATACGGTTTCCATGTAAGTCAAAACATAATTCAAAACGATCTCCAGGGTTTCGGAGGATGTTCGCCACTAATCCAGATGTAATTGAACGACACACAATAGAGATGGTAGAAATGGTTTTTGTCTCTAATCTTTATTGCGTACACTTTTGATTTTGCAAAACCCCACTCAGCACTATCTATCGGTTTTAAGTCTGGAGATTGTGGGGCCCATTCCACTCCTCCTCTACGACCAATCTACTGGAAATTTCCATCTAGCCAATATGGAACTTGTGTATCAAAGTGTGGCGGTGCACCGTCCTGCATGAACCAGTCTGGTTTTACCAAACCCTGGAAATCCAAATCAAGAAGCAGTTCATCTTCGGGCATGGTATGTTTCACTGTTAACTGTGCCATCAAAAAAAAAGTAGCCTATGATCCTCTCTTTCCACAAACCACACCAAACCATGAAGCGATCAGCTCCTTGCTCCTTACTGCCGCTGTACCAGTGAATGTGACTGTCAGACTCTCCATTTACATAAAAATTAGCTTCGTCCGAAAATATAACTTTAGACAAGAACTGGGGGTCTTCTCCAAATTTGTCGGAAACCAAGAGCACATCTCCATAAAGCGATCAAGATCGTCTGCTGACAAGTAGCGTAACAATTGTAACTTATACCGATGAAAGTTGTTCTTTTGCAAAATATTCCATACTGTGCTTCGAGAAACGCCTAGTTCCAAGCTGGTACATCGGATTGATATTTTGGGACTTGCAATAACATTTGCCAAAACTCCTTCCACAACCTATTCTAACGTGCTCGGATGGACGCTTCTTTGAGCATCAGCTACACTATCTGTAGCTTTGAACTTTGCTAGCATTCTGCCAACCGTTGTGTACGACACTGCCTCTCGTTTCGGATGCTTGTTAATAAATTTATCTGCAACGCCTCTAGAAAGAAAGACTTTCCCTTCTTCAGAGAAAAATAATCTCTACCCGCTCTCCAGTGCTCAACATTTTTCAGGCCAGCAACAATAAAAAAAAAATTAGTACAATCCTCATGGTGCGGGACTTTCGGACACCCTGTAGTTGGAATTACTTAAGTGACAACAAATTAGACACTAATACAAAAAACAACATGTTTTTAAAAACGTTTGCGATGCTTTAATGATTGCCTTCTCGGAAAGGGTGTTAAAAATATTCAAGTCAAACAAACATATCAAGTGGTGCAATAAAGAATTAGAATAATGTAAAATAATCACCGATTAACCCAATACAGATTTTTTTAAAGTGTTAATTGTGGTTAATTGGGATCTAGTTAATAGAATGTATTGTAAATTAACATTTTTCAAAATTATTTTTGCAGTTTTTTTTACTTATAATATATCATACGATAGGCATCTGCGGCTACTTGTGTGTTTTAAATAATGAAACTTGACAAGTATTTCAGAACTTTATTTGCATCTATATCGATGTAGAAGGAGTGTGATAACTTCTAAATATCTATCAGGATGTAAAGCAACATTACATTTTGTGCAAATAAACTTAGCATATTTACCGCAATATGGACAACGTCGCTGAGTACTTATTTTGTAAATAAAGTGGTGCAGTTTATCAAACCTTATTTCTTGCAACACGTTTTTAAACCGACTTGGGATTAGCCCAGTCAGTGGTTTAGGCGTGGTTAGTGTTGATAATACAATTTGTCGGACAAATTGAAGAAGAGGTAATTTTGGATCAGCATAACGATAGAGCATCCACATATTTATCACGGCTCCATTTAGACAGAATCGAATTTTTGATCAGTACCTCTTCCTGAATGTAATTTTATCAAAGAGGTCTACTCCACCCGTTCCTTGGTTGTACAGGTTGCAGTAATCTCTTCAGATTTAATACTGGTAACAACATTTACATGACTTGTCGTGCCATGTTATAATAGTGATATTATGTGTTGCATCATTCAGGTTATATATATATATATATATATATATATATATATATATATATATATAGTTGAACTGTCCGGGATGCGATTTTATAGTATCTAAACCAATACAGTCCCGATGGTGACTGAACTCGAGTAACTTGTGTTTGCAACAAATTAGTTACATATTCTAATCTATTACGGTACAGAAAATCACCGTACTGGAATAGAAGTTGTACGTTTATTTTGTAAGCTATAACCGTCACAAAATCTAACCTATTTCAGTTGTGATCGTTATTTAAAAATCGCCCGAATGTAAAACAGCCCTTCGTTAGTATCGATCACTCAGGTAGTTTAGTTGACGTTATGATATTGTGTCTCTATAGTTTCATTAGTTTAACGATTTTTTAGTGCATTAAAATGGCTAAAACAGTAATAAATAGTATTGTGGGACTTGGCCTTCATTAGTTTGAATTTGAGGAGAAAAATCAATTTGTGACTAAATTTCAATGCAAGTTAACAAAAGGAAAAAATTGTTAAGAAAAATGTGAAACCTTCATAAAAGACTTTTCTCGTAGCACAAACACTAAATGGATTGTAAACAAAGTGTTTATTAACTGGGTTTGTTATGAATTTCGCAAATTCTATGTGTGTCATCTAGTCAAAAAAAAAATAAACGTTTACTTAAGAAAAAAGGTTGCACAAGAAATTTCCAGTGTTTAGCAACTTATTAAAACAAGGTTTAAATGTACTGATCAATATAAATTATGAACAATCTCACCGAATACAGATTCCCCAAGCATTTACCCTGTTACGATGCAATGAAGAACAAAGGAAACTTCTAGCCATTATTTTGAATCTGGAATGACAGCTTCTGACGCCAAGACCTATCATGAATTCTTTTTATCTGAAAATTATGATGGTGACATTAATGCGTTTCTAGCAAATGCGCAAGTTAATAAAATAGAAAGACAGGTGACCGACTTTTATCAACAATGGAGGTCTCAAAAATAGGGAGGAAGAGATAACCAAAGTGTTATTGAAAGAATAAAGATTCAAGTTGAAAAGTTACAAAAACAGGATATCCCTTTGTGTCTTGGCGAAAATCCATTTGTTGTTGTTCTGATAACCGCCGTTATGAAAAGAGCTTTTAAAGCAAGTTATGCAGATGAGATGATCTTTAATGACACCAGTGGTTCTTGTGACCAAAGCAGCACCTCTGTCAATTTTATCTTTGCATCAACAAAAATTGGAAGAATACCATAGCTGTGATACTTCACAAAAATAAATGAGGATGTGATTATGTATACTCACCAAAAATGGCAAAGCAATACTTAGAAACTACTTGTAATAAATTAATTGAGCCACAAATTATTATGAGCGACGATCACTCTGCAGAAAGAAATGCACTTAAAGTAGTATTTTCAAAATCTCGTTTACTACTTTGTATTTTTCATGTAACGCAAGCCTTGTGACGCTGGCTATGAAACTCTAATAACAAGATTCAAAAAGATGATCGAAAGACTCTAATGACATTATTCCGCTATGTTTTGTTTGCTAAAACAAAAAACTTTATGTTTCAGTTATTAAACGACCAAACATTAAACAAGTATAATAATGTCAAGCTCATTTAGAACATATTTGGAGTCGTCGAGAAGAATGGTGTTTACCTTTCCGTAGTTCAAAGGTAAATATGTAATTAAAAATTATTATTAATTTTATTAAATACATAAATAAAAAGTTTACTTCGAGTAGGATTTGAACCTACGACCTGTACTTTGCTAGAGTACCGTGCTACCAACTGCGCTATCGAGATTCAAGCCCCAATCGGTGTAAATTTTGTCTTTATGTATGTAGAACTGATGTGAATTCTAAATATATAGCTATTGATAGAATGCAAGCCGAATTTATAAGGCTTTCAGATATATTAAAGAAAGATCAGTGCCCTTCCAATATCATTGTGGTAAAACAAATTTGTGACCACATTGGGAAAAGTTCAGACTCCATCACAAATTATGTCCATGTTTGCCCACAAAACTAGATTTACCAGGAGCCCAAAAGTTCATGTACAACCAACAGCTGTAGCTCGAAGAAAAGATAGGGGACTTAAAGGTAATAATCGCATACAGTCTGGAAGGTCAACCAAACTCTAAGAAAAGAAAAAAGACAAAAACCTCACAACAGTAGCCTTAGCATAGAATAAAACGAATCCAGTGCAAAAAACATTAACTTAACAATGTTAAACAACATTAATAAAGAATAATTTTTTAGTTATGCGTTATGCTTATTTAGTTTTATTTTTATGCAAATAAGTATGTGTTATTGGGGAGTTATCTTCATCTTAAATGCGACAGCGTATATTATATTTACAGAGTTTTCATTTATATTTTGACCCCCACCTATAGGTCAAATCAAAGATGTAAGCCAAAATCTTTGAATGCAAAAGTTGTAGGGCTTTTCATGTTTTATCTTTTAGAAATATTGGTAAAAAAATATTGTTATCGCAAAAAAATTATATGATTTGTGATGTTTTTTAAATGGAACACCCTGTATTTTATTAGCAAAAATAGAAGAATTTTTTCCAAAATTCCCAAATTTCAAGCTTCTTTATCTTAAAAATGACTAAACCAAATACCTACAAACTATATATTTTTGAAACTAGAATTAAAAGATCATTTATTTGTGCTTCTAAAGTATAGATTGTTCCATTTAAAAAATCACAACACATATTTTTTATAACTTTATATTGTTTTTATCAATATCTCTAAAAGATAGTATGTGAAGATTGTTTTTTTCCTTTTTACTCCGCCAACAAAAACCGTAATTAAGTCCGTAAATTAATTAAGTACCGCTGAATATCGATAAGAATTAAACTAAGTAATGAAAATAATTATACCGTGATTCATAATGAACGTCAGATAAACATGCGATTCAGAATAAAATCAAAAAGATCTAAGAGATTTCCGTTAACTATAAATAGAAATTTTCTATCTTCTATTCCGAAACTATAACTTATTAGATACTATAAATAATTACACCGTTAATATAAATGCAAGTTTTCTTGTTGTTATTCCGAAATTAAAACTTAATAAGTGGTAAATTAGTTTGTATTAAAACGCACATATTAAATGGAAAATTACATTCAAACCGAAGCATTCAAAATAGAATTTAAAATCTGATCAATATAATTAAAAGTTTTAAATTAACAAAACAAGTTATAATTAAGACCGTCCTTATTGTTAAATAATATTTTCAATATAAATAAGTAAAGTTAAACCTGCAATAGTTTCTACCATATGAATTCCAACTACAATGGAATATTGTAATCTTGTTCAATTTGTGTAAAAGAAACTATTGTAATAATATTCCAACCGTTTAACTCGTGTGCAATAAGCAATTGGCTTCTGTAAATTTCTATTGATTTTTTTTGTATTTTCCTACTGTTATTCACAACTCTTTCTTTTCTGATTCTTTTTATTCGCCGCGCCAATGGTACATTATCATCACTGGAACATTCACTCATAGCTTTATCAACTTTTTCTAGTCGTAGTACACATTTCTCTGTATTCTGATTTACAGTAATCTATTGGCTGCTTTAGATCGTATTTCCCAATATCATACACGTTACCGGTCCCTTCACCATCACTACGAGCATCGTCCACGTCACTATCTTGAGGTGATAACACCAAATCTAACCGATCACAGTCCTTTATTTGTTATTCTAAATAATGTAGAATCTGGCACAGAAAACCTTTTGAGTTTAAAACGATTTTTGTTCGCTTCATATAATTTTGTAAATGTTTCTAAGAACACAATAAACGCTCTATTCTCAAATAGACATTTGTAAAATTAACATTCCTGAGAATTTAAAGTTTAATCTCCATTTAGTATAATACGCTGAGATAAGGGACCAGATAATTTAATTAAAAAATAGCACCAGCAAAGATATTTTTGGCATTAGTGTACATCTTATTAAAAGCAATCCTAGTCTTTACGCAGACCCCTTACAAAAGCTAGTTAACGACGTTCTTCTCAATCGGATATTCCCTGATGTACTGAAAAATGGTGTGGTTGTACCCTTACACAACAGGAGATGTCAATAACGTAGAAAATTATCGACTTGTTTTTTCCAAAATCTCCGAAAAGGTTTGTTTTAATAAAATCTCGCATTTTTTTAATGTAATAACTTACTTAAAAAAAATCAATTTGGTTTTAGGTCAATGTGTTCGTATAAATAATCAATATTCCAAGAAATTGTAGATATTACGTGGAGTTCCTCAACTAAGTATTCTTGGGCCACTTCTATTTCTTATTGACGTAAATGATTTGCCCAACTATCTGTCAATAGAGGACAATTGCATTCTTTATACTGATGCTATTACCTTAATCTTAAGAAACAGTAATAATATACAAGTAAATTTTGAAAGTAAAATACTTCACAGTTTAGCTAATGAGTGGTGTATTGCAATAATTTCTCAGAAAGTGAACTTAGTTTTTCTTTAAAGACATCTCTTGTGGAGACTTATAAGCATGTGAAATTCCTTGGTTTGTACTTCGATTCTAAATTAAAATTTCGTTTCCATGTGGAACGCGTTCAAGCAAAGTTAAGTAGTAACATATTGGTTCTGCGTAGACTGTCTGCGATTGTTTCCAGTGAACTGTTAAGAACTGCATACTGGTAAGGGTTTGGGACAATTTTCCGTCGCATTTTCACCTTAGCCGATTCGCCGTCGCCAATTCGCCGTAGGGACAGTTAGCCTTTGGTCAAATTTGCCGTAGGGATGATTCGCCGTCGGGACATGTTTTAGACGAATATATAAAATTAATTTGTTCTTAGGTACGCCAACAACACAGAAAATTAATGCATTACTTAAAAAAATACTACGGATGTAAACCGATTTTAATAGGTAAAATAGAATAATATGTGCATATTAACTATAAATTGACCTACATATTGTAATTATGTGCTAAGCCCTCAGATATTCTAATATATCAGTGTCACCATTGAAATTCCTAACTAACCTAAAAATGCTGTTATCGGCACTCCTGCACTTCCTCAACTTTACGTAGACAATCATTATCAACTCATAGAAAGTCTATTTAAAGTAAAGACCTTCATTGTCATACGAGAAATATAATAGCACTTCAAAAAGCACCATTTGTACGGCGAATTGGGCACACGGTGAATTTTACCAACGGCCAACTGTCTCGACAGCAAGTCGACAATGGCGAATCGGCGATGGCGAAACGGCGACGGCGAACTGTCCGAAACACAAAAAACCCTTCAAAAAGTAAAAAAATTCTTGAATCACAGCTCGATCAAACAAAAAAAAAATAAATCAATACATTTGTTAGTAAAAACAAATCAACCAGAAAGGATCCATTATCTACAAGCGGCTGAACAGATTTTATTCAATCATAGCTAAGAGCACACGCGATCAATTAACCTTTCAAACTAAATTAAAATCGGTTACTCCGTTTGGAAGCTAAGACGCCACAAATAGATATACAGATACACAGATGCACAGATAACCAGATGCACAGATGCACAGATACACAGATACACAGATACACAGATACACAGATACACAGGTACACAGATACACAGATACACAGATACACAGATACACAGATACACAGATACACAGATACACAGATACACAGATACACAGATACACAGATACACAGATACACAGATACACAGATACACAGATACACAGATACACAGATACACAGATACACAGATACACAGATACACAGATACACAGATACACAGATACACAGATACACAGATACACAGATACACAGATACACAGATACACAGATACACAGATACACAGATACACAGATACACAGATACACAGATACACAGATACACAGATACACAGATACACAGATACACAGATACACAGATACACAGATAACAGATACACAGATACACAGATACACAGATACACAGATACACAGATACACAGATACACAGATACACAGATACACAGATACACAGATACACAGATAGACAGGTACACAGATACACAGATACACAGATACACAGATACACAGATACACAGATACACAGATACACAGATACACAGGTACACAGGTACATAGATACACAGATACACAGATACACAGATACACAGATACACAGATACACAGATACACAGATACACAGATACACAGATATACAGATACACAGATACACAGATACACAGATACACAGATACACAGATACACAGATACACAGATACACAGATAGACAGTTACACAGATACACAGTTACACGGTTACAGAGTCAATAATTATGAATGATATTAAATCTGTACATATTGTACTTAAATTTCGTCGACTTTGCAAAATCTTGACCCTAGTTAAAACCATAATAGGAGACGTTTGTTACTATACCCGCTAGTTTGTAGATTACAGAAGGGCGACCTGACATAAGACAGAAAAATAGTCGAATTTATTTTATAAAACTATTATTATACAGCTCTCGAATTCATTAGCAGCTCATCTAAAAATGTTATATGATTTTGTAATGAAACTGAATGGCTTCCAGCTATCGACGCCATTCTGATGTCCTGATCCAGAATTCCTCGATGCGTTGTCTATTGTGAGTTGATTAATTTGAAGTTCTAGTTGCAGTTTAATTTTGGTCTTGTAGTATATGGTTTATTTTATGCAATTATATTTTTCTGACTATGTATCATAAAGTTTATATTATCGTTCTATTTTGTGGTGATAACAACGATAAAAATGCATAACGCAAACTGTATTTTACAGTTTTTGGTACATTTCGGTTTATTATGGAATTGGCTACCCTGGAGGTTTTCCACATAGCTGTTAGCCCTAACCTCTAAAGATTGTGCGAAATATTGTCAATTTCTAAATGTCAGTTTACTATCAGTGTAGCCAACATACAAAAATTCAATCTGACAATAATGCAAATTAGAAAATTGCAATTTCTAAAATTGTTGTATAACAATCGGAATTAGAAAAAATTGTATAAAGCACACGTTTCATAATGTGTATTGCCGTGCTCGTGCTTAGGAGCACTCGTCGCTTAGCGTATCGTGTTACAAACTTGCACCCGCTCGGTAATACTAACATTATGATGATTGTATTTTAATATACTATTTTGTTGTTTTAAATTTACAGTTTATTAAAGTTAATTATTTAGCGTAATAAGTGGAGTAGATGTTTTGGGTGATGTGAAAAATTATATTGAACAAAACTTTTAAAATTCAGACATTCACGTTGCCGTGAAGAAATAATAGATAACAAGAGTAAAAAATTTTAAATCACATTTTATAAAACCAAATTCCAAAAAAAATCATGAAGATGGGAAATCCAACAAAATTATTTAAGAAAAAAACGTTTTCTCCAACCACCTAAATAGACGCTATATTGTGACAGTATTTCGTACCAAAAGTGGCCGATTTAGGGATTCTTTGGTATCTCCATCGCAACTATACAAAAAGTAATTTGACCTTCACTAAATATCAACTTCGTGTGAACGATGGGGTGTCATTACTTTAAAATTTTCGCATGTTCATCATAAACGACGTTTTCAGTCATAAATATTGACATTTAAAAATTTTGCTATTTACTTTCGTTTTGAGCAAGTGTAAGTTTATTTATATATTTTGAGTCAATATCTTCTATGAACAGATATCACATTTGCTGTCACCGGTGGCAACGTAGTGAACTTCAAATAAATCACTGAATAAAAGATAAAAGTGGCTGAAGAAAGAAACTCTTGTTATGCCTACAAAAAATGCATTTGCGGGACTCGTTCCAAAAATTGATGTTTTTTTTGTAATAATGGATGAAATAACTATTTTGTGACCCACGAAGGAAAACATAATAAATTCAGTTTAAAGAAATTGAAAGGTTTTTTATTATCACAAACATGTTTTTAAGTACCTGTCATCATTGCGGTACAAAAGAGATAAAAATCATACATCCATTTTTTTGCCTTTACGAGGTGGGGGTGGGGGTATTGAAAAGCAGGCAGTGCGTACTTTCTCTTTTGAGGCCAGGTATATTTTCGCCGAGTAAATTTTCGATTCTGTGAACGCTTAGGAAAAATAAGGAAGCTGATCTTATATCATAATAAAGTACATATGCACTTCGGTTTTTGAACTTTAAAAATTATTTTTATACGTAATATCGCAAGAGAGTGAAAATAAATTAAAATTAATTCGACAGATATTGTTGTCTGGCTATTGCCTATTGCCTATTGACCAGGTGCTCTCTGAAGTATTTGCTACTACCACCAAGATCTGCGCCAACGGCGGCTCCAGACTGGCTCGCGCCCGGTCCTTCTGCGCTCACCGTCGCGACCCCCCTACTCGTCGGGGCCTCTCTTTGCCACGCGTCACGAGTGACGCTTTACGCATGCCGCCAATGGCGAAGTATAAGCACGACGCTTAAGAGCCATCCATTTTCAGGGCTGGTAACTTTGGCAGGTGAGTTGTTACACACTCCTTAGCGGATTCCGACTTCCATGGTCACCGTCCTGGTGTCGTGAGTTACCAACGCCTTTTCTGGTTTCCAATAGAGTCGATTTGGGCGCTTTAACTTCACGTTTGGTTCATCCCACAGCGCCAGTTCTGCTTACCAGAAATGGCCCACTTGGCACTCTAGATCCCATCTCGCGGCTTCGTTATTCGGGCAAGCCGGAGATCTCACATATTTAAAGTTTGAGAATAGGTTGACGTCGTTTCGACCCCGATTCTCTCTAATCATTCGCTTTACCGCATGAGACTCTTTCTCGTTTAGCGAGCGTCAGCTATCCTAAGGGAAACTTCAGCGGGAACCAGCTACTAGACGGTTCGATTGGTCTTTCGCTCCTATACCCAGTTCCGACGATCGATTTGCACGTCAGAATCGCTGCGGACCTCCATCAGGGTTTCCCCTGACTTCGTCCTGACCAGGCATAGTTCACCATCTTTCGGGTCCCAGCGTGCGCGCTAGAGGTGCGCCTCCGGCACCGTCGAAGACGCGAGGTAGACGACGGTGCCCGGCGGAGACGCCCCCTAAAGTAACATCGATAATAAATTGAATGAATGAATAACGTTAAATTCTGAAATAACATATGCCATATTATTTTCGCGAAAATAACACAAGAGAAAATTCTCAGTATAATAATGTGATTGGCTTCAACGTATCTACGTGATCAAAAAATGATACTTTTTATTGATTTTTATAAACGTCAAAAAAAATCATTACAATAATTTTTTTCAGTGGTACAATAATCCACTCTTATTTATTCAAAAACATAACAAAGCTAGCCAATTGTTATGTATTATGGTAAATCATTATTGATCTTATAATTCACTTACCTACTAAACAAAAATGAAAAGTTATTTAAGAAACGCTTTGTTCATCGGGTATGTATAATCTTGCCTCATTATAAATAAATTTAGTCATAATGTAAGTGTCAAAATCCTAAAGTAGTATACATAGTACTACTAATATGTAAAAGAACTTGGGGACACAAACTAAAATTTGTTATGTTCAACGATTTATCCTTGCGGATGTGTAACTACGTAATTATGAGATATTCAAAATAATAATAATCGTGAGAAACGAATTAAATTAACTTACACCTTATCTCTTACTTCAATTAACATATACGTAAATTACTACCAAAATATCAAAACGGGTTTTAATCTTATCCAATAATTGTTAGTGCGGTCACAATGTGGTTAGTTTAAAATGGGTACATGCGCTTTAGTACTTCCTTACGCGTAAAAGCCCAAAACGAATTTTTTTGTAGCCTTGACTACAATTAAATATATACAGCTATTTGCTTAAGGACGTTGATACATTATTTGCAATCTAGATGCATGTTGTATCTACATAAAAATGACAATAAATAACTCAAGTATTCTGTGCTCGCTAAACACTAAACAGTACTTCATGTTCCAGAGTGTATTTACGATGTGGATACATGTATTTTTCGTGTTTGTTCTATTAGTGTACTTAATAAGAAATATATCGAAAATGAAAAATTGGTATCGAGCAGTGCGTTTGGCTTTCAGTTTACCTGGACCACGCGCGCACTTTTTGCTAGGTAATATTTTTATACTTAGGAACTGTACTGGTAAGTGAAATATTATCAATATCAACATCATCGTAGACAACCTTTTTTTAGAATTTGCAAAATGTTTGACAAGAGCAGAAAAATTTTACGGGCGTTTACAGAGGATATGGATAACTATTATACCAACAGTTATTATATTTCATCCGAGACATAACCAATTAATTTTGGGTAACACTAGGCAAACTGAAAAAAATTTTTTGTATGAATTTATGCATACGTTTCTTGGTGAAGGGCTACTCACAAATAGTGGTAAGTAGCTAAACTTAAAGCAATTATACCCAAATATTGTAAGGATTTTCCAAAAGGTATAGTATAAGGCTTAATATAATAAAGAACTTAAAAAAAAAGTCAAAAAAGAGATTTTTAGAAGGAATAATCTTTTTTGGAAATCCCAGAATGTAAAACTCAACAATTTCCATTTATAAAAAATATTAATAGGGTCGGAATTTTTTGCCCGTTTTCAGGTAACCCCATTACAACCTTTTTTTCTATTTTTGACGAATCGTTAACAGATGTCATAGTTGAATTTTCTTTGAAATACGCCACAGGCAGTAATTGTGATAGTTTTGGGTTTCACCGAGCAGAACTCTTAAAATTTTTAGGAATAATTATATTTTTTGAATACCAATACCAATGAATTGGTCCAACAAAAAAGATAGAGGTGCGGCTATGGTTAAAAATTGCATGAGCCGTAATCGGTTCCGAACAATTAAGCGATATTTACATTTAAGCGATAACACCTTACTAGATATATGAGATAAATTTTCGATGGTGTAATCCTTTTTGAATTCATTAAATGACAGAAATTTACAGTGGGGTGTATTTGGATTTAATTTATCTATCGACGACCAAATAATACCATATTTTGAAAGACATTCTTGCACAATGTTTATAAGCAGTAAATCTGTGCGGTTTGGTTTCAAACTGTGGTGGCTTTGTTCCTCTGATGGATATTTATTTTATTCATTGCCCAAAAAGAAAAATCGCCTTTTGGACTTGAAAGTCAATTGGTCTTAGATTTGCTTAAAGTAATAAAAAATCCAGTCCAGCATCGAATATTCTTCGATAACTATTTTTCGTCTTATAAACTGTTTGTTAAGCTAAAGCTAAAGGATTTTTGGCAATGGAACCATTCGTGAGAATAGGGCAAGCAGTGGCACTTTAGAAAGCGTAAAAAGTGTGTCCAAACAGCGAAGAGGCTTTTACGATAGTGGTTTTGAAGAGGTTTCAAAGATTTCATTTGTAAGGTGGAATGAAGAGTCCTCGATTACAACAAAACGCTACAGTAGAAAGGAAGAAAAGAAATTAGAATTCCACTACCGAATGTTATCTTTGAATAAAATAAATGTATGAGTGGAGTGTACCATCACGACAATCGCATTGTCAATTGCATGTCTAGAGCATTAGGCACAAAATGGTGATGGCCGATAGTTTGTAACTCGGTCGACAGCACAGTAGCAAATGCTTGGAAGCTATACAATATTGTCAATGAAATTAAAATGTCCCAAATTGATTTTATATAGCTTTGCGTCCATTCAAAAGTGCACCTAAAGCTACAGAACATCAATAACCCAACGATATTGACGAAGTGAGTTACGATACATTCGGCCACATAGTAGTGACACAAGCAGAGAAAGCTCGAAGAAGGTGTAAACTATGTGGAAATCACCAATTCATATGTGTAATAGATGCAACGTTCATCTTCATATTCCATGTTTTAAATTATACCATCAACAATAACCAATTTTCTATATGTATTTTACCAATGGTTTGTTTATTTTGCAAGGAAAGTCTTTTATGCTTGGTTTAAAATATATTATTCCGGTTGCCTGTTTTCAAATCTGTCCATAGGGATTTTACATTGATTTTAACATTTTTGTGAATTCCTGCTCGCCAATTCGGTCTACAGAAAATATTTTGGTATCAATGGGATGAGAAAATTATTGCGCGTCGAATGATACCAAGCATTAAATTGTTTTCATCGATATTTATTGAAACATTCTAATTTAAATTATTATAAGTTTTTGTTATGATTAATTAATATATTAATTAATAATAATTTTTAATTCTAATTTAAAATTTGTTTGTTTTTAAATACGAGTAACCATGATTTTTAAAAAAAATTAACAATTGTAGTCGAGTTAATTTGTTATTTCTTAACATTTGAGAGGTTACCTTTATTTACAATAATGCAATATACTGAACTATGAACGAGTTTTATGGTATACAAACATAATTACAGGCGTTAGTTTGCGGACAAGTGAGAGATTTGTTTTCTGTTAAATTTAGATAAGCTTATGCTGTTTAAAATATTCGTGTACTGTCTCAAATCATCATAGGAATTTACTCGAAATTTAAAATTTGTATTCTATACAGAAAGAATTTTCAGATATTAAGTGGTTAGATATAATTTGATATTCTATGCATACAATTTAAATGTTACGATTGTATTAAGATAATCGGAAATGGGTACTCTTGGTTATGATATAATCCATATCAACATACAGTTAAATGTGTGAAATTTCGATTTCGTATTTACAAAAGCACCAATATCATTAAATACCATAACACTCAATTACTCGGTATTTCAAGCATATGAGTGAAGTAGTTGTATTCAATATATGCGATAGAGAGTTTTGTAAATATCGTGCGAATAGAATCGAGTTTATCGAATTTTTTTCGTGATGCTAATTTAAAAAGAACCTAAATGTCAAAACACATCGATACTTGGGCTCGAAAACTTGAGTCACTTCTGTCGTGGTGGATGTGTGCAGATGAGTAGGGTTGTGCGTGTGTGTTGCAGTTTGCAAGTGTGCGATGTGCGTCGTGTCGTATGCGTGAGGATGCTGTGCGTGTGACTGCTTGGTTGTGTCCCTGCGGTGATGTGATGCAGTTGTACGTGTGCGCACATGTGCGTAACGTGCATGTTGCTGAGCCGTGTGCTGTATGTGTAAGGATGGTGTAGTGTGTGTGTATGTGTGGTAGTGTGCGTGCGTGCGATGCGTGTGCGTTGTGTGCGTGTGCGTGAAGTGCATTTGGGTGTGCGCTACTTGTCTGTATGATGTATGTGTGACTGTGTGTGTGTGTGTGTGTGTGTGTGTGTGGTGTGCGTGTGCGTGTCGTGTGGTGTCGTGTGTGTGTGGGTGTGCGTGTGCGTGTTCGTGTGCGTGTGCGTGTGCGTGTGCGTGTGCGTGGTGTGTCGTGAAGTGCATTTGCGTGTGCGATGTTGATGTGGTGTGTGTGTGTGTGTGTGTGTGTGTGTTGTGTGTGGGTGTGTGTGTGTGTTGTGTGTGTGGTGTGTGGTGTGCGTGTGCGTGTCGTGTGCGTGTGCGTGTGCGTGCGTGCGTGTGCGTGTGCGTGTGTGGTGGTGTGCGTGTGTGTCGTGTGCGTGCTGTCGTGTGCGTGGTGTGGTGTGCGTGTGGTGTGCGTGTGCGTGTCGTGTGCGTGTGCGTGTGCGTGCGTGTGCGTGCGTGCGTGTGCGTGTCGTGTAGTGTGTGTGTGCGTGTGGTGATGTGTGGTGCGGTGCGTGTACGTGTGCGTGTGCATGTGCGTGAGGTGCATTTGGTGTGGCGTACTTGTTGTATGTGTGTGTGTGTGTGTGGTGTGTGTGGTGGTGTGCGTGTGCGTGTGCTGTGCGTGTGCGTGCGTGTGCGTGTGCGTGTGGTGTGCGTGTGGTGCGTGTGTGCGTGTGCGTGTGCGTGTGCGTATGCGCGTGCGCGTGAGTGTGAGTGCGAGTGCGTGTACGTGTGCGTGTGCATGTGCGTGAACGTGCATTTGCGTGTGCGCGTACTTGTCTGTATGTGTATGTGTGTGTGTGTGTGGTGTGTGTGTGTGTGGTGTGTGTGGTGTGTGTGGTGTGTGTGTATGTGTGTGTGGTGGTGTGTGTGTGTGTGTGTGATGTGTGGTATGTGTTGTGATGTGTGTGTGTGTGTGTGTGTGTTGTTGTGTGTGTGTGTTGTGTGTGTGTGTGTGTGTGTGTGTGTGTGTGTGTGTGTGTGTGTGTGTGTGTTGTGTGTGTGTGTGTGTGTGTGTGTGTGTGTGTGTGTGTGTGTGTGTGTGTGGTGTGTGTGTGTGTGTGTGTGTGTTGTGTGTGTTGTGTGTGTGTGTGTGTGTGTGTGTGTGTGTGTGTGTGTGTGTGTTGTGTGTGTGTGTGTGGGGGGAGGGTTTATTAGGTGTAGTTTTTGCTTTTTATTAAATATTTATAAAACAACTGCGTATTTCAAAGATATAAAAATACCGGGATGTAGATCGTAAACATGTCGATTAATTATGTTCTATGCAGTTTTTTGATATGACAGGTAATTTAACGTCAAAAAAATTCCTAAAGTAGAATTTAATTGTTTGTTCAAATTTTTTCATTATCTGAGTAACGATTAATTTTATAAAACAAAATGTAGACGTATTTTTTAACGAAAATTTAATTTTTCATATATTTTATACGTAAAGTAAGGAAGGGTTTGAAATTTTTTTTACGTTATTATGTATTTATGTTTATGAATCTCTATATGTCATGAAGTTTTAAACACGATTCTGACATAGATTACTCTTTTGTTTTTGCAATGTTACCTGGTTTCGCTATGGACGTATGATAAAGAGGTTGCATAGTTATCCAAAAAAAAATTGAAATTAAAATTATTTCATTTCTCTTAATTTAAGTTAGCATGTAGATGTCTATTAACCTCTGTCTGCCATGAAGTTTTAAACGTCTGTTTTATTATAATACCAAATAAAACATGCATTAATAAATAAGTAGTCACCTGTGTTCTCTTAAAATATTTTGGACGATGGTTCGACATATACCCAAGTCTCTAGCTATAGCTCCGGTGCTTGAATGAGGGTTAACATTTACATAAGCTAAAACATCAATAACATTTTCCTCTGTTCTACCTCTGGGTTGTTTTCGGTACACAAGAAGATTCACATTTCCAGTAGTACGCACATGGTGTGCGAGTCGGAAAAAACTCTTCTGCTGTGATGCCGTCTGTTTGGGTACTGCAGTGCATACACTCTAGCAGCAACGGTTGCATTTCTCATACATTCAAAATAAACTGCCAACATATCAAATGCTTCTTCATTTGTAAGAATCATTTTGGTACGAAAAGGTAAAGAAAGTCTATTAAATGCAACACGATGAGTAATTTTTGAAATATGCGTGAAAATCATAGCTTGCTTGTTTTCAACAGGTAATTTATTTTATATCTTACATGGCCCTCTTTACTAATTTTGTTGTCATCAGTAAATCGTAATTTATATTTTAAACTGTAGTTGTTGTTTCTGGGCAAATATCGGTTTTTATTGATATTTTATGCTTTTGATTTACTAACACATCGCTTGAAAACAAATATAACATTCTTATATAATTAAAAAAATGTTAGATTTATCACATTATTATTTCATAATTTGTTCTCATTATTAGTAGAGACAGCATTACATTTAAGTAATCTAGCGGCAACCATAACATTTGTATGATAACAGCTTAAATTACTGCAGACCAATGTAAAATCTTTTCATCCAGGCTAAATGTAATAATTTCCGTTAACGCGAACTAGCCTACTAGACGTTGGAAGGACAATTCCCGCCATTTACCTGTTCCTTACGATGCCTCAGGATATGAAAAAGATATCGACTTGCAGTTTTCACTGTTTTATTACTAATTTAGTCCACTTTTTAAAGACCTGCTTAAATTTTTATGCTTCCATTTAAAATTGTAAAGAGAAAACCCAATATTAAAAAAATATTAAACAACGCCCTCTAGCGTTTATGTTATTAATCAGATTGCTTCAAATTTACAAATTGTCTATTGTTTAACAAAAACAACATCAAGTTTATTAAAATTGGTCAAGCAGAACCTGAATTAAACGCGTTTTTTCGTATCAAGCTTCCCACTCTCCCCCGCCCCTTATTTGAAGAGATAGACTAAAACTTGTCAAATAAAAAATATGCAGAATTTGTCGAGAAATCTGATTATAATATTTAATATGCCCCTTAATTGAGTAAATTTTGAAAAATTTTGCTTTTTAAAATTTTAACTGTCAAATACGCCCTCTAGCGGTGGACCTACGTTTCTCGAGGCCACTTTCATTATAAAAATTTTTTTCACGAACCTGTGCTATAATGTATTCCTGAGATATGGCCGAAGGCTGTTCTTAGTTGGCCACCCGGTACTTTAAATTAAAACGAAAACGTAATTCCAACATTTTATAAATTTTTAAGCTGGCCAGTCATTGCGCGCAGGTAGGAGGCTATGGCTGAAGAATGTCAAATAATGATTTAATGTCAGATAAGATTGAAAAGAATGAGATTTGTTGTCAAAAATGTTAGCGTTGCAACAAAAAATCTATTTAATACAATGTTATGGCACGGGGGATAAAAGTTACCGCTACATAATAGAACAATTTAACGAAAAGTTTCCTGGTATTACAGTTTCCCGTATGGGTGTAAAGAAGTTAGTAAACAAATTTTTAGAACAAATCACACATTCAAAGGATTTTGAAGGAACATAGATTACATGCTTATAAACCCATCTTTAATCAAACTTTGGAGTCAGGAGATGATGCAAAACGTCTCTATTTTTTTGGTTTATGGATGGGAAATGAGAATATGAGACAGAAATTTGTATCGTAATGTTGTGTTTTCCTATGAAGCAACCTTTTCTACCAACAGGACGGTTTCGTCGCAACATGTTCGATATTGGAGTGCAACTAATCCTGATTTTAGAATTGTGAAGTGTGGTGTGCTGTTTCTTACCATGAAATAATAGGCCCATATTTTTTTAATGATAACCTTAATCAGCACACCTACCTGGATAGGTTCAGAAATTTTCTCCGCGATGGTTTAAATGGTTTACCTCTTGATTATCGTCGCTTAATGCATTTTCAACATGATGGCTGTCCGGCCCATTATTCTCGTATTGTACTTGACTAGCTAAATCGCGAATTGGATTGGCAGAAATGGTCCAGTTTTAAGGACTCCAAGGAGCCCTGACTCGACAGTTTTAGTTTTTTTAATTATGGGGGCGTTTAAAACCAATTGTTTACAAAGAACACTTACCTAATAATATGGAAATGCTCAAAAATCGGGTGAGATGTTATTGAATCTTATCTTTAAGAATTCAAGAAATCCGCAACAGTTATAAGGAGCTACGACTTAGAATTGAATTGTGTACTGATGGTGATGATCGGTTAATCGAATAGTTAAAAATGTTGCTGATTAATTTTATTTTTTTTCGATTAAAGAACACACTATAGTAATATTGAAAATTTGATTACAAATTTGTTCATTATACATCAAGCAGAAATTTTTATTCGTAAAATTAATACATCTTTTTTCCTTTGTTTTTATGTTATGAACACACTGTATTAATATTGAAGACTTGATTGCAGATTTGTTCGTTATAAATCAAGCACAAATTTTTGACTCCTTTCGCATTTTTTTGTAAAACTAAAAACAAAATTTTAACGTTTTCGTTTTAACGTAATGTACAGGGTGGTCCATTTTCGATGTTTTCTTGTGGGAAGTACCCTTTCTATTACAGATAGATAAAAAGTAATATGGCGTCCTTGTGCTCGATTTTGGTGTTAATTAAGATCCTATAGTCATCAAAGAAAAAAGACAAAATTGAAAAAATGGCGATTTTGAAAACCTTGAATAACTTTTTTATTTCTAAATGTATCGACAAACTGTGAAAACATTCTTAAGGCACTTTTTTAAGTAGAATCCGTTAGTGCATTCACATTTTAAATGTCTCCTTAATTTAAAAAGATATGACATAAAGTTGTATTTTTTTATATGGAAATTATATGTGCTTTTCAAAAATATATAACTGTTATTTTAATAATTAATAATTTTTTAAGTTTTTCTTATTTACGTTTTATGTTAAGAATACACAGTAGGCATAGGAGGCTGAGATTTGTTTAAGTAAAAACAAATGATACCTATATGTCAAATAATAAATCAAAAATTAGAAGTATGCAACAAAGTGATCTTGGAATTTAGTTATTAACATTTATAATATTTAGAATTTACATCAGTTCTACATACATAAAGACAAAGTTTACGTCGATTGCGCAGTTGGTTAGCGCGGAACTCTAGCAAAGTACAGGTCGTAGGTTCAAATCTTACTCGAGGTAAACTTTTTAATTATGTATTTAATAAAATTAATAATAATTTTTAATTACATATTTACTTTTGAACTTATTCGTTCATAACAAAACTTATAATCAATTAATATTAGTCAAGTTGCTTTGGTATGTGTGAATCCTTGCGATATTGCAGGCTCACATTCCATTAATATAAGTAATTTGATTGTAATCTCATTATATTTAGAATTTACATTTAGTTCTACGTACATAAAGACAAATTTTACGTCGATTGGGATTTGAATCTCGATGGCGCAGTTGGTTAGCGCGGTACTCTAGCAAAGTGCAGGTCGTAGGTCCAAATCCTACTCGAGATAAACTTTTTATTTATGCATTTAATAAAATTAATAATAATTTTAGTTATTAACATGCCTAATTATACAAATTCAGAAAAATTTTGCATGTTAAATAAAAATAAAGGTCAAATAAAAATATTTTTTAACGCAATAGTTAATAGAAATTAAAATGTTTGCTAGCTCAAAAAAATATCTAAATTAATTTTAGGTTACAGAAAAATTTAATTTAATTCGGTTCTTTTAAAAATCCCAGGCCCAAAACTTACTTTAAACGAAATTCTGAAGAAAATTCAATAGTCGTCTTAAGACAAGTCAAAGCAAAGCCAACATCTATACAAATGATTAATCTAGGCGTGTCTCGAAGCAATACCCTTCGAATTTTAAAGAAACACAGATACCATTGCTATAGATTTCAGAAAGAACATTTTTTGACTATACACGACAGAAGGCGGCGTACTGAGTTTTGTAACTGGTATATAAGTCAGTACCAAAATATACCTAATTTTTCAAACTCTATTGCATGGTTGGTTAGACGAGGCGCATATCAGTAGTGATGGTATTTTTAATAATCAACATTTGCCTTACTGGGCAGATACTAACGCTCATGTCAGTGTTGTCCGCAGGAGGCAAGGGTAATTTGGAATAAATGTGTGGTGCTGCATTAAAAACGGACGTTTTTTATTATCACATGTATGAAGAAACATTAAACTCAGTGAAATATCGCGATATTCTACGAATTCATTTGGAGGGATTTAAAGAGAGTCTTCCTTTAGCACAATATTGCAATGTCATATTTTATCAAGAAGGAGCTCCCGCGCATAATTACCATGTAGTTAGTGACTACTTAAATTTACGTTTTCCTAATAGCTAAATGGGAACGACAGCACCAATTATGTGGCCTGTTCGTTCACCCAAAAACATTATATACAAAAGAACTAATAATACTGTGAATGAGTTAAAAGAAAGTGTTCGCATGGCTTTTACACAATTAACACCATTATCTATACAGGACTTTTCACGATGAGCGTTAATTAGACGTTTACGATAAACCAGACAACGGATCAACCTAAAAATTTGACAGTATGCATAAATTAATATGTTCTACGCGTTTAAAATATTTTAGGTGATGCGGCGTTGCCGCTTCTGCTATAAAGTAGCGACTACTTTGATATTTCAAATGTAACACCCTGTATATAATATCATATTATGATTTCCTATTACTTTGTCAGCAACTTCATGTACTATTTCCCTATACCTATCTATTACCGTTTAAAAGATATAAATTAATTTCGATTTTTTTTCACAAAACATGTACTTTTATAAACGCTGATAATCTTGAACTCTCTGGTACTAAGACGATCAAATTCGAAATGGAGTGGAGTGATACCATGAGAATCTTCACTTCGTGTCATATGTTTATTTGCCTCATACAGGGTCTCTAAAAAATGCAGATACTTTGTTCACATCAAAAAAGGAGAAGTCAATTTTTTCAAATGGAACACCCTGTATATTTACACATTTTTAAGCTCTACATCCAATTTTAGATTGACTTTAATCAGATAATGCTATTTCGATTTCGAACCGTTTTCGAGGTAAACTGTTTCAAACAGAACCTGACGTGGTTTCCTTGTATTCATCACTTATTTTTGAAATTTAACAGATTCCGTTCGACGTTCCTTCATTAGTCACAGATAATACAATGAATAAATAATTATTAAAATACTCTTCAACTATCAAATGAAACTTCTCTTCAAACAATAGTTTTATTAACGCTGACACACGAACTGAAAATAATTTCACGAATTAGTAAGTTAATTCAATTATCAGTGTATTTCAGAATATGTTCGAACACATCTCCACCTCTACTTAAACAAACATGTAATCTATTCAAAAGGTTTTCATGTGTAGCGCTTCTGATTAGGTCTGGAGTTAAACTATTGAAAGCAGTTCTAACTCTCGATTTCATATCTTCCATTGTTGTTAGTGGGTTGGAGTAAACCATATTTTTAATGAAACCCCACACAAAATAATGTATTGGATTGTCATCTGGTGTTCTAGGAGGCCAACGAAAAGGTTCATTATTTCCAATCCATCTATCTTCGTAGATTTTGTCAGGTTGCGTTGACGCACCCTGTATGTAGGATGTTATAATGACGTGTATTACGTGTTTTGAGTGCGAGTGTATTGAGTTTGAACGAAAAAAAATTTTTTTGTGTGTGCATAATGTATGTGGGTGAGTGATACGCCACTGGAAATTTACGAGAAATATAATTCTGTATGTAGATACGTGTATTTGAATGTTATAGAGACTTTAGTGTTGGAATAATTAGATTTTGATGAATGTGAATGTGAAGAGAAATTTGTCTATGGGACGATAATGCTTTCCACTGTATCGCTACTGTTTGCTACCATAAAGAATGGAATGTCTGAAGATAAGATGAGTAATCTTGGTTAGAAAATGTGAAGAATAAGTGTAAAATGTTTTAGAAAATATGTAGAGAAAGATTGGGTATGTTTAAGTATTAATTTCAGAAAGTTTTGTAATGTTGTGCAATTGTTTTGAGAATAAATGTATGTATATGGAATTTGAGACATTAGACGGTACTGATTTTTGCAAATGTTGCGGAACGAGATTGAGCGCAGGTTGAAGATAACTGTTAAAAGTTGCGTAATGATTCAGAGTGGCTACTGAATGAATGTAGTGACGAAAGATGATTTCTTCATGAAGTAATTGTAAAATTTGTAAGTGAAAACAAATATGGCGATGTATTGTAATTACACGCGTGCTTGTATAGAGGGAAGCAGCTGTTGGAAGTATGACATTTTGAGTGAATACTATTGGAGAATATAACGCGGAAGGAAGACATGTTTAAAGATGGATGACTGAAGTTATAAATAGGAAAGTCAGAGATTGAGTAGGTAGTTGAAGGGAGTTGAAGTTAGCTTTTGGCTTGTGATGAGAGCTCGGTGAGACGCGCACGCAAGGTAGTGTGGGATAGAATGGGATGATGTTGGAGTATGTTTGTGAATTTTAATGAGGCAGTAATTGTTTAAACAACTGCGTAACCCGAACCGGGATGAATCGTAAAAGACATTCATAAATAAAACGATAATTAAATTGAAGTTGAAGATAAAATTAGTTTGTTTATTTTCAAGAAAATAATAGTGCGTAAGCAGATTTAAAAAAGATAACAGTTGTTATGTTAAAGTGTTAAGGGCAGCGCGTGTTCTTGTAACGAGATTCAGCTAAAAGTATTTATGAGACCACCTGTTAAGTGAACGAAGCGTTCGTTGTATATTAAGCCAATGTTTAAGTAACGTTATATGACATTGAAAGTTTATTTATATAAGGGACTAAATTGGTGTAAAGGTTGCTAGAAATTTTAAGAGGCAACCAAAGGTTTACCGTTATTACATGTTTGTGGAGTAATAACCTCGCATTGTGAACTAATCGCGAGTGCACAGAGGAATAAGTTTTGTTGAGCATTTGTAATGTGCTTCAGGCAATTTTAAGCAGTGCAATGGACTACACATAATTGATTTACAGAAGAAAGAAAATCCAAGGATCTATGGACAAATTTGTTAAGTAAGAAATTAGATTTAAGGAATTTTATGAACTCATTTAAGCCCGATTATCTTTTGTTAATTTATTTGCGTATAGTTGTTAAATTATTAAATAGTTTTGAAAGGAAAAGATAATCGTTCTTGAGTCGTATTGTATGGTTTGTTTTAGTAGTAAGATTGCAAAGTGGTAGTTGGTGGTTTAATTTCAACCACGCTGATGTAATTTATGTAGATATTTGTGTTATTGTTTTATTTTATGCAGGACAATATATATTTATCGTTATATTTTTACTTTGTTGTTTATTTAATCAGGTATGAAACACAGTTGTAACATTTACTTAATTGGTGATCTTGTTTGGACAATTTTAAAAGTAAGCTTTGCATATTTTAATTTTTCAGATTCAAGGAACAACCTGAAAGTTCATATTTGCCAGGTTGATTGCAAAATTTTCATGTTAGTTTCATTAGTGCAATGCACTATTAACAGATCAGCTGTCTTAAAAATGTCATTAAGTATAACAAGAGTTTTGAGAAATTATACAGTTACGGATGTCTATTACGATTCAGAGAGATTATTTTGAAGTAACATTTATTAAGCCGAAGACATTGATCTTCTTTATTTAGGAATTTTCAAAATTAATTACCGAATATTGGATGAAGAAATATTTTGTTCAGTAATAAGTAGAAAGTTAACGTTATACATATACGAGGGAGACGCAGAAAATATTCAGTTACCGTAGTATAATTTTATTTTGGAAGTTTTGGTATACGAGGTGTATTCAAAAGTTTTAATAACCTGGGTAGTACTAAATTTATTGAGTTTGAGTTGAATTGTTTTGGACGAGTGTTTGTTTAGAACCTTCGTATATGAGTTTACTGAGTAAGCCAATCCTACTTTCCACAATCAGGTAGGGTTAATTAACATCCAGCTTAAGACAATTATATTAGCAAAGTTTCGATTGTGGTGGCGCCTAGAGACATATTTTCCCGGACTGAGCTGTTTGAGTGTAGGTGTAAGGTGTTTGAGCATATTAATCATCATTTTACTTATTATTTCGACCACGCCCATCTCCCTGTTAGCTGGCTTGGCAACCCGCTTACATTAGTGAGCATGCACGACGCCTAGTGCGGTTTGGACGTGTAACAATTTCAGTTAAAGCTTCGCCTACTGAACGAGAATTATGGGTGGAGCACCATCCATTTGGTGCCATACACGTTCTCTTCCTGGCCTATTAGTTAAAATCATTTGAATTCCATTTCTCAGTAAATCTTCTTATTTTGTTGCATTCAAATTATCATCATAAAACTCGATATAAAAAATTGACTCATTCTTTATGGCACAAAATGCATTAAATTGCCATCTTTCTTGAAAACGCCTTTGGCGAACGACATGAGGATTTTCTGGCGCCCAATAATAACTGTTGTGTCTGTTGAACATTTCATTTTTTGTAAACTTGGCCTCATCTGTCCATATGATATTGTCAAGGAAATGTTCATCCTCTTGAGTCTTGACAAGTAACCATTGAAAGAATTCCACTCTACGAGGCAAATCAGTCTCTTTCAAATGTTGGACACAGTAGAATTTATAGGGATACCATTTAGTTTATTAAGAATGCGATCAATTGTCACGTAGGGTATACCTATCTCCCTTTCAGCCTCGTGTAGAGAAGCATTTGGAAATGCATTAAAAAATCCCAAAACTGTTATGCCATTGTCATCATCATCCACTTCAGGCTTTCTACGAATGATTTTTGTACGAACGGTTCCATTCAACCTACAGTTTTGTAGTAGTCGATTTATCACATTATTATTCGGCATGTTCTACTTGCAATTCTATTGCACTCATCATGAATAATTAATAAATTCAAGAAATCTTCATTACTGTAACCTAATCTTGACATTTTTCTATTATAATTAGTATCACAATCAATCAAACCACCAACGAAAGTTTGACGTTTCAAAATTGGATCATTTATTTTTCCAAAGCGCACTATTAAAAGATATTAACCCAGATATGCCCATACGCTTACGCGTGGTATTTATAAATAGTTTTTTAAAACCGTAGTTGTTTAGAGTACAAATAAACACAATTTATCTGAAAAAATAAATTTTATTGAAAAATAATACAAAATTGAAGCCGTACTACACCTAGTACGGTGGGCAAATGTATGGTAACTAATCAACTATTCTTTGTTATTAAAGAATTTAACATTTTGTGTGGTAGGACAAAAAACACTTTACATGCAGTCCTTTGTTACACTTCGTACAACTAGTTGTGGTTCTCTCATGGCAATGCGCGCAACGGGTTTGCTTATCTTGAAGTATTACTAAATGATCTAAACGATCAAAGCGAATATCGATGCCTTCATTACTGACATGTGACCTTTTGTTTTGGTCACTCCTGTCAACACCTCCCATATTGGCATTATATAAGTTAATCAAATGCGGCTGGGATACCTAAAACATTTTCAAAATTACAAGATCTATGGACAGAATGGTAATCGATTGGACTTACCTGTATGGATTTCTTTTCTTTTGAGAAAATCTCTTGACAGCGTGGATTGGATTAATTCTGCGGTATTTGAACATAACGTAACAATACTATTATCGTGCCATTTCACGGCAATTATATTACTATCTTCAATTTTCTTACAGTCGAAACATCCTCTCGCATCATTTTTCATTTGCTTGGAAGTCTTTAGAGTCCTTAGAGGTCTTTAGTACCTGTAGCTTTGAAGTTCTTCTTGAAAGCAGTTCCAGCAAAGGTAAAGTAGAAAAAGTTATCAAAAATAAATGCATATACTGCTTATTTGGCCACCTTTTCTCAAAACATCTGCGTATTCCAGAACTACAGATGGTCCAACTCCATAACTGCCATACTGAACGCTAATATTTGTAGCTGCACCTTGGTAGGGCTCGAACCAATTAACATAGCCCAATCGTGTTTACCCACAATTTATAGCCATATCGAATAGGCTTCCATAAATAAATTGTTTGCAACCATGGCGACCAAAGTATGAAACCATTTTCATCAACGCAATGCATTTCTCGCAATTGCTATATTATAAGAATTTTTATTTAGGTGTATAAATAAAGGCCTAACTTTAGCATATTTGTCATCTATTGTATTATTATCTGCTATATGAAGATGAGACAGAATAAATTGAATTTGTTTCTCGATATTGCCTCGGATACCAATACATTATGAGAGTCTCTCGTATTCCCAAAACATTCGTCGCCTAGGTATCTGTATATACCCACTCAGTAATAATACGCCAATGAACGCTTTCAATTCCGACTTTTCTATCAACACATTCTGGTTTCTTTGTTGTGCATACCGATTAGTCTCTGTTACAATTGTCTCTAATATTTCTTCGTCAAAAATTTTGAAAATAAATCCGCAGGGTTTTCGAGATTCGCTTGTGCTATATCTGTATCATCAAAATATTGTTGTCAAGTGGCATTCATTGTCTTCCCATTTATAAATTCTTTTATTTTTTGGGTTTAGTTACTTTAGTTCGTAATCGACATTTCAAAACTGAAAGAGGCATTTCACCTTCAGATGAGAAGCTAGAGTCACTCAAATTGTTTTCATTGTCTGATATATTCCGTAAATTAATTTCTACCGGTGCTCGAAGTTGCGACCCAGGTAAATTATTTAGATTGACAAAATCTTCTGCGCCAGAATCTTCGTCGGTTTCATTTCCACAAGCATTTTCTGGCGGAAAAGTTATGCAATCCACATTCTCTACTACATGTTCATCGTCTTCCAGCATTACTAATGCCTCATTCAGAGAAAATCTAAAACAATAATGAAGTGACTGTATAAGTGTCCACCGTACTACCTATAGTACATTAAAATATAAAGGTTATAAAAGTTACTCTAAAATAATTTTGTGAAATTTTTTTTTTCATTACGCGAATCTTACATGTTTTGTATATATACTATGATATATAACTAAAATTAGCAAAAAAACCTTACCTTAAAAAACGTATTCCATAATCTGCCATTGTCACAGTTTAACAAATTTCAGCCGCTAATAATAATCACTATGCAGTTACAAACGATAACTTTTACATCCACTCACATGCACTGCAGCTTACTAAATATCCTCAAGCAGTATAGAACGTATTGGGTTGCAGGTTTAAACAGGATTGAACAAGTTGTAAGTGTACTACATGTAGTACGGTGGGCATATCTGGGTTTGCAATGTTGTACGGTAGAGACACTCAATACCTCAATCCATACAAATTGTAACTTTTTCTAAGGTACATATCAATTTCGAATTGACTGATTTGAGACTGAAAAACTAAATCGAAAAGAAATTGTATTACGTAGTATAAAATAGATGTTAAATCTCAAAAATAAGTGATGAATACAAGGAAACCACATCAGTTTCTGTTTGAAACAGTTTATCCCGAAAACGGTTCGAAATCGAAATAGCATTATCTGATTAAAGTCAATCTAAAATTGGATGTGTATCTCAAAAATGTGTAAATATACAAGGTGTTCCATTTGAAAAAATTGACTTCCACTCCTTTTTTCATGTGAACCAAGTATTTGCATTTTTTAAAGACTCTGTATGAGGCAAATAAAAATATGACTCGAACTGAAGATCCTCATGGTATCACTCCACTCCATTTCGAATTTGATCGTCTTAGTACCAGAGAGTTCAAGATTATCAACGTTTATAAAAGTACATGTTTTGTAAAAAAAAATTGAAATTAATTTATATCTCTTAAACGGTAATAGATAGGTATAGGGAAATAGTACATGAAGTTGCTGACAAAGTAATAGGCAATCATAATATAATATTATATACAGGGTGTCCCATTTGAAAAATCAAAGTAGTCGCTACTTCATGGTAGAAGCGGCAACGCCGTATCGTCTAAAATATTTTAGGCGTATAGAACATATTAATTTATGCATACTGTCAAATTATCAGGTTGATCCGTTGTCTGGTTTGCCAGAAACGTCTAATTAACGCTCATCGTGAAAAGCCCTGTACATAATTCAATTAGAAGGCGTTGCGAAGTCTGCATCCAAAAAGAGAGCGCACAGTTTGAAAAATATTTGTAGTTTTAGTGTGTTTTTTATATTGATATTCTGTGTTCATATTTTTGTTCGTTTATAGAATTAGATGTTTACATACCTATAAAAATTGATTTGCTGTTAGCTTTTCATAATTACAGATGATGTTATATAGTTTATTTTCATTTCATTTCAATTTGCATTTGAGGTTTTTTGATAATTTTATATTCAATCTTTAGATTTTATAATTTGTTACCATTCCACAAGAACAACATTACAATTAAACTTATTTGAATTATAAAATGGCTCTAAAATATTTTACTAGAAGTGACATTTCAGTTTTGAGTAGAATACCTTCATTCAATTTCATATCTGGTTTTCTAAGCCAACTGTTATCCTTAATAAATATACCAATTAAAAAAAACTTAAAAAATCAATTAATTATTAAAATAGCATTGAAGTGTTATATAGTTTTTAAAAGCCCAAAAAAAGTGTCATTTAAAAATGTCATAGCCAACTATGGTTTCCGTATAAAAAAATACAACTGTCATATCGTTTTAAATTAAGGAGGTATTATAAATGTGAATGCACTAACGGATTCTACTTAAAAAAGTGCCTTAAGAATGTTGTTACAGTTTGTCGATACATTTAGAAATAAAAAAGTTATTCAAGTTTTTCAAAATCGCCATTTTTTCAATTTTGGCTAATTTCGCAATAACGACCAGACATACCTTGATTATGACTATTGGATCTTAATTAACACCAAAATCGAGCACAAGGACTCCATATTACTTTTTGTCTATCTGTAATAGAAAGGGTACTTCACATAAGAAAACATCGAAACTACGTGAAATTGCGTGTGAAACCAACTTACTCAAATCTGGGTGAAATTTGGCATGTGTCCATTATTTTAAATTCCTTAATTTTTTTCTTAATAAAATTGTTTGATATCTCTTTCAAAAAGGGAAGTTTACCTAACAATATTTTACATATCTAGTTACCACAGGCGGGTCCTAAACATGAATACACTTTTAATTCGGTAGAAACTAATTCCTATACAAGCAGACCAAAAACCCCATATACTGTTTTTGAAATAAAAATATTTTATTGTTATTTTGCGCTCTTGTAAACTCAATCCGGGGACATACTGTATATAACACGTAAACATAAATTTATTCTCTAATAAGAATTTATAAAAATTATTTATTTTATTTAAAGATGTATAATAGAATTACTCAACTTGAATGATTCTTATAAAAAGGTTTGTTTTATTTTTCATCATGAGTATATTGAAATGCGCTCGATTTTATTAAATTTTCATTACATGTTTCTCGATTATGAGAGCTGTTTTAAATTTTGTCTGGAAAAGGATGACATGTAGCTCGTTGAAACGACGTATTGTTAAAAATTATTGATACATAATTATTTTTTTTGTATTTTTAATTTTCTAAGTAATTATTGACTCGGTTCACCTAAAAAAGCATTTAAATTATAACAATTTTAGTAAATTTCATATTAGTTATTAATCAACAATATAAGCTGCATGCGAAATCGAATATAAACTGTTGTAATAGATTATCTAACAAACATAAAATATATGTGAATTTTCGTTCCTTCTGTGACGCATCAAGTGTATGAAAAAGTAAGGAAAAGAAGTACTTATTGAAGAAGTAATTACCGTAGTAAATAAAGTATTACATTTTGTTAGATCATCCCCAATCAAAGACACAAAAATGAACTAACCCAGATACTGTACTCAAAAAATAGACAGCATATTTAGTGCCCTAGAAAAGAACATTTTTCACGTACTTCATGAAGGCTCCTGTAATGAAGATTGTATTTTAAAAATGTACAAGAAATTTTCCTCGACGTTCGATCGACCAATGAAAATAAAAATTTTAGCGACAGTTCACCAATGGTCTTATGCAAAAACATTTTCCAAGTGCTACAAAGCATATCATTGAAGTAGCAAAGAAAATTGCCATAGAAAAGGGTATTTTAGAAGGACCAAATGCCAAAAGTCGTCCGACATTAGAAGAGCACGTAACTAATGCAATACTTGCCTTTTACAAATCCGATGAATTCAGTCGAATAATACCAGTACAAAGGGATTACGTATCGGTGAAAATAGATCATGTTCTAACAGATTACTTTTAAATAATTTAAAAGACTTGTATCATGCATTTAAAGAAAGAAATCATGATTGCTTAAATAAAATGATATGCAACCCTCCATCTACCAACTGCTACATGGGTCCCTGCTCCGCATGTCCGGAAGCAAATGATTTAATAGAAGAGTTGGCCAAAATTTTTGATATATCGACACCGTTACTTAAAAGCATTGAATACACGTCGACCGTACTACGCTACAAAGTATAGTATCGCCAATTAATGAATTCCTACAAAATTTAACAGATCGTCATTCCTACGTATTAAAAAAAAAAACGTATTTTTAAATTCTAAAAAAGAAAACTTGAAGTTCAAAATACATCGTTATTATAAACTTCTCGGAGTGCAAAACGCAATACAGAGTGTTCATTGGAACAATAATCAGGCCAACGTTCATCCTACTGCTATTTATTACAAAAGCGAAGAAAATGAATTGAAAATGAAAAGCATGGTATCGATACCAGAATGTTTCAACAATTACACCACTGCGGTACATCTTTTTCAGTCGAAAATCACTGAATTTGTAAAAAAAGCCTACAATCAGTTACAAAAATGATGTACTTCTCGGATGGAGCAAGTGCCCAGCAAAAAAAAAATCATAAATTTAAGTCGTCACATGCAGGATTTTAAAATCGCAGCAGAGTGGCATTTTTCCCCACATCGCATGGAAAAGTACCATGCGACGGTTTATGGGGAACCTTAAAAACGCTCGCTGCCCGAGCAAACTTCACTAAGATTTGATAAACCCATTCAAACACCTAAAGAACTATTTCTTCGGGCAATCGAAGCTTTACCGAAAATTCACTGCAATTGCTTCACAACTGACCAGTACAACTAGGAAGAACAGAAATTAACACCACGTTTTCAATTATCAAAAACAGTGAAAGGGACATTAACTTATCACTGTGTCGTTCCCGCAATATTAACAACCTTGTATTTGAAACCATTTGCATTATTTGAAAAAGTAACCGTTCTGAAAATTATGAAATAAATGATCCAACAAATAACATAAATTGTAAGCAATAATTATTTTTTCATTCACTTAATTATTGATCCAAGAAAAATGCGTAACACTCCTTTAAAACAATTGATTACCTTCATATACGAATTATTGCAATACGCGCAACTCATTTTAAATATATAACAAATTGTTATAGTATGTATCACAGCAAAAATGTTGGTGCGATACCGTCACGCGACCGCCGTGCGTGCGGCGACTCAGCGGGCGGCACCCGGCGGAAGTTTTATTTTATTTCAGATAGTAAAAAAAAGTGTCCATTCTGGAAAAACACTTTTCTTTTAGGAAATTTGACAAGGAATCCAATGCTATTTTTTAAAATTTTAAAAACGTACTTTTTTATCAATTTACACAAATGACAATAATTTCACTAGAATCTGATGTTATTCCCTTTAAAATTAAAAAAAAATGTTTTTGTCGTACATTAAAAAATGACGGAGATGTTGAATTTAAAATGGCAATAAAATGCAACACGTCAAAATTTCATATCGCTGTATCTTTGAAAAGAAGTTTTTTTTTGTAATTTACCGATACACATGTTCGCTCATTGTATACCTACAACTGGTGAAACAATTTTGGAGCGATTTAAAAATGAACAAACAAAAAGTGTTCGGTTTGTAAAAGAATGTCTCATAGGTAAAATTTTGCGACGCGCTGCTTTCAACGAAGGCAGTATCCACGATCCCCACCTCTCTACTGGTCCGTCTCGATACTATCACATAAGACAGGTATAGGAACTTGTGTTAGGGTTTCGCCTCTGTTGCTAACGTGACAACATGCAAGCACGCAAACACGAAAACACGCAGACACGCAAACACGCAAACACGAAAACACGAAAACACGAAAACACGAAAACACGAAAACACGAAAACACGAAAACACGAAAACACGAAAACACGAAAACACGAAAACACGAAAACACGAAAACACGAAAACACGAAAACACGAAAACACGAAAACCGGAAAACGCGCAAACGCACAAAGGAAAACACAAAAACACACAGAAACTAGCGAATGTTTTCTGTAATAAAAGTTGATCGCGCTCGACTCTCTCGTCTCCTGTCATCTCTCTCGTTTCTAGTCTCACACCTCTACCTCGTCTCCCTCGTCTCTAGTCTCTCACCACTACCTCGTCTCCCTCGTCTCTCTCGTTTTTCTCGTCCCACGTTTTAGGTTAAGTCAATACTAGTACAATATTAGGTTAGATTAATAAACGCACGGTTTATAGGTTAGGTTAATACTCGCGCGAGAGCATTCACCTAACCTAAAACGTGGGACGAGAGAGACGAGGGAGACGTGCTAGAGGAGAGAGACGAAAGAAACAAGAGACGAGAGAGGCGAAGAAAGAGACATGAGAGACGAGCACGATCAACTTCTAGTACAGAAAACATTCGCTAGTTTCTCTGAGTTTCCGCGTTTGCATGTTTTCGTGTTAGCGTGTTTTCGCGTTTGTGTGGTTTCGTGTTAGCGTGTTTTTGTTTTTGCGTGTTTGTGTATTTGTGTTTTCCGGTTTGTGTGTTTGCGTGTTTGCGCGTGTGCATGTTTTCGCGTTAGCGTGTTGGAAAAGAAGCTCTAAGGACAGGCACCAATATTCTCAGTGACATCATAGAGGATCGGCCTATTAAGGAAAGGAGCGAAGACCCTAACACAAGTTCCTATATCTGTCTTATGTGATAGTATAAGGACTCGGGACCAGTAAAGAGATTGGGATCGTGGAAACTGCCTTCGTTGAAAGCGCCGCATCGCAAAATTTTACCTACATGAGATTTAGCATATCAAAAAATAATCGAAAATACATCGATTATGGAACTTTCAGTTTTCAGCTTCAGAGTTCCAGCCCGCGCGATCTTGCTAAATACGACGATAACCGTCTCTATATAAGTATGCTTGCCATTATATTCACTAAGATTTATCATATCGCAAACAACCGACCACCTGCCATACTCACGCACAATGTACCTGTTTAGAGTAAATTTCTTACTAGATGTTTACGCATAGTGTACGCTCCTTCTTTCTGTAACCACGCTCTAATATCTACCCTAGGGGCATGTTTATAAATTTAAGCTCCTTTTTGGCAGAGAAATCATTTTAAGGCAAGTTATTGAAAATAAATAAATAAAAACCGTTTCTATAAATTCATATGTATGCAAGGTCACGCTAACGAAATCTATAGTTATGCACTCTAAAAAATTGCCTGCAATTATTGCCAAAGAGATTTTTATGTACAAGAATGTCTTACAATCACAAGGACACTGAGCCATGTGGAAAACAGCATATAGAACTTATAGAGATAATTAGGTTTTTCTGATATTTGTATATTTAAGTTATGAATTCTAAAAAATTAACTTGAAGGTTGTTTCACCAAAAATACATCAATTACCTTATCAGTAATTGTTATTTTTGTGCTCAAGGTATATATCGGGTTTTGGCTGTTGACGGTTTACACAAGAGTTTGATAGACAATTATTCTAGGTTAGTTATTTAATTATAACGGCTTACTCTAACTGATCTAGCTTGCGATATATACCTGTACGTAAAATTTATAATTGTTTACATCCAGTTACAAAATCGTACATTCACTCTTTGTATAATAAGCTAATTAACTGATTATGTAATCCCCATTAACTGTTTTATTATTATATAGAATTTAACACTGTATTTAAAATCAATTGTATGTACGTTATCTTAATCTCGATTATGTTTTTAAATATCCTATAGTTCGAACAGTTGAATAAACCATGTATTAATCGTGACATATATAAATTTTGATATACCTACTAATACTAATACTACTACTAATACTAATACTAATGTGGTCTTAATTATTTGTTTATTGTAAAAAGTAGTTTCTATATGTGTATACGTGATAAACCATCTCTGCAATAGCGTCAGGTGTTATTCTATAGACTGGATCTCAGCTTATTTGTTTAGTTAGTTAATTAGATAGACGTATGAGTGTTACGTTAATTAATAACATTATACGTGTGCGTATTTGTGGTTTTGCACTTTGAAGTTATTTATTCGCATATAATAAGCCATTAAAACCTTCATATCTTTTTATTTCCGTTATATCAATTGGAAGAAAGGTAGACAGTGCAATGTAAGTAAGTATAACTCCAGGGCAGCTTTTGGAGACGTAATGTTGTCTTATGGGTTAGTATGGAGGTCCTAGTATTACAAAGCTATTTTAAACTTTAAGTTTACGCACCATAATAATAATTACTGGCATCTACATCTACGTTAAAAAAAAATAAATCAGTAGATGGAGCCATGCACACAAACAAGCGGGACTAGACAAGGGGCAACGATCTAAGAACAAGTTCCGAAGGCTTACAGCTGTCTTATGAGATAGTGTTAGGGCCGCTTATTTAAAATTTCCTGCTATAACGATAACACGGAACTATGTATGTAGTTCTAAAATATACCAGTAGGTGGGGCCACCTTTATTACAGAAAACATTCATTAGTTCACACACAACTAAATGGCGCTACAATAAAATTCAAATTTCGCACAAAAATATACCGCTAGATGGAGCCACCTGTATTACAGAAAATATTTATTAGTTCATACACCACCACTAGATGGCGCCACAAATTCAAATTTCACAACAGGATCTAAACTGTTGTAAATATTGGTAATATAATATGAAAATGCACAATTTCCAAGTTTGGAATGCAGAGTGTGAATATCTAGTTTACCCCTGAACCTAAGATTTAGGTGATGCACGTCGGTGGGTTGAATAATTTTTTCATACAGGTATGGAGGACACTTATTTAAGTTAATTTTATGATGCAAACATGCGCAATGTAGGTGTTGTCTTGACATCATATTTAACCATGGAACATTTTTTAGTGTGTGAGAAATTCTCTTTTGCATCTGAATTCCAAACATGAGCCTTAGTCACGCATTTTGCAATCTTTGTATTCTTACAGTACCTTATGCCAACAAACGAGTGCCATATACAGAATCACAGTAATCAAGATTTTTTTAGCACAAGACTAAATATAATTTTGAGTTTTTGATTGAGAACTTTACGATTCTGAAATATAAGTTTTAGGTTACAGTAAGATCCATGCAGAGAATTGTCTAGAGATTGTTTGTAGACCGTACAACAGGTATAATCTTATTTCCAATTTTAAACTCAAACTGATGAGAAGAGGAAACGTTCTTTTTTCAAAATATTAGCGCAGCTGATTTTTGATAGTTTAATAGCAAACCATGTGTTTGAGAAAACTGGGTAAGATTCTGTAGATCCTGATTTATTTGATTACAAGCTTGAACTATTTCTTGCCGATAAAAAGATTTATAACGCTGAGAATCGTCAGCGTAATAAAGTGCCATACACCATTTTACTGCTGAGGGGAATTGCGAAGTATATATCGAGAACAAAGAGGACCTAGAATTAATTCTTGCAAAACGCCAGATTGTATAATAAGAAAATTTGAAATTTTTTGATTAATTTGTACTGATTGTGATCTTCCTTCGAGATAATTTGAGAGGAGATCTATCGCCATTTTATCAAGATCAATGTAATGAAAAATTGACTTCAATACTGGGTGATTAATAGTATCAAATGGTTTTGAATAGTCGAGCAATATTAAAGCAGTTAACATACCTGCATCAGTCGGTATAATAATATCGGCAGTTATTTTTAACAATTCCATGTTACAACTATATCCTTTTCTAGTCCGATAGCACATTTGGTAAGATAGAATATTCATTTATATGGTCTAGTGGTTGGATTTCTATTGCCCGTTCAAGAATTTTAGAAAAAGTCGATAGAATACTGATGGACCTGAGCTCTTTGAATGCAGTTGGTGGATTTGATTTTGGTAATGGTATTACTATTGCTTCTTTCCGACGTGAAGAGAAAACTGAGTTTTTTAAACAAAAAAAAAATCGATTAAGGCAGAATTACTTTGATGTAGTGTTTGTGGTATGGCATTGATAAAAAAGTTGTTAATTTCGTCACAATTTTCTAAATCGGGTGGTATTTCATGTTGTTGTTTGCTTTTTGTAAGGATTTTAATTCTTGACAAATAGTATTTAAGCAATTTACTATGTTGCAAGCATTAATTATTTTTTCATTTGTAGTTATAATTAGGTCTATTAAGGAAGATGAATCAGATGCTGTTCTTGTTGGTTCTGTGACGATCTGTTTTAACCCTAAATCATCAAAAAAGTTTTGCAAATACGTTGTCGGAGTGCTCACTATATCCAATAAATTTATATTAAAGTCCCCAAACAAAAAAATCTCACTAGTGTTAGGAATAATTGCAGTTATTGTTGTTTCTACAGATTATAAAGCACACCAAATGCGTATTTTCTTTTGAAAGTGTGATTTGTATCCACAACTGCTCAATATTTGAATCATAAGCCAGAACAGAACCGAGTACGATAAAAAGTTTTTACATAAAAAGCGACACCTTCACCACGTGTTTGTCTATCGTATCGCACCATAGTATACCCGTTAATATTTACTAAATCGTTTGGAGTTTCATCATTCAACCATGTTGCACAGCATGCTAGATATATAATCCACTACATATTACACTTAAATTAAATATAATGTACAAGGTATAGTGTATGTGTTGGGGGTTCGCTGCTCAGGAGCCTTCGTCCTCTTCAGCGCGTGGTTGTATGATTGTTGGGTTGCATGATGTTGTTGTTACGCCTGTTGACATCGTATTGTGTTGTTGTTGGCTTCAAAAAAAGATGATCGTTGTGTGGGAGTTGTAGCTGTGATATTGGTGCCGTGTGGACTGTCCTGTTGCCTCACGAATGATGTATGTGGTGTTGCCGCCTCGGATTTCTGAAATAAAAAGATAAACGTATTAGTTTAGTCGTCATTGTTCCCTGTACAACTATAGCGGTGCTGTGGTTGTGTAGTAGTAAGATGGAGTTTCTGTATCGTGGGGCTGTACAGAACAATTAGGAGGTTAGGTTTAGGACAGGTAATAGTTATGCAATTCGATACTGGTATACTTATCCGACGCATTCCTTTACCCAAAAAGGGCAGGCACCTCCTGACCATGCGTGAGGATCACTCTCCACAAGTCAGTCACAGATTGCGCCTTAGCTAGTGCCGCTGCTACCTTGCGGATGACTGCGACTATAACCGCATTAGGTAGTTGCGCCTTCTCGGTACCGCTCGCCGTCGCTTTGGCATAACTAACACCGGTTCGATGTTGAGGGGGCGTCGCTGTCGGGGAAGTCCTCTTCTGTCGCTGTCGGCGTGGTGTGTTGGTTTGCTTCCGCTGAGACTGCGGAGATGTGGGTCTTCGGACATTCTCGGAAGTTTACCGGGTGACCACCACCGCAATTTACGCACTTAACCCGGTTGGTACGGGGTTTAGCGCAATCGCTGCAGTAGCGATTGCCTGCCCATTTGACACAGCGTGCTCTACAGCAACGCGGTGTGTGACGGAATCCCTGGCACCGGCGACACTGTCCGATGCTGGATTTTCACATGGATACACGAAGCCGTACCACGTACTCCACCTGTCGGATCTTCCTTGCTTCTTCTTCTGTTGGGAGCGTCAACAGTAGAAGCGGGATCAGTCTTCCTTGCTTCTTCATCCTGAAACAAGAAATACGATTAATGTCACGTTCTTTTAGATCTTTGCAAACATCGTTCACGGGGACTTCTACAGGCACTCCCCGTAGAACCAACTTGTACGTACATTCACAAGTTGCCTAATAGGTATGATACGGAGTACCATGCCTATCCATATACCACATTAGTCTGTCACGGTCCTTGAGTGTGGCAGGCTGTATCCTGAATCCATCGCTGATTGCCTTCGCTCGGATGAAGGCGATCCCTCGTCGTTCGGTCCAATTCTCGAGAAAAAATGACTCAGTTCTCCCTCTCGCGAAGGATTACCGGCACCCTTTCCCTGGTAACGGTGGGTTCTGGGCGGTCTGTGGCTTATGTAAGGTCCCGGTACGCGTTGGCGGCCGGTGTAGGAGTTGTCGGGCGGTCCAACGATGTCTTTTAGGCTTCTTTTTCTGAATCCGGAATACTTCGTTGGGCGATGACTCTACTGCATCGTGCATCGTTGGTGCGGCTACTGCGGTTGCGGTATCCGGGATCTTCTCTATCTTCGTATCTTCTGTCTTCTTCTTTCTTCTCTTCCTGTTGGCCATGGTTTCAAGGCGCGTTGCTCTGTGTCGGTGCTCCGTACAACGATGGGAATACTATGTTTCTCGGCATCGTGATAACGATACTGGTCGAAGCAGGTCAATTGTTCTTTTTAAAACGCTTAAGCGATTTTTTTTATGTTCGCTGTTCCGAACGCAGACAGCGAATGAACTGTTTAACATAAACCGAAGACCTATGTGAGCGTAGTGTAGTTGTGACACCATCGTATTATCGTAGCGATGCCCAAAGTTTTCATTTAATGGAGCATTATATACAGACCCAATAAATCATAACATAACAACATATCAGTTATTAAATTGCAAAAAAAACTTTTTAAAATAAATGTACACTTACAAAAAAAATTGTTAGAAGTATTCTAAAATAAGGTAATTGTAATATGCAATTTTGAAAATAAGAAGCTGTCAACACATAGTACAAAGTTCTACGTAATAGTATGAATGGAAAGTATGTCTAAGCAATTTTTTTATTGTTAAATACCGTAAAATTAACAATTATACGACGTATTTCTTTAGATTTTTATGCATCAACTCGTTGAGTCCTATAGATGCATTCGCTGGGTATATTTGCATCAAAGTTATTCTTAAATAGTTGAATTACTATAATTCTTCACAATTTTCATTATCAAGTTCAGGCACTCCAAAAATTCTTAAACTTAATTTTCATTTTAACTATTTCACATTTTAACTGATCAACAGAAATTTCTGAATATTTAATTTGCTCACCTTGAATTTATAATTTTTCGTTTACATTTTTGTATGACCAGCTCATATAGAGATGTTGCGATAGCCTGAATGAAATTTTTACTAGCACACATAGTTGTTGATGTACGAGAGATGATACTGTTGATATCTTCTATTTGATCTCTTGTAAAAGGCATTGTTTTAATCAAACGATTAGGCACCATACCAAAACACGTCTATTCAACTTTGCAGTTCATACTATAGTTACTTGCTTTTTCTAAAATTTTGATATTGTTGTAGTCAAAGGTATGTTTAAAATTTATTGAATGTTGAGCCAAAGCTGTACTTTTTGGTTTTACTAAAACATCCGATTTGTGTAGGGTAATTGCATTTTTTAAACGTTGTAACGAAGTTCCGATGTTAGACATTTTCAAGTATTTGTGCCTTTACGACGTTGCGATGGAACCTGTGAGTATTTTATTACTTTCTTTAATAAAATAAAGGCCATGTGAAGTTTGATAAATTCCAGAATAATGGCTTTAAGTGGCATTGCTTTTATTAATTTGTCTCTTTAAGGCCATAGAATAAATTTACATAGTCGAAAGTACATCACATTTAGTGTGGAATGGGAAATTTTAGAAATAGTTGGTATACTAACATTAAATGTATAAGAAAACAAAGTAAAATCTAAATTTAATCTCAGTTTTATTAAGACTATCAAAAAATGATAGAACTTATTTGTAATAAATGCTTGTGGTGCTGTTTTGATGTAATGTTCAATTAGTTTTGTAAATATTATGTTGAAAGCCTTATAGTTTGGTATTCCAGTGTAGTAACGAATCTACAACATACACATTTTAACATATCATAGCCAAAAGAGCCTTATCTTGAATATAATTCTTTAATTTGACACGTTTGGTTATAACTAACCTAAAAACCGCACGAACTTTTCAATATTATGTAGGATAACGATAACTGTTCACTTCATTTACGTATTTCTGGTGAATTGTATCAATATAATCCTAATCTACAAGTATTAGCACAGAAACATTTTCACCACCTACGATTCTCGATAAAATCACATCCCATAAGAACGTATGTTAAAGTTGTCCAACATCCAACAAGGTCACACGGTGTGACGTCACTTGAAAATGCGTAATAGGTTAAATAACAATTTTTTCAGGGTATATGATAAATAGTGTTAGTTGCAGGTTCTTTACTAAAGTAACCCGTAGTTTTTGATAGGAAAATGGGTTTCGGTCGATTGTGTTGCGCTCATTTACACTCGCTATATATTTATACAGCTTTCTTTATATATGGTTCTATTAATTTGCAAACATGCTCTTGAAAAACTAACCAGCCTTACCATGTTCATTGATCTAAATAGTTACCATCGTGCTGCAGGCATAAGTCAAAACATGATAAGGGCCGATTTAATGTTCGTGTGTGTGTGTGTGTGTGTGCGTGCGTGCGTGCGTGCGTGCGTGCGTGCGTGCGTGCGTGCGTGCGTGAGTGCGTGCGTGCGTGCGTGCGTGCGTGCGTGCGTGCGTCGTGCGTGCGTGCGTACGTGCGTACGTGCGTGCGTGCGTGTGCGTGCGTGCGTGCGTGCGTGCGTCGTGCGTGCGTGCGTGCGTTGTCGTGCGTGACGTGCGTGCGTGCGTGCGTGCGTGCGTGCGTGCGTGCGTGTGTGCGTGCGTGCGTGCGTGCGTGCGTGCGTGCGTGTGTGTGTGTGTGTGTGAGTGAGTGTGTGTGTGTGTGTGTGTGTGTGTGTGTGTGCGCGCGGGCATGCGGCTGTGTATGTATTCGCACGTATGTGTGCGCATGCGTGTGCGTGTGCGAGCATGCGAGCGTGCGCTCGTGCGTGCGTGCGTGAGTGCGTGCATTCGTGCGTCCCTGCGTGAGTGCGTGCGTGCGTGTGTGTGTGTGTGTTCGTGTATATGTATGTGCATTAAAAAAATTAATGACTATTACTCCGTTCAATAACCTTGTGAATAGATAATGAACATCCAGAAATCTTGGATAACTCCAGAACCAAATGACAGAAGCCACATGGATACAAGTACCTAATGTTCTCGCCCCTGATTGGCAAGTACAATAATAACCTTGGATTGGATCTTCGTCGTTTCCATTATCGTCTGATTCTATATAAGCAATCCATAATTGATGACGAGTTGCGGTCCGATATCGAGAATGAAACCTTATCCTTAATAATCCTGGTTGATGCAATTGGTCAATCTGGAATTCTGCTTCTCTATCTTCCGCACTGTTACCTTGCATATAAGATGGCGCTAATCTTATTTGAAAAGTGCTATAAGTGAAATCACGTAAATCTCCTATATTCAATCGTGGGAAATGAGGTACGTTATTCTCTCCTAGAATTACCGATTCACCCCGTCTCAATCGCAAGCCTTCCTGTTCTACTGGTGCGTGTAAAACATTTGGCTCTCGAGATTCTTTCAGCATCTGTCTAGCCAACTCTACTGTGGCACCAGGCATTTGTAAAGGTGGATGGCCGCACAAATAAGAAGGAATTTGCGTATATTTGGAACATACGAATAAATAATACCGTTCTTGAAGAACTTGAAGATAGATTTCAAATGACCATTACGAGTTCACACTACCCACCTCGTTTTTGTCACTATTTTCGAAGCATTAGCCTCTTCTGTGGTAAGCTGTGTTTATCCACGTTGGAGGAGAGGAGTCATTTGAATGTTAATACCAAGTCTTTGGAGAGTTAGAATAGCATCCCTATATGCCCTGTCTCGCGTGCGTTCGACGTTTCGTTGGAACTCATTGATTAAAATGCTTGCATTCTTATTTTCAGCATTGGAAAAATAGGGGCCCAGAATATTGAAAATGTAATCATCAGAGGCTACGAACATTGATGGTTTGATAAAATGCTTACCTTTCAACTGACAATATAATTGTCGAAGTACGCGAAAATAAGTACTTTTTTCAATGTCAAAATAACTACAGTGGTTGCAAACAATTGCTCGAGGAGCTTCTGGGTGAGAATTATATAATTCGTTAGAGAATGGGGTTACATGCCTTGTAATGTACTCATCTCTAGAAATAGCATTAAAACCGATATTCTGAGGTACGAATTGTTGCATTAGAGACTGTCTCACTAAAGATATTGTATGAGTAGTTGTTTGTCTTGAATGATAATTGAACGTAAGTTCGAAAATAAAAATGATTTCTCTAATGACCAATTCACTGCTGTTTCACCGATATCAAAAGATCAATTTAATGATTTATATTCATTCTGTAATCCAGTACGGGTGAACGACAACATGCGGTATCTTTCAAAAAAAGATCTGTTAGCGTTCCTTTGCAAAATGCGTCAAGGATTGAGTGACGAAATCGTGAGTGCAGTCTTCAGTTATCCTTGAAGACAAACAACTATCCTTACAATATGTTTAGTGAAACAGTCTCTAAAGCAACAATTCGTACCTCAGAATATCGGTTTTAACGCTATTTCTAGAGATGAGGACATTACAGGTATGTAACCCCATTCTCTAACGAATTATATAATTCTCATCCAGAAACTCCTCAGACAATTGTTTGCAACGACTGGCCTTATTTGAAAAAGTACTTGTTTTCACGTACTTTGACAGTCATATTGTCAGTTCAAAAATAATCATTTAATTAAACCATCACTGTTCGTAGCCCTTGATGGTTATATTCTGGGCCCCTATTTTTAAATGCTGAGAACAATCATGTGAGCATTTTAATCAATGAGTTCCAACGAGGCGTCGAAGGCATTCGAGATTGGTTTCGTAATGGAGATGTCTTCCTTATAGAGAGTGCATATAGGGATGCTATTGCAACTCTCCAAAGGCTTGGTATTAACATTCAAGTGCCTTCCCTTCTCCAACGTGGACAAACACAGCTTACCACAGAAGAGGCTATTGCTTCGAGAATAGTGACGATAACGAGGTGGGTAGTGGAAACTCGTAATGGTCATTTGAAATCTATCTTCAAGTTCTTCAAGAACTGCATTATTTATTCGCATGTTCCAAATATCCGCGAATCCCTTATTATTTGTGGGGCCATTCTAAATAAATATCATCCACCTTTAGATTAAATGCCTGGTGCCACAGTAGAGTTGGCTAGACAGATGCTGGAAGAATCTCGAGAGCCAAATGTTTCATAAGCACTAGTAGAACAGGAAGGCTTGCGATTGGGACGAGGTGAATGGGTAACCCTAGGGGAGAATAAATTACCTCGTTTCCCACGCTTGAATATAGGAGATTTACGTGATTTCACTTATGGAACTTTTCAAATAAGATCAGCGCCATCTTATATTCAAGATGACAGTGCGGAAGATAGAGAATCAGAATTCTAGATTGACCAATTACATCAACCAGGATTATTAAGGATAAGGTTTCATTCTCGATATCGGAAAATAAAACGTCATCAATTATGGATTGCTTATATAGAATCAGACGATAATGGAAACACTGGAAACAACGAAGATCCAATCCAAAGGTATTACTGTACTTGCCAATCAGGGGCGAGAACATTAGGTACTTGTGTCCATGTGGCTTCTGTCATTTGGTTTTTGAGTTATGCAAGATTTCAAGATATTCATTATCCATCCACAGGGTTACTGAACGCAGTAATAAATACTCATGGTGCCGTAGAAATAGTAAACCTTAGATATTTTTAATTTTTCTAATACACATACATATACACGAAAATACACACATATACACACACACACACACACACACACACACACACACACACACACACACACACACACATATATATATATATATATATATATATATATATATATATATACACGTGCGCATACATATACGAACATAAATCGGCCCTTATCAGGGCCACATGACGTGCAAAAACTTATCTGCAACCTCCACGCGGTGCATGTCGGGTAATGCCAATGCAGAGGATAACAATGCTCTTATTACATATATGGGTGCAGATATGTTTGATTGCGAGAACGAATAGTTGGCAGTTTGACACTTGCGTTTGCCTGCTGAAACACCGTTTTAACCCATTCTTGACTTATGACAGCAGCACGATGGTAACTATTTAGATCAATGAACATGGTAAGACTGGTTAGTTTTTCAAGAGCATATTTCCAAGTGAACATAAATACATATGAAGAAGGATGTATAAATATATAGCGAGTGTTAAAGAGCGCTAAGCATCATAAGTTGAATTCTAAGATTTGGACAACTTTGATCGCCTGTAGGTCCAATAATCGAGATTATTGAGACTGGCGGCCATTATGACTTTTGATTAGGGCGACCAGAAGAACATTTTCCCAAAGACATGTATACTCCATGCAAGCCGGGGAGGTACCACCACCCTTACCATGGGCTCCTTAATATTGGGTCTCCGATTTTCTGAGCTCGGTAAGGGCTGCCGGTTACCTTTTCCATCATCCTTAATCTATTCTCATCCTTATTCTTCCTTCTCGCCCTCACTGTCTTACTATCTGATTAAAAGTCCCAAATTAAAAAATAAGATGGCTGTGGTTTCTAGGGTAATAAATGCCGGACGTAAAATCCTGCCGCATTCGGATGTCTGGGAGGGCAGGGCCAAAGCGATCTCGGTCTTCGAAAGTATCAACTTTCTGATTCACTACTGCAACATCCGCGGTATCAGGTCTAATCTTAATGCTATTCACCTACATCTTGAACAATTACAACCTGATATTTTGTTTCTATCTGAAACACAAGTCTCTTCTGAAAGCTCCGAGTCACCCGACGCAATTTCCTCAATACCACCTTCACTCTAACTTCCGATATAAAGGAGGCGTATGTGCCTACATCAAGGACAGAATTGCTTGCAAGAGGGTTTCTTCCTTCAGAAAATAAAAATTTTGACGTGATTTGGTTTAAACATTCTGGTCCTAATTTTGTGAAATTCTACTGTTATATTTATAGGTCTCCTAATGAGAGTAACTTTCAAGACTTCTTCGATTACCTTAGTATGAAAGTTTACTATCTCCTGCCTCAGTTTACATCTTGCGATATCTCAATTGTAGTCGATTTTAATGTTCATAACTCTAATTGGCTTCAGTTTTCATCTACTACAAATCCTGCTAGTCATTGTGCAGAAACATTTGCTATTTCATGTGATCTCACACAAATGATTTCTGAACCCACAAGAATCCCTGATAACCCTAATTATACTCCGCATCTTCTAGATCTCTTTCTTACAGCAAACCCTCTTGTTTGTAAAACTTCCGTTCTTTCGCCTTTAGGTCTTTCCGACCATTGTATAACAGAAATAATTTCTGCTATACCTAATTCCACTGTTGTTCGCAAAATCAATAGAACCTTGTGGTGTTTTAAGTCAGCTCGATGGAGCTTTGCAACCTTTCCATGGCGTGAATATTGTTTTAAGTCGTCCTCTTGTTCGGACATCGCTCTTTCAGTATCTGAACATTCCCAAAAAACAGTACCGTATAGGTCATTCACGTTCCCAACCCTGGTTCAATAAGGCTTGTGCTGATGCAATATCTTTAAAAAGTAAATATTACATTAAATGGAAATCTAATAAATCGGTCGACAGTCATGTAGAATACATTGGTGCTAGAAATATCTGCAAAAGTGACCACTAAAACTAAAAAGTTGTTCGAATATCGAAAATGCAATGAACTAGCTACATCTCCTTTAGGCAGTCGTAAATTTTGGTCTTTAGCTAAAGCCATTAGTAAAAACTGTGGAACATTTTCATTTCCCCCCCTGACATCTATTGAGGGATCGGTAGTTGCTGATTCTGTAGACAAAGCCAATGTTTTTGTGGATTTGTTTGCATCAAACTCGTGTCTCAATGATTCTGCAAAAGATGTGCCCCTAGTCAACTCTTCTTCATACGCTATGAAACCAATTCATTTTCGGTACAAGCTCTTGGAATCGATCATCAGTAGGCTTGATCTCAATAAGGGGACTGGGCCAGACGGTATCCCAGCTATCGTCTTAAAGAAATGTTTCCCCGAACTAGTACCAGTCCTATCTAAGCTCTATACGATCTCTATGTCTTCTGGGGAATTCCCTTCATGACGGAAGTTAGCAAATGTTCAGCAACTGCCCACGTTCCTTGAAACTAACAAACTCCTTAGTGACCACCAATATGGGTTTAGGCAAAATCGTTCAACAGGTGATCTTCTTTCATATGTGACCCAAGTTTGGAACAATACAGTAGAGCAATCCGGTGAAACAGTTGTAGTCGCTTTAGATATCTCAAAGGCATTTGACCAAGTTTGGCATAAGTGTTTACTTGTCAAACTCACCTCGTTTGGGTTAAATGATACGCTCATCAACTCTGTTTCTAGTTTCCTTAATAAAAGACGAATACGTGTCGTAGTTGATAGCTTTTTTTCAAAAGAAGTTAGCATTAACGCGGGCGTACCACAGGGATCCGTTATAGCGCTTACACTTTTTCTGCTGTACATAAATGACCTTATTTCTTCAACAACTAACCCCATCCATTGCTTTGCTGACGATAGCACTCTTCACTGTAGTTCATCTCAGTCTACTCATAGTGATAATCCACCTTCTATGTCAAATCAAGAAATTAAAGCTGAAATGGCAAGTTCAATCAACAAAGACATTCAACGTATTCTCGAATGGGGAAGCAATAATCTAATTAAATTTAATGCTAACAAAACTCAGTGTTGCCTTGTGTCCGCCAAAAAAGATCGATCATTTCCTGTTGTAAGTATGAATGGCTCAGCTCTTAAGTTTTCAGACGCTATTACTCTGTTGGGTATGACTGTATCTTCAAATCTCTCATCGATTGACCATCTTCTGTCAGCTACCAAAACAGCTGCTCGTAAAATAGGCTTTTTGTACAGATCTAAGCAGTACTTTACCTCTCAACGACTCCTTCTGCTGTATAAGGCCCAAATTCGGCCTCATCTGGAATATAACTCTCACCTCTGGGTTAGTGCTCCCCAATACGCTCTCGATATCGTTGATTGTATTCAAAATAGAGCGATTATGCTTGTAAATGACCCGTTCTTAACTTCTCGCATACAGTCCCTTGAGCATAGAAGGATAGTTTCAGTTCTTTCTTAGTATTATTGTTATTACAACGGCTATTGTGCTGCTGAATTATATTCTTTGATACCATCTCGGGCTATCTTTGCGAGAAACACTCGTTTCGCTCATTCACATCATCAGTATGCAGTACAAATCTCCACTTGTCGTACCAAACGGGCGCAATCCACATTTTTCTACACGGCTTCTAAACTCTGGAATGATCTCCCTAGTTCCTGTTTTCCTCTCACTTACGATATGAGAAAATTTAAGGTAGCTGTTCATAGGCATCTATTGGCAATTCATTATCCCTCTATCCATCCTCCTAAGTGTTCCTGAGTGCTTTAGCACGATAGGCCAAATTTATCCTGTTCAGATCCACAATCATAAAAAAAAACAATCTACCGAAACCCACTTTCCTATCAAAAACTGCGGGGTACTTTACATTTTAATTTTGAGTGTAAGATGTTGCCTTTAATTTGTGAAATAAAGGCAGGTTTTAATTTAAAGTTAGAAAGTATTTTAAACATTATACATTTTTTTAATGATATAAGGAATCAGGACATACCTACTTAAAATTTTCGTCGTTTATTTTCGTGCGTTTGTTATAAAATTAATCTACTTGGTTTTTAATTAATTAATTTAATTATTTGAAACAATATTACATTTCAACTTTTACATAATTGTTTTAACAATTTTAATAGATAATTTACTATTGACGAAAGTAACTGTAAGTGTTATCGAAACGTTTAGATTGTATTACATTAATATACAAATACACTATTAAAAAACCCAAAAAGATAAGGATTTTAATATTACATTTCATTTGAAAAGGGTGATTTGAATGCACTGTATGTATTCTTTTGGAAGCAATCAATCAAAATGGAATTATTATTTTTCACAATTTTGTGTCCAAGAAGGAAATGTTATTGTTTAATTCTAACTCCACTGTAAATTTTAATCGAGGATGAAAGCTATTGAAAATGTATAAAACTTCGTCAATTTTGAATACTGGAGAAGTTAATTAAATCATTTACATATCTATAGTTAAATGATGGTGTAAAACTTAACTTTTTTAAACGTTCTTATTCTAAAAACTCCGTTAAAAGGTTGATAAGACGTGACCTTCAAAAATACTTTTCTCTTTAATTCATTTTACGAAAGCAATTGAATTTTTAATTAATTAAGCTTTCTTCAATAAAATTTGATTTATAGGATTTGCTAAAAATTTAGATAAACAATAAGTATGTGAATTAATTGATGATGCGATTGGGCGAAACAGTCTATCTTCTTTATGAATTTTGAGAAGAAAATAAATTTGCGGAGTAGTGGGATATTTAATTTTAAGGGAATTATATTCTTATTAACTTTAAGTTTCCTTCATTATACCAATGTATTAATAGATCATTACATTCATGGTAATTTTATTTATAGGATTTCTGTTTAGGTTTTCATACGTGGAGTTTTACCTTTTAAATTCATATTCTGTTTTGTTTAACCCTGCTGTTCTCCTCGACAAGACTATACACTTGTGCTCCTTCGGGTCATAATGACCCGAACTCCTGAAATATGAATTAAAACCAAAACAACAACAATTTTTATTCATTTATTGACTTTATTTCTCTAATGCAATGTTTTTCATATGAAACGTGAAACTTAACAATAAATTCAACCAAATTTAAATAAAAAAAAAATGTCTAATAATTGATATGATCCACTACTTCTTACAGTCGGGACAATAATAGGTCACGTCATCTTTACACAAATATTTTTACATTAATGCTGGTTTGTTATCACATTTGAAGGGAAAAATTTGCAGCGTGCTCGTTTGTTTTTGTTGCTAGTTCCAGGAAGAGGTGCGGTAGAATTTTCCACCAATGCTTGTTGAATGGCTGTTACAATTGCAACTGCTTGTTCATTACGGGGAAGATGTTTTCTGGACAAAATGTAAGGATTTACCAATTGTTTGCCAAGTTGTTTGTAACGGTATAAACGGGTGGTAGAACGGGATTACAGATAAATTGGCCTGTTTGCCCCGACTAGCCAGCGTATGGGTGTAGGTCAGATGTTAAAAAAAAATTGCACATCCAGAATAGTAAATCGTACGTAAGTCAAAATAGGGATTGAAGACACAATCGAGGGTTTGGGCGCCAGAATGTTTGGTAGTCGAAATAAGGGTTGTCGTGCCAAAATTACGAGTACATAGCGTGTCTAAACATACAAAAAACATACGCTTACCTATCCGTAATCAATCCCAGGTGTGCTGGACAGCAACTCAGCAAACCACCTAAAATCGGGCTTCAAAAAAAACACTACACGCTTGTCAAATAAAAGCGTGATAAACACTCAATAATATTACGTTAATACACCTCAGTGTAAATAATTAGACATTAAATAATAATCAAAACAACACAAAAAATCTATAAAATGAACTCTAAATGAATTAATACTCAACTAAAAATCAAATAAAAGACTAAATATTAATAACGCTATTACTCAATAAAACAAAAAACTAACTTCGTTACGTTAAAAACTAAAACGCCGGTAATTTGCAATTTGCAAAAAAAAACTCTTATGTAACACAAAAGGGTTTCCATAGAAGTAAAACACATTTATAAAACCTAACAAACTATAATAAAATAATAAAAAAATAATAATAAGGATAAATATAAACATACGATAATGTGTATAAACAAAGAAAATAAAAAATGCTTAAAAGGCGACAGGATGTCTGATCAGAATACTGCTTTTACGCCAGTCTAAATCGTTTAACCTATATTTATAATTCGTGTATAATATACCCACACTACAATAGGGTCGATTGCCCTTTAATACTAAAATAAAAAAGTGTGAAGGCGGAGCGTCAAAACTATAATTAATTACGCTAAACAAATTCAAACAACTTACTTTAACAAAAAAAGACCCCGCTTTCAAACCTTCATCAACACATAAAAAAAAATAAATCGAAACACAAAAAATCTTGAAATATTCAATAAAAAACAATATTATGTTACCTTAAAGGTCTAGAATTACACCTCTTCTGTGTTACAATGTAAGTTGCAGATAACCAGGTGGTCGGTTACGGCTATGACGGAAATGAATTCTCCCTGCTCTGGCAAAATGATGAATAAAATGTTGACTATTGTTCTATGATACACAAACAATTTCTTGACTAAACTCGTTAAAATGTTACTGTATTAATTACTAACTTCTTTTTAAAGTGATAATAAAGTGAGCGTTCACAATTACTTGATAACTTTTAGCTTTTAATTGGTTTTATTTCCACTAATAATCCAAAATGTTAATAACTTGATTTAATTAAATATAATTTTTAATATATTGCGAAAGTTTCTTTATCTTTAAATACGCTTTGTACGATAAATAGGTGGCACTGCAAGAACGATGATGTTAATATCCGCAGAGGCGATATAAACCAAAGAGGTCACTGAAGCACTATACAACACGACGATGTCCTCTAGGTAACTTTACTACACAACAAATACGTTCGTTAAACACCACCAGGTCCAAAATTTCAACGTTCTAAACCACCCCTTAAAGCGTAACACTAAACGGCAACGTATACTACTACTCGATAGCGCAGTCAGATTTAGAATCCCCCAAATTATTCACAAATTCCATCTTGGATTTTTAATCCCACTACTCACAAAAAATCTTATCTAATTGAATTCCACCAATTAAAAAAACGGAAGGGGAAAATAAGGTACCCCGATCCACAAATTCGTTTCCGTCCGTAAGGACTCGGTAAATGTTGAAAAACTCAACGTCAGCAAAAATATCCTATACAGCCTCTCTATGTTTACCTTAAAGTACGAACAATAAGGCCCACATGTAATCTCTATGACTCAAAACCAGCGTATTCACTATTACACTGAACAACTATTAATAAGCGACTTTATGGCGCTAACATGACATCATACGCAGATAATTCCACACTATCTATTTAACGTACTTAATTTTCTATTATATTTTACGGAAATCGAACGAAATGAACCTTAATTAAACTTATAGACAACTATATACAAATAAACGTTAATCAAACTTCTATAAACGAGAAATAATAAGGAAAAACAACCTAAATTATAAAAAAAATAATTCACAAACAAAGAATCTAAAGCTCACCACACACCTACCATCCCTAAAGGTCGTTACACACGTTAAAACAAATTTACTATAAAACATAATTTGACAACAAATAAAAATATGTATATACGGAATCTAACTAAATGCATAAGACTACAAACAAAATTACCCAATACGTATACAGGGTGTTCAAAATACCCTGACATGTTCCAAAAACAGTCTTCTTTTGAACAATACATTTTTATTCCAGTCTGGATTTATTTCGTGCCATAAGACGAAAGCATTATAGGCACTGGTATCTAAAATGTTGTAAAATAAGATTATGGGCCATCGATTTGTTTTTCCTTTGCATCTGTATGCACCGATTAACTCATCTAATGTATCAACTGCTACTTTGGTAGAATTATAATCAAGTATAATTTGTGGTTTTTTGTCTTCTCTGTCGCTTATTTGTTTCTGGTTATAAAACGTACTCATTAGAATTACCTTCTTGTATTTTTTTGGAATATAAGACACAACTGCGGTATCTTTAGTAAAATAAAATTTGGAACTATGCACGACGTTATTTACTTCCATGATAGGTAGATCAGGCTTGCTTTTCCTGACAGTCCCTAACACAGTAAGATTTCTTTTGAGAAGTATTTGGCCCAATTTATACGATGTAAAGAAATTGTCACAAGTTACATTCTGACCTCTTAGTCCACAAGTAAGGTCTAAAACTACTCTCAGCCCCTGATCCTTCTCAGATTTTCCCCCAGGTGGTTTTCCCGTATATACTTGAACTTCTAAAGCACAAGAACTTGCACTATCACAAAGAGTCCATATTTTGATGCCATATTTTGCTGGCTTGCTTGGTATATACTGCTTGAATGGACAACGACCTTTAAATGTAACCAGCTGCTCGTCCACAGTTACGTTTTGCCCAGGATTGTACAATTTTGGTAGTATTCCAGCCCATTTGTCCCGAAATTCTCTAATAGGAGCCAACTTATCCCGTAGCCTTCTTTTTTGACGATCTTCTTTATTATCAAACCGTAACACGCGTGATATATAATAAAATCGTTTCAACAACATTGTTACGCGAAAAAGAGGTCTGCCTGTTTCTGCATTCTACAAACTTCTGGTAGATTCATCATGCGATCTGTAAACTCCTCCTACCAGTAACAAACCTATGTACGCCTGCAACGTAATGTCATCTAATTCTTGCCACTTGTCACCGTACACTCTACGACCTTCGATGTTAGTCATTTTCAAATTTATATTTTCCAGAGAACTTTTGAAAAATAGATGAAATGTAGATTTTACATCCTGGACTCGTGCATTGCTGTATCTAGTTGGACCTGGAGCGACTTTTATGATATTTGCACTAGTTGCACGCCCTGATTGAGGAAATGGATCTAACATCCAAATTAGGGCATTATCTTTAGATTGAATCGATTAAGCAGGTGGTATCAATTGCGTAGGATTTGTCCGTCCAGCATCGTCGAAAAAATCATCGTCTGACTGTTCATGATCACTATCTTCACTGATATGATCTTCCTCTTCAAAAGCTTCATCGTCACTAATGTCACTCAAATTATCAATAAGTTTTTCTAAGTCTGCACCACTAACATTTTTTTGCCATTATTGTTATTTTAGCACTTTAGAAGAACTAGTAGTGCGTACAACAAACGGCACTTTACTCTGCAACGTAACAAACAAAACTGTCGGTTGCATACTGCGATAAGATATTTATACCTGCTGCAAGTTGCAAGTCTGCTCCTGTTTCGACTTGCACACGCGGTTACAGACATGACGAAAGTGCTATAGTAACTCGCATAGATAGGTACATTTGAACAAGCATATGATGATATGCATATTATCTATCCTCAAATTTCAATATAAAATAATTGGAAATACAAATTTATACGTCCTACTAATGTATTATAACCTCGGGTCATAATGACACGAGGAACATCAATGCAACAATCATGTTTAAAAAAATAAGGAAAAAAAATTTATTAAAACAAACAAGCCACCTCATTCTTCAATGGACTAGAAACAAAGTCATTAACTACGAAGTTTAGATATTAATAAACAAAAAAGTTATCTAAACAACAATTTGATCTCGAGTCATATAGAAGTTCTATAGGAGTTAATCCGTAAAACATTTTTGCTTCAGCCATTTCTTTCTCCTGTTCAGCACTGAAAATTGGTTTGCGGCCCATGTAATTTTCCTGAATGTTTCTAGTTTTCATCTCTCAAAGTGCTTCTTGGGATAGGAAATGATATCGCAGCTCTTTTCACAGACATGCCAGATTTTACGGCTTTTATTGCCAATCTAAGGCTGCACTAGTTCATATAGCTTTTTCTGTTGTTCTTTTTCTATTTCTAACCGTCTGAAAATAAATGAAGGCTTAACACTAGGTGGGCATACCTACAGTTGTACTAATAGTTACTAACATCAGGGAATCCCGCCACTGGCGGAATTGCCCCAGCTCAACATGGCGGTCTAACCCCAAACCTATTGTGAACACCTTTTTAATTAATTTAACATAACCTACACAACACGAATGTGGTGAAATATATGCGAAAGACTCTTAAAACGCTCAGCTTCTAAATGATCATCTTAAAGTGAAAATATTATAAGATTAGAATAAGTTACCTTTGATAAACGTAAATATAATAATTAGATAAAACAAACTATTTTCACAAAACTTTACACTACTGTTGAAGAACTCGACGAAAGAACGTCAAAATGTCATAGCTCAATAGAAACAGCTACTGCTAGATGTCGGGACATGCAATACGTTTGTAAATCATAGACAACCAGAAATTTAAAGGGTGGCGGTATTACCTCCTATGGAGGCATTCCGCTACTTTCCCCTACTTTACTTTTTTACACCAGCTAACACTTTCTATTAGTAAATTTTTTAACCTGGAGACACTTAGTACAAGTAGGATTTAATATCGTAATGGAGTAGATGAACTATGCCCAAACCTACATATGCTTTTTGGTCAGGAATTGTAAACTGTGAAAATTATTTTAGTTACAATATTTTTTTTAATGTTGCACTAATCCACTCTTATTTATGCAAAAACACACAAAGCTATGCAATTCTTACATGTTATGGTAATATCATTATTGATCTTTTAATTAACATTAAGAAAGTTACATCTTCTAAATAAACAAAAATAAAAAATTATTTACGGAATTTTTTTGTTTGTTGAGTATGTATAATCTTACTTAACTATAAAAAAGATTTAGTCATAATGTAAGTATCAAAATGAATTCTGAAGTTGGATATATCGTACCTGTTTATAATACATACTACTACTAATATGTAAATGAACTTGAGGTCATAAATTGAAATTCGATTAAAGTTGTGCTCAACAATTTATCCTTGCGGATATGTACCTACGTAAATCTGAGATAGTCAAAATAACAATAATCTCCAGAAAGTAATTAAATTGATTTACACTTTTTCTCTTCAGTTAAAAATAAAAGTAAATTTATACCAAATACCAAAACTGGTTTCCAATTTTATCCATTAATTGTTAAGAGTGGGCATAACTGTGTTAATTTAAATATGGTAAACGCGTTTTAGCATTTTCTTGTGCATAAAAACCTAAAAAAGATTTACGGTAGCCTTGACTATACTTTAAATATATACAAGTAATCGCTCAAGAACGTTGGTATATTATTTGCACTCTGGATGCATACAATATCTAAATCAAAATGACAATAAAAAATGCAAGTATGCTTTGTTCACAAAACACTAAACAGTACTTCATGTTCCAGAGCGTATTCACGATATGGATAACAAGTGCCTTTTTTGTGTTTGTTTTATTTGTGTATTTAATAACAAATATATCGAAACTAAAAAATTGGTATCGAGCAGTGCGTTTGGCTTTCATTTTACCTGGACCTGCCGCGCTCTTTTTGCTAGGTAATATTTTTATGATCAGAAGCAGTACTGGTAAGTCAAATATTATCAATATTAATATCATAATAGACAACAATTTTTAGAATTTACAAAATATTTGTTAAATGCGGAAAAATTTAACGGACGTTTACAGAGGGGATGGGTAACTATAATACCAATCGTTGCTATATGTGACCCGAGGCATAATCAAATAATTTTGGGAAACACTAGGCAAACTGATAAAAATTTTTTTTATGAATTTATGCATACGTTTCTTGGTGAAGGGTTACTCACAAATAGTGGTAAGTAGCAAACAGTATTGCTGACATTATAAACTAATTTAATTTCTTCTGCTTTAAATGCAAAAAAAATTACGGCGAAACACTTTGTACGGGGGAATTGTTTCATAAGTAAGTAAAATTAATATGCAGACTAGTGATTTATTACAGAAATATTAAAGGATATTTGAAAATGTATAATGTAGGCTTAATAGGGCGAAAATTCACAATAGCCCTTAAAAAAATCAAAAAATATTTTTTTATGAAAAATGACTCGGAAATCTTAGTAGGTCAAGCTAAACAATTTTCATGTATAATAAATACTAATTAAGTTGGTATTTTTGCGCGTTTTCAGATAACTACAAAAAAAATATTTCAGACATATCAAAAAACACCGCAGAGCTAGTTTATATCTATAAATAACAACAAATCCGGGTATTAATGAAAGTGACCATCAACTTTGATATTTTAAATATTTTTTATATTTTCTTTTAAATTTATTACGAATGTAGTTTCCGCCCCAATGGTAATGTCGCCCGGACAAAGAACAGTATAAGAAATATAAGTTTAATGCAAGAGTAATTCGTATGCATAAATGCAATCTTTTAAAATATTTTCATTTATACATGATATACAGGAATGCCCAGCTAAATTGTTATTTTAAACATAACACCTTGTATATTATTAAATTCTTGAATTCTACGCAAAATTCTGGATATTTTTTATGCAGCATACCCTACGTTGATATTTAACCGTAGAAATGGTGGTGGACAGTAGCCATTTTGGGAGTTTGTTGTCCCGTGATTCCAATATAGTTGACACTTGTGGAAAACGATTTATATTAACTTTTAATGGTTTATCGACTGGCACTATTTCTAAAGATGTCATTATTATTTAATCTTTTCGACATCTATCAAATTTGGAAATGGTGTCAGTCGGAATTGCGGGTCTCCAAACTAAATTACTATCTTCAACCGCCATTTTCGTTAAAACGGCTAAATACCAATATAGGGTACGCTTCATGAAAAATACCCAGAATTTTGCGTAGAATCAAAAAATTCTATAATGTACAGGCTGTCCCAAATTCGATGGCAAGCATGGGGATCTCGCTTGTTATAAGAGATAGGATATAAGTTTAAATTCGGCACTTTTGCTAAATTCGATGCCGAGTAATAATCTGAAAATAAATTTGAGCTAACTCGAATGGATTTGGTTTTATGCTCAAAAAACTAAAAATGTCGATTTTCGTTTTCGCGTTTGGCCACCTTATTATTAGGAATTTTCAAAATTCGATTAAACATTATTAAGGCAACTTTTTACGCACAATACTAATACGGTATTAAAAATATTATGCGACGTTTTGTTTATTTTGAACCATCATCAGGTTTATTTTTTCTTATCGGGGTTAAAACATATTTTTATGGCGTTGGATGGAGAATGTTATGCTGATTTTAGCAATATGTAACACTTCATGGTTTGATCGACTGCGAACTAAAATACTCTTAAATTAAAAACTAAATATTACATTATCACGATACCCATGAATCAAACAAAACTCAGGAGTTGGCTTTTGTCATGTCATTTTCGAATTGTAAAAAGGGTAATAACTGCAAGATCCTTCGTGTTAGTGCTTTAAAATTTGCAAGTTTCTTTAGAATGTTTTCAAATTCAGAAAAACGAGACATGATAAGGATATTTTATAGCTGCAATAGAAATAGTGTCAGAGCAGAACAAAGATATTTAGAGGAACATCCGGAGAGGAAGCTACCAAACCAGAGATATTTTTTAAAATTAGACCAAAATTTGCGAGAATTTGGATGTTTTCAGAAACCTCGAAATGCATATGGTAGCAGACTAGACAGATTCCGAAGAAGAAATATTACATCAGGTACTATTTGTTAGTATTATACTAATTATAAGAATTTCCGCTCACTTCACTGCTAATTTCAGCAGACATTTTTTTTGGAGAGTTATGACTTTATGTTATCCATCTTAGGTTCAAGAAAATCCTTCAACATCTACCAGAGAAATAGAGCCAAAAACGACAATTTGGCAAGTTTTAAAGCAACACCGTTATAAACCATTTAAGTTACACGTTAGTCAAACTCTTCGGACTGGGGACGATATGAGACTGTTGGATTTTTGTAACCAATTTAATACCAAAATGCTGGAAAATCGCAACTTTCTCAATCAAATAATTTGGACGGATGAGTGCAATTTTTCCACTAATGGAATGTTTAATCGTAATAACGAGGACTACTGGTCCGTTAAAAATCTACGAATTAACAGGCAAATGCGAGGACAAGGCCACGGGTCCTTTAATGTGTGGGTTGGAATCTGGAAGGATAGGGTCCTTGGGCCAATTATTTACGAAGGTATCCTAACGTCTCAACGCTACCTCGCATTTCTAACACACGAAATATCAGACCTTTTGGATGATGTTCCGCTAAACAAAGGATGGACTCTCTGGTGGCAAATGGACGGAGCTCCTCCTCATAGTGCTGCGATAATAAGTGAATATCTTAACGGCGAATTTCCTGATAAATGGATGGGAAATAGGGGACCACTTAGGTGGCCAGCAAGAAGTCCAGATTTAACCCCTTTAGATTACTTCCTCTGGGGCTATTTAAAAAATATGATTTATAAGACGCCACCGCAAAATATGGAAGAACTCCAGAATAGGGTTGTTGAAAAACTTCGTCAAATTCCCAGGCGGACCATTCAAAGAAGCGTAAATAATTGTAGAAGAAGAATTCGTTACTGTATTCAAGAAGGACATTTATTATAATAATTTTTGTTTGTTTGTCTGTGTAATTATTTTGTTGTTACCTATCGATAAATTTGCGTTGTCGCTATGATGACCGTGTTACATAGACCTACTTGTTTGAGTTGTTTGTTAATGTTTTTTTTTTAAATTGTTTAACTGTTTTTATATTTTTTTTGGATGTTCTAACGAGTTTAACAAATTAAATAAGTAGAACTACTGTATTCCTTGCTGGATCCAAGAAGGCGGAATCTTGTTCTTCGTATTTTTCTCATTATTTTAGTTCGCAGTCGATCAAACCATAAAGTGTTATATATTGCTAAAATCAGCATAAAATTCTCCATCCAACGACATAAAAATATATCTTAACCCCCATAAGAAAAAATAAACCTGATGATGGTTCAGAATAAACGAAACGTCACATAATATTTTTAATACAGTATTAGTATTGTGCGTAAAAAGGTGCCTTAATAATGTTTAATCGAATTTTGAAAATTCCTAATAATAAGGTGGCCAAACGCCAAAAACGAAAATCGAAATTGTTAGTTTTTTGAGCATAAAACCGAATCCATTCGAGTTAGCTCAAATTTCTTTTCAGATTATTACTCGGCATCGAATTTAGCAAAAGTGCCGAATTTAAACCTATATCCTATCTCTTATAATAAGCGAGATCCCCATGCTTGCCCTCGAATTTGGGATAGCCTGTACACATTACATTCAAATAACAAGGTAGATTGCTGCCCTGTTGTTCTTGTACACCCTGCATAAATAAAAATATGTAAAACATCTTGCATTTATGCACAATATCTTGTATATTAAACATTTTCTCGTAAGTCTTATAGTTTTCGTTATACTCTAACGGTCTACGTGAATCACCCTGTATATATATACAGAGCTAACTAAGGTGTGGAGGCATCCATATACCTACCTCAGTAACCATTCGTTAGAATTTTCTGAAATTTCGTAGAGGTCGATTTCAAAATATGGCGGATTTGATAATGATATTACCTATATTCTTGCGTTTTCAGTTTTCCGAAATTTTTTTAATCTTTATTATTTCAAACAGAACACACTGATACATTTTTGTAACATTCGATACAGGATTTCTCAATGATTATATTGTAATGGGTTTTCGGTGGTGGCAAGTGAAGCTTGACCTTAACGAAGTCTAACACAAAAATTAAGACTCGTTTGGAAAAAAAAATTTATTTTAAAAAAAATTATAAGGTACGGTAGCTTTCAATATACGTGACACTCCTGGACAGACTGCGGTTGTCGGTTGTCTTTCCAGGTGAAAAACGGATTCGGGCGCCACCTAAAGATAAACTATTGTTCAGGCGGTCTTTGGGTCCACTCCTGAACGTGTACGGCTTCCAACGGCTACCTCGGGTTACCCAATGGAGGATAAATTCAAGGTTAAATCCTCACGGTCGAAGATGTACCTAAAACTTAGTTATTCTGGAGGAAACGGATATGGCAGTAAACAAAGGTCACAGGTCCCCTTGACAAACAACTTTCCTTCACCAGGTTAAAGTGCGTACAATAAAAAAAACAAGTAGTCACACCCACAATTGTGTCATAAATCATCAGGATAAAAATTGTAATACCTAACATGTGGCCCTTTAAAGCCAATTATGCCGGTTTTTAAGTAAATAAGCACATAAAACAATAAGGCAAATTACGGTACATATAAAATACAACAGTAAAATTGCACAGGTGACAATAAGGTAAAGGCAAGGACAAAAGAAAATAGACAAGGAATGTACACGTAAACAATTGTTTAGTGACTACTAAAGCACAAAATACATAGGTACAGTTACAATAAATTACATATAAAGATAAATTAGTTCACTGGCAAACAATTCTACTTAACAAACTGACACAAAAAAAAATCATTAAACAAGGCCCTACAAAGGTAAGTTGTAAATAGATCATAACATGGTGACCGATATATGTTTTAATACGTTAGAAAAATACAGCGCCCTTCCTCAGGTTTCACATTCATCTATCCAACAATAAAGATAAAATTCGAGGTGTTTAATGGTCATCTGGACCCGGAAGTATGTACCTAGTCGGCAATTGCACATTACAATTAATAACCAGAGCGGTACCCTGTGTCAGTTCGCCCACGCCTGGCCTCTACACAAATATAAATATAAATATAAACAACAATGCTAATTCACACAAATACAAGAGTAAGGAAGCCCTGTGCTGTCTTTTATTTTAGCAGATTTCAACTTAATGAACCCGCGTGCGAATGAGATTCCTTTGCAAGGCAATGCTCGATTTTTAATACGTTATATACGCTTGAAAAATTATTTACTGCCAGCCTTAATTTATACAAAAATACCTACTTACACTTGAATATATATTCCTTTAATTGTTCACAGACACAAATCCTTAACGTACGCGGTTTAACTTCAAAAAGGATAACTTATTTATAGATTAATATTTGAAAAACACATTAAAACTAAAACCCGAAACAAAAGACAAATTAGCGTTGGCTAATTCAAAAGAAAATGTACACACAAGAATTATTTTAAAGACAAACTGTTGACAGTGAAGCTATTCAATTAACCCTATCGATCTAGCTCGGTCGACACTCTAACTGTAACTACTTTTCCCCCAATTTCAAAGCTATCTATCCTTACTCCCGGAATCAACCCCCATTTTTCAAAAGTAATAAAACCAAAAAATTATTATGTTGGAACAGTTTCATATTAATCATTGAATGACGTCTTACTTTTAAAAATATGCATTCGTCCGTAACAAGCGCTACATTTAGGTCTCAAGCTTTCACATGCCAAACAAAGACGTGTTTGATTGCAATGTGTACCGACGTAATTAATTACTGACTAGTGAAATTTTACATCAAGAATGTGCTCATAAGGATTTCCAATGATTCGTTAAGCCCCTTCAGTAAAGCAGCTTTTAAGCGTACACCTGCTAGTCAAACCTCAAACACATGTTTTTCAACCCTCAACCAAATATTAGTTAAAAAATAAAATATTCCGAAAACCATGCTCAAATAACGACTTAATATTTAATAAAATATGTTAAACGCCGTTAATTAACTTTCCTATTGCGGTAACAATTTTCGATTTAAAAAATGTTTGTTGCAATAATAAAATTTTCGCGGTTCGCTACCTACAAATGTTTAAGATGTTAAAACAAATTTTTTAAATATGAAACTTGAAAGCGCAAACATATACTTTGTTCATTTTCTAAAGCGTTGCACGTCATCGGCGGAATAAAATGCCATGCCAATTTAAAACAAGTATTTAGCTTCTTTGACTTCTTTAAGAGCTAGTTAGTTTTTAATGGAAAAAGTTGGCAAATCCGTATATCTACTGTACTAACATCAATGCCAAGCGTTTTTTGACAGCTGCTTTTACGATCGCCAATTATATTCATTGTCCCTCTTAGCATTAAAATCTGTTCCTGTCAAAACAAAATTAGCGTTGTTAATTGTATCGTGCTGTTGCGGTGTCAAATGTTACTGAGTTTAAATTTCACTGATTACGGTTCCAGCAAAACGGTGCTCGGTGGCAAAGTAACTTTTTACTACTTGTCAAAATAAATTTAACTGACCTTTTATACCCGTTTAAGTATCTAAGTTGAATTATATTAATTAATTTTTACTAACTACTCTTTACCTCATACGAACCAACGAAAAAGAGATAATCAATTTTGTACTGGCACTCATATTCCTAGAAGATGATATTTTCCAGTGGGGCAAACTTGGAATGTCCAACTTGGAGCGGTAAGCCAGCAGCGTAACGACTTGTTTTAATTGGCATTTAATCAACTACTGTCCTAACATGTATTTCACTATGTTAAACTTTTTACTTATGAGATAACAAATCGGTTAGTACCAAATTCGGTGAGTTTTGTCTAAAAATATATTCATTCTATACACGGTATTAATTAGTAATTAATAACACTTATATCAACTCAAAATCACGCAATTCCAAAAGCTGGTTACTGTTTGACACATCTATCGGTGTTCACGTTATTTAAATACACAAAATTTTATACAATAGTAACAGATTACATTCTTTTCATTGTACTTAGTATTTATAGAAAGTATTACCGGTTTAACTTCACGTGTTTGTATCAGAACGGCTATTTAACAATGCACTGTTAACTAACTAAAATCAACTAATTTATAAGGACGGTGTTACTTGTTACTTGCTTATATTAATTTAAAACTCTCTTGATTATATTGATCGAACTTCAAGGTCTCCCTGAATGTTCTGATTTCTTATCTCCAATATTAATATGAACTAAATTATTACTTATTACATTTTAATTTCGTAATACCAAACGAAAACTTGCATTTATATTGTCGGTATAATTATTTATCACACTTAATGAGTTCCAGTTTCCGAATAAGAAGAGAAAATTTCGATTTGTTAATAACGGAAATCTCTTAGATTTTTTAATTGTTGTTTAACATGAATCTCATTAGTGAATTAAAAGAAAAAAAATCTTCACAATATACCATTTTTATTTTCAATAATAGATATTGAAAGTAACTGATGAGAAACATCACACGACCTCCCAGCATACAAAGTAGAAATAAATAATAAAAAATATAGAACCAATTAAACAACCACCAGCCAGTAAATTCTAAGAGGGCTCAAGGTACCCATTTCCTAACTGTGCCTCAAGCTGACGTTATCAGAAGCGCAATACAAAAGCAACTTAATATTCGCATCTTATATTTTTCCAAATCCTTTTTAATTTACTCAACAAAAAATTACGCGTTTAATTATCAAACTCCATTCTAACTAGCTAAACCTTGGAGAACTTTTACAACAATTTCAATTCCAACTGAATTAACACCAACAAAAAAAACATTTTAGATCTGAACGGAATGTGATTCGAACTACAATACTAAACTTTACAATGAACTGAACAAAAATCTACGGCACAAATTCGATCAAGTGAGAGAGAGAGAAAAAAATTATGACACTCAAAACATCCACACATGACACATCGACAAGAAACACTGTACTTTCTCCAGAATTCTCGTCCGACATTCGTATCAAAGCAAATCCTATCAGTAATTTTTAGCTCACCATCTTTGAAGAGTGTTGAAGGATAAAAATTTAATTCAAATTTAAAGCACTCTAATCTCTTCGAGTACCTATTTGACTTACTCTACTGAGTAATTACATAAGATTTACATGGTTAGTAATTGACTTTTCGACTTTTAATATATTTACCTTGTGAGCAATGGTTACGATTTGTAAAGATTTTTTACGTCTGACAGACACAAAGTCTCTATTAAAGTTGGAATTCAAAATTTAAACTCCAACCTCTTCATCAGTATCACCGTTAACTTTACCATCAGATAACCGTCCATTATCCAAAAAAAAACAAACTCTGTAGATTTAAAAGAATCATGAACATTTTCAAATAATTTTCATCCCGTTCCATTCAAGGTGGCCTCAGTTCAACATATTGCTCAGAATACGTGCTGTGCAATCCAATAAATTCTTGGAACGATTTTATTATGCACAAGCAAACAGTCATGCTGTCCACTTTTCTAACTCACATAAAATCCTGGAATCCATGACTCTGTACTGATCTTGAGTTTTTATCGATCTCATTGGCCAGTTTGATTGCTATGAAAGTTCGTGTCGTTTACCAAAATTTTTGTGATGTTTTAATTGTAAATAAACCATAATTTGTAAATTTTTCAAATTCTTTTAAGTGAGTTTGATCGGATTTATTGAAGATGTATATGCGACTACTAAATCAGTGTTAGGCCCCGAAGCATAAAACATCGGAATCATCTTTTGTGTGTAATAAGTATGCGTGGTCTAGATACCCAAATTTATCAACGCACATGAAATAGTTTATAAGTTCCACATAATCTCAATATTTCAGTCATAATTTGGCAGTGATCAATTCTTTCCTCTTTTATTCAATAGCTCACTACTATAGATATAATTCAGATTGCACTGTCTACATAGCATTTTTATCTCTACCATTTCTTCATTTTCGATCCATCGCACTAAAGGATAAAGTCTTGTACAGAAGGAAATGAGTCCTTAATGCCCTAAAGTACACGTAGCTACTTATCATATGAGTAATTGTATTCTTTGTGTATATGGTTTGCCATTTCTTCTATTCCAGAACCCTGCTGGATGTGGCATAAGATCGTAAACCCACACAATTTTAGATTTCACAATGTCAGTTGAATCAAACCATATCAGCTACTTATAGAAAAAGTGGTTGATGGATTTTCTCATATTTGATAAATTTGACAGTTACAAGTGTATTAACGCAAGATAATGATTCTTGTTTAGGAGATATTACCAGTGCTAACTAGATTTCACCGACTTTTTCTACGGCTCCAATTTGAAGAAGAAGCATGAAATTGCAAATTGCATATGTTAGGAAAAATAGTTAACCGATGGTTAGTATGTAAATTTTCTCATATTTAGCAAACTTTTCTATCGAAAAAACTAGTCCAGTATGAAGATAGGGTAAACTTGACGGTTCCAAGTGTATAAACGGCAAAACAATGAATCTTGTTTCGTAGATATCGTTAGAGCCATCTGAATTGATGTGAAACCTACCAAAAATTTGAATTGGATCAAATCCCACACAATCATGGTGTGTTTCAAGCGTTAGTCAGTGTAAGATCCGGAATATGCCAATTTTCTGATATTTAGCAAGTTTTTCTACCGAAAAAAAGATGCAGTATGAACATTTAACATTTAATAAACGTGACGGTTTCAAGTGTATAAACGGCAAGGCAAGTCATCTTAATTAATGTGAGATAATCCAAGAATTTGATTAAAACCCCACAGAATATAGTGTATTTAATACGTTTGCGAGTGTAAGATCCGGAACGTTAATGAGAATAGGTTTGCAAACCAGATTTTAACGATTTTTTATACGGCTAAAATTTAAAACCGAAGAATGCAATTGCAAATTACAAGTATTGAAAGTGTACTTAACGGATATTGATCCAAATGACCCAACAATGTGGTCTATTTCCGTACCTACCCCTCTCAGTATATCTTGAACCTTGAGATCATTTATTTTATGTGCTTAAGTTGGTCTTTGAATTCAAAATAGTAGTTTGTTGCTTTTTGATCGCAATATACACCTGTTCCGAAATCGAAGTCACGGGAAGAAGACCGTAAAACTGTTTCAATATATTATCGTGATAAGCGTCTTTTTATTTACATTTTTGAGGATACAAGAATGAGTATAAAGTTAAAATCATATAATGTTGCGTATAACTAATTCCGAATAACTGCACGATTTAATTTTCATAAACGTATGTCCATTAGTATTTATGATCTCTTTATACAGATTTCTGTATTACCGATAAAATGTAATACATTTAATCAAATGCTCATTTTATCTAATTTCTATGAATTATGTAGTTATTGAACGCCCAATTTGTACTATTGTTTGAATTCTTGAAAACAGAAATAAAGTTAAATGCAGTTACATTATTTATTTTTAGTCGATACAAGCATTTCAGAGTCCAAGGGCGTAGCCAGGATTTATAACAGGGGGGGGGGGGCGGCTAACCATGGTCCATGGTCGTTCAAAATGTAAAATTTTAGGATAAAAAGAAAAGGCAAATGAAAACAAAACTTTGAGATTTTAATTATACTTAAATTAAACTAATAACAGATAACAAAAAAAATATGCAGAACAGAAAAATATGTATATTTTAGATATAATTTTTTGTTTATTAAAATTTAAAAATTATTTAATTTATTTTTGCTCTTCCAGGGGGGGGGTTTATTAAAATTTAAAAATTATTTAATTTATTTTTGCTCTTCCAGGGGGGGGGGCAGTTGCCCCTCCCTGCCCTTAGCTGGATACGCCCATGTTTCAGACAATTTTATGTAAATTTGTACGTTACATCACAGCAATTACTTAACGATTATTCCTACATAAAGGATAATTGTGCTTAAGATTAATAAAATATATAATACAAACATTACTGGAGTAAATAATGAATAACTGGTAAAAACCGTGGCACTAGTCAGAGCCGTCATAAAAATTGTCTTTTTCACTTTCGTCAGAACTGGTTTCACCAATAGTTATAATTAATGAGCCCACCTCGATATCTAACTTTTTCAATTTTCCACCATTCTTGCATGTTTTTTCCGCATGTGAAATACATTTTATCCAATAGTCAGCGTCATTTAGATTTAAATCTGTTAACTGTGTTTTCTTCACATTCGCATGATTAAATTTGACATTATTTTGTCTGACACTCTGATGTAAAACTCCTTGCAATTCACCCACGCTAATTCAATAGCATCAAATTGACAATGGTACCGTGACAATCGTAACACCTAATGTCCATTTTTTAATGCAATTTCGTCTATTTCGTATTTTTTTGTCTACAGTTTTCTTGAATTAATTCCAACAGTTCTCATTCAAACATAACCCTGGCGAAAGAAATTTTATGGTTTTGTAAGTAATTGCAAATTTCATCTTTTGTAGAGGACGTATTTAGAATTTTCTCTACTTTTTAAGGTATTATCGTGCCAATTTTTTTTAGATCCTCTACTGAAAATCCACAGAACACAGGATCATAATCTTTTGATTCTTTATTCGTAATGTAGTCCCTCAAAAATCGAACTCTGCTTGATGGCAATTTGGTCCAATTCATACAGACCTCTTCTACCACCGCCATCTTTCGTAAAAGAAAAACCAATGGAATGAAATAACCGTGTTAAACTTGCACTACTGAAGTTAAACACACCCGCTTCTGAAACTTCTCACTTTAAAGCAGCTACAGTAATATAACAACCTAAATAATTATTAGCTAATTATACACAATGTAGGTAAAGGATTAGGTATATACATTTTGAATGCATTTCGTACATTTTGCGTTTAACAAAGTCTTTTATGTAGTCATATACCTCCGATGATTTCGCTTTGCGTCTTTTGTGTTTAAAAGAGACCTCCTGTTGATTTAGTGCTGCATCACGAAACCTTTTTTTAATATTTGTTAACGTGTGATTGCTTATGCTGCAGGCTTTAGCAGTACGCTGTTATACAATTAGATGAGTTTTAAAATGCAATTGAATAACCTAAAAAAAGTTCTACCTGCATAACAGAAGTAAATGGTGCAAATGCACCACCATTGTCACGTTCTCGTTCAAAATAATGAAGAACATTCATAATTACTTGTTGAGCTTGTAACTTTAGATGTTTATTAGGAAGTATCTTAACCTCTGAAACAAATTATATTTAAAATTCACATATTTGTATACAAAAGTATATTTACCTCTTTCTACCACGTTTCTCGGTAATGTAGTTTTGAAGAAACTAGTTTTTGTGTAATATATGAAGTAAAACGTATAAAAGGGAAATTAAACCATCAATCAATACAAAACGCCAAAATGGAGAATGTCAGATTATTATAGCAGAGAATATCAACAACGTTTATTCATGTGTGATAAAGTTTACGGTTAGGTTAACAACTAAACTTGTGCGGTATTACATCAACTTTTATTTTTGCTCTACTTCCCATTGTAGTATGATAAATATAATTCTCCATGTCTTCTTTCAGCTCAAAAAACATCAAATCATGAGAATTCTTCAAATGACATTATAACAACGGAAGAACCACCATTATATACACTTTTAAGATTTCAATTTCGTATAGCACATAACCTAGCGCATAATTAAAATGTAAAATACTAAATTAAACCGAAACCATTCAATAACCGTGTACAAATTTATTATTTAATCATTTTAAATTATTCATAGAAATTTTTTTGATGCTATGATTTTTAAAAGTTATAAGCTTAGTTAAAAAATTTTATTATCGAATTCTATTTATTCAATTTATACATTTACATAAATAATTATTAATTACTATATTATTATAAAAGTACGATAACCTTTAAGGTTTGACATTTTTAACATATTTATCAATATATTCACGATAATAACAAGATTTAATCGATTAAAGGTCAAAACACTGTATCAGTTGTATGCTACGATGAGTAAAAATAAACATTATGACGTCACACGCGCTCTGGTTTGTTCAGTAACTTTCGTCGTGTTTCTGGTACTGAGTTCAAAAATGTATTTGTAATGTAAGATAACCTTTGAATTAAAGCGAAAAAAAAACTAAAAAATGATATGATCTTTCCATTTATTACAAAAAAATTTCTTTTTCAAAAACTCAATTCAAATTTACCATACATTCATAACTAAATAAGTGCTTCCCAACCACACAACTGCATGTAGGGGAGGACGGGGATAGTTGTTACAAAAAGTGCGTTTCATTTTTTTCAAAGAGAACTATACTGGCTTCCATAAAAATTGCAACACCTAGAATTTATTGAACGATTTTATTGAAATTATCGTTGTTGATATTCTCTGATTATAGTTTAGTGTCGACATACGATTATCACAGTCGCATATATTAACATAGCAAACTTACGTTCCTTGATTCTGTTTTATTCTAGCATACATGAATAAAGACAACACAGCATTGTAACAAAATTATTATAAAAATGTTGGTACATATGCAAGCTTAACTAATTTTAACTATTTCTAATCCATTTTAGTGTAACTAATTCTATCTCCGAAACTACAAATAAACCAGTGGTAACTGAGGTAAAAAATAAGCTATAAGCTATACCAATTTTGACGAGTCAGAGCAGTTGCGTCATAACACTAACTTTGTTTCATTGCCACCTTTAGAACCCGCCTATTGTGCACGAGAGGAACCAGATAGAACTGATTTAGGTTGGCAATTCTGTCCGATGTTGTCAAGCAGTTCTGGCATTAAACATTTGACATAACTTAAATTTTATTATTGTGATAAGTTAGAATATTAGCCAAAAAAGTCTGACGTCTCTTGTTGATAAAAGTAAAACACTTTAAACTCGTAAATTGCGCTTTTATTAATAATAATTACACGTGCAATGCTCTTAGTGTACACAACCGTAAAAAATATAGAGATGATGATTCATGTATTTCACAGCATATCAACGACCATTCTGTACATCACCGTACCATAGAATGTGATCATTCTTCCAACGCTCCCTTCTCGGCAACGTAGTGAAATAACTGTTGACGACCTTAAATAATGTCTGTATTCACCACCAGGGACACCCCCTTTCACGAGACCATGAGACCTGAAACAGACTTGGCAGCATTTAATACATAATTTAATTTCAAATAAAAAAATTAACATATCGAGCCAATATTATTTATTAAAGGTTTTGTAACAAAAAAGTATTCTGGTACGAAAAATAAAAATCTCCTCTTTGCAAATAAAAACTTAGCCAGGTATTTCTCCCTTCATTCGTTTCTTTTATTCCCACATTTCAACATCTTTAGATTCTGCAACAAACAACTTAATTAATACATAAATTGATTTTAGCTCCCTTAAAATTGCTTTACGAAAGACACTGAATTTGTTATGACCCAGTGATTTTGTGAGAGCATCAGCTAGTTGATCATTTGTATTTACCCACGTGACAATTAAGTGATTGTGAATCATCGGATTTTGCCATTCTTATTGCTGCTCTATTAAATTCAAACAATATTGGAATAAGCTGCAGATTAAAAAAAACTACTACACATTTCTCGAATAAATGCTAGTTCCTTTGCACCCAATGGCATTGCTATAAACATATCGATTAATTATATTATATGCAATTTTTTGACGCGAAATATAGCGGCAAAAAAAGAATTAGGTGTTAGTTCAAATTGCAAAGAACATAATTGATCGACATGTTTATGGTCCATATCTAGGTATTTTTATATCTTTGAAATATGCAGCTGTTTTAGAAATATTTGATAAAAAGCAAAAACTGACCCTAACAACCCCCCCCCCCTGTCTCTCGGCCGCTGGAGTTCCCCCAGAATCTAATCAGCTCTAACCCAAATGAAAACACGCTTAAATGCAACATTTTAGATAACGTAGGTAGTTTGTTCCGGGAGTTATCGTGGATACTATCCTACATCCGCCCCACACGCACACACATACACTCACACACACACCCACACTCACACACCCACACCCACACACACACTCACTCACTCACACTCACACACACTCACAATCACACTCATACTCATACTCACACTCACACTCACACTCACACACCTATACCCACACACACCCACTCCCACACACCCACACACACACAACCACACAGCGACACACCCACACACACACCCACACCCACACACCTACACCCACACACACACGCACACACGCACCTACACCCACACACACGCACACAGAGAGAGAGAGGGAGAGAGAGAAATCCAGAGATGGTTGCCGATCTTGGCGAAACTTAGCCAAAAGTTGTAAAATGAGGTAATGAGTCGATTTAGGGATAGTGAAAAGAAAGTCGATTGCTTAATCTTCTATACCTACCTACGTAAATGTAAGTTAGAAGGTAAAAAGACGTTCATTGTCCTACTTCTACAGCTACAACCAACTAACTGCACAATAAAAAGGCGGTGTATATCTAATTAAGCACATATTTACCAAATACAACAAACTATTTTGTTAAATTAACAGCTTTTTGAATGATTTTTTAACACGAATCTATCTGTAAACAAACGTGCGTGTGTGTGTGTGTGTCCTCCAGAAGCCATATTGAATTTAAATTGGTAAATGTGATATGCACCGAGATTTTTCACGATAAACGATTAATCGAAACGACTTTCGTAGTTCTCTTATTAATAATCTTATTAATTATAAATTCAACCTAACTGTGCTAATTAACGTAATTAGTATAAATATCTGGTATGGATCATTACACGATCTTCCAACCTACAAAATGGAATTAAAAGGAATGAAATAATGTTAATTTCAATTTTTACTTTCTTGCTAAACAAGAAAGTATTGCGGTCGAAAAAAATAAGTTGGGTTATTTTGATGCTTTATGACTCCCTGAACCCGAAAAACAAAATTTTAGAAATTTTTTCAAAATTTCTGTCTGTCTGTGTGTGTGTGTGTGTTTTGATGCTTTATGACTCCCTGAACCCAAAAAACAAAATTTTAGAAATTTTTTCAAAATTTCTGTCTGTCTGTATGTGTGTGTGTGTGTGTGTGTGTGTGTGTGTGTGTGTGTCTGTGTGTGTGTGTGTGGGTGGGTGGGTGGGTGGGTGTGTGCCAGTGATCACTCGCCAGCCGAAACTATACGGACGATTTTAATGAAATTTGGAATGAAGGCCTACGAGGCAATTATGTCGACAAAACAAGCTTTTAAAAGCTTGGGGTTTATTAGGGTCAGTTTTTGATTTTTACTAAATATTTCTAAAACAACTGAATATTTCAAAGGTACAAAAATACCCCATATGTTTTTTAGTTTTTTTTTTTTTTAGTATTTTACAAGAAAGTCCTGTAATGTACTAGCATTCACCTAGTTTTAGATAACTACGTAACTTTTTTTTTATACGTGTTTAAAACTTCATAACAGGTAGAGATTCATAGACAGAAATACATGTTAACGTAAAAAAATTTCAAAGCCACCCGCTTCTATAAAAATATCTACAATACTGCTTCAGCATTTTCAATCATATTTATTTAGTTTCTACATTTATTTCGCTTTACATTAAAAAACGTTATAATGAAAAATTTATGTGGAATTAAATTTTCTTTAAAAAATACATCTACAACTTTTTTGATAAAATTAATCGTTATTCAAATAATGAAAAAATTTGAACAGACACTCAAATTCTACCTTAGGATTTTTTGCTGCTAAATTACCCTTCGTATCAAAACGTTGCATAGAATATGCTTAATCGATATGTTTAAGGTCTATATTTAGGTATTTCTATATCTTTGAAATATGCAGCTGTTTCAGAAATATTTGATAAAAACCAATTAATGACCCTAATAACCCCCCTCTCCGCCGCTGGATTTCTCCCACAATCGATTGCATTCCCTTCTATACCTTCATATGTGTATGTAAGTTGTAAGGTGAAAAATATGTTTTGATCTAAAATCACAACAGCGAAAGACCAATACAAAAATGTTACAGTTAATGTTTGACATGACCTCCGTTTTCTTGAATACAAAGCCTAATTCTTTCTTCAAATGATCTTCTGCTGCATGTTTGGTGTGCGAGGGCATTTGTAATTCTCATTATATATCATCTGCAGCGGTAGGAGAACTTTTGTACACAACATTCTTAACAATCTCCATAAAAAGAAGTCCATGGCGGTAAGATCCAGAGATCTAGCTGGCCAGTTACAGGTACCACCACTTCCTGTACATTTGCTTGGAAACCTTTTATTAAGAAAATTTTTGACTGTGTATTGAAAATGGCAAGGAGCAACGTTTAATTGAAGCTACACTCTTCCTCCAATATTTAAAGAGATGTTCTCTCTTTCCAAAAACTTTAAAGATGTTATACCATTCAGGTGCCCATAAAATAATAAGGCCCTATAACGTAATCACCTACTATTCGACCATACACATTTAAACACCATCGATTCTGATGGCCAACTGTTCTATTTAAGTGACGGTTTTTTTACCATAATAATGAAAGTTACGTCGATTTACTACACCATTATTATGAAAAGTTGATTCGTCGGTGACAAAATGAACTTTCTTATGTTTTAGATGAGCAACATTCCCTGTAGCATGAAACCCTGAATCAACTTTGCGAACACTCTTTTATCCGGGTGTTTTCGATTAGGGTACTTTTGTACGTCCACCCTGACGCAAGAAAACAATTTTCATGACACTTTTCTAGCGTGAGTATTATGTTAACATTCTCTGGAATGGGATAAACTTTCATTTTGTTGCAAAAGATAATTTCAATTCTAATTAAAGAATCAAGATCAAAATAGTTTATTAAAAAGGAAACTTTACTGCAAACTAAATTATAAATAAGTGAAGTATAATTGTTTGGTAAAGTCTGACATCAGCTATCTTAATTTAAAAAATGTAAAATATGAATAGAAACTATACTTAACAATACTTTAAAATTTAAATAACTTCGAAAGTATTAAGTTTAGTGTAAGGAAGCCTAATATCGATTGAAAGACAATTAAATAAGCCATTGTTCTAACTGAAGAAGATACAGGGCGATCTAAATTAAAATTGAGTCTTAAATATCTGACGCCCTGTATAACATTTAAAATTTTTTGGTCACTCCTATAATGTTGCCTATAATGTTGATAGTTTAGTCCAGATTTTATCATATTTAATCTACAGGTTACACAGTTATTCAGTTTTTACAAAACCTCTGTATTTTTCAAACAGTTTCACAAATGGTAGGACTCAAGTACAGGGAACTTTGAATAAACATGAATGGGAATTGACTGCAAACTTGCAAAAAAAATTAGACATTCCCATTTAAAGAAATATAGGTTTGTTAACAAATACCTTTGGATAACCCTGTATATTTCAAAATATTTTTAAAACATGGATCCATAGACCCCTAATATACACATGAAGAAAGGTTTTTTAAAAAAATATACCGTTTATCGAGGCGTTACAGGTGGCCCATTAAGAAATCGTCATTAAAAACAATTTTAGAATCCTTGATTTTGAGCTTTTATTCGTTCAACTATTCAAACATATTATTATAAAACGCGTTTTATCGCAGCAATGAACTTAATAAATGTGTTATATATTTGATTCAAACAAATATTTTAATAAAACACGTATAAATAATTATACCTATAGGATACATTTATACTTGATTCAATAAACAGCCTTCTGGATGAACGAAATATTTATTTTCTTTAAAGACGCATTTTTTTGTTTCGATATAGTAATCGATTTACGATAAGCTAGTATCTATGATTTACGATAAGCTAGTATCTATGATACTAAACAACACCTTACTTAGCTTTAAAAATTAAGAAATCGCACTGTAGTAAATTTTATGAACTTGATATAACTACTATAATAGCAAGAATAATGCTGTTATGTAAGGAAAAGAAAAGGAAAGCAATATATTTTATTCCCCCACCAAAAGGGTAGGCGGAATGCTCGAGATTTCCACGCTCCTTCAACCACAGCGATGGATTGCCATCATACATATGTAACTAACGTATTCATGCATGTTGAATTAAAGATGGATGCGATAAGGATAGGATCTGAAGGAATTGACCTAAGCATTCGCTAAATAGCCGCACATGTGCGTTTGTACGCAGTGATCATGCCGGGGTACGCGTATTAGGAAAAAACCTTGTAAAACCTCATGCAAGGTAGACGGTAACGGGATCGAACCCATTTCCGCCCGATTTCAAGTGATTGTGTTACCACAGCCAGATTGTTGTGTAAAGAAGCCGCTCTTTTATAATTAGTGGTTACTGACAAATGTATGCATGTCCAAACAAGATCAAAAGCGAATTATATTTATAATTAAATCTTGAGGTATATATATATATATATATATATATATATATATATATATATATACATATATACATATAGTATGTATTATTAATTCTTGTTCTACAAAACAGAACTACAAAGAAATAACTTTTACTAACACTTAATACTAATGAGTAGTGACCAAACTGACATGTACAAGGTGTTCTAGTTTTTTGTAGCAGGACTTTAATAGTCGATAGAGATTTCAAAATTAAGACAAAAAGTTCATATAAACATAGGTTGCCAAACGCTTAGTTTTGGAGATACAGGGCTTCAAAGTTTTAATTTTTTTTCAGTTCTTTTAATTTATCTTCAAAACTATTTAAAATAATAAATCCAAATTTAGTACACATATTACACTTCTTAAACTCAAAATTAAGAGTAGTTTAACGTTTATCAATATCTGGGGTGGTACACCCTTTATCCTCCCCGAACTTTTTCATGCGACGCCTCTAATTCTTAAAAACCAAAAATTTAGATTTCCCATTTGATTTAGGAACTTTTCTGTCTTCTGCTTTTTTTTCGAAAAATGCATAGTTTTTGAGATAAATTAGCTATAATCCATGAACAGCTTCCAAATGTTAAGTAAAGAACGTCTGATGCTCCCGCAAAAAATAGTGTGGCATGAAAAGAAAGAACAATAAAAAAAAAGAATCAAATTATGTCAATTCTCACGTTTTTTTGTCACTTAATAAAAAGTGGTACTCCACTGATTTTTTACTAACTTTTCAGTTGAATTAAATAAACGAAAATAAAAGTAAAACAACAAAATAAATATTAAAAAAATACGTATTTTTGGAAAAAATTGGAAAAAAGTTCGGTTTAAGATTTTAACAAGAACGAAACGAACGAAATAAATAAATTAAACAAATAAACTTAACCTATAACAACAAAACAAAACCGCTATCGTAATAATAAATAAATTTAAAGAAACTGTTCAAAATGTGAACCATTTTGTTGAATACATAATTCACACTGACGAATAATTAATTGCACGTGGAATATTAACTAAAACTTGTCTTATTTCATTACACGCATCCCCAATCCTATTAATGAGTTCATCTCTTGTTGTCACAGGAGTTGCATACACCTTTCTTTTAAATACCCCTACACAAAAAAAACTAAGGGATTTAGGTCTGGAGACCTTAGCGGCCAGGGAACTGGGCCTGCACGACCGATTCCTCTTCCTGGATAATGGTTGTCCAGCCAGTTTTTAACGATTCTGCTATAATGAGCTGGACAACCATCAAGCTGGAACCAAGCCGTTCTTCGTAAATTTAAGGGAATATATACCCACATATTCCCATGTTCATTTTCTAAGAATTCCAAGAAAGCCCCAGAATTCATGCGAGGTGGTAAAAAGTAGGTGGTAAAAAGGTGATTATTGTAAATACCTATCCAGACCTTCACACTAAATTCTTGTTGGAAATGCCTCGGGCGAACTACATGTGGATTTTCATGTGTCCAAACGTGCTGGTTGTGAAAATTTACCACACCACGGCGAGTTAAGCAGGATTCATCGGTCCATAAAACATTATTTAAAAAACCTGGATTGTTATTTTCAGCAAGAATCCATCGACAATACGCAACTCTACGTTACGCATCCCCTGGTTGTAGTCCTTGAACAGGTTGTAGATGGTAAGGATATCGGCGATCCTGTCTTAATGTTCGGTGAATAGTAGTATTTGAGACTCCACCTAAAGCTACGGATACTCTGTCCAATTCACGCAAAAATTCGTCGTGCAATATTTCTTTGCTGCCTATGATTAATATTTTGACGACCAGGCACATTATTTAACCCCTGATTTATAATTTGTTGGTAAACTCTTACAAATACTGAAGGATGCGGAACTCTTATAAAAGGAAATCTTCGCCTATATTCACGGGCTGTTGCTGCTGAACTTCCATTTACAAAGCCATAAATAAGATGGATATCCGCTATTTCTTGATTAGAAAACAAAAATGGCATTTTAAAAGATCACTTTTGCAATCATAATTAACACAATAAAATATGTAAATAAATTACATTATTTCTTATGCACAAGTCGTATTTAAAATAAAATGTGAGATTTGACATTATTTGATACTTTTTTTTTTATTGTTCTTTTCATGGCACACTATTTTTTGCGGGAGCATCAGACGGTCTTTATTTACCATTTGGAAAATGTTCATGGATTAGAGCTAATTTATCTCAAAAACTGTGCATGTTTCGAAAAAAAAGCAGAAGACAAATAAGTTCCTAAATCAAATGGGCAATCTAATTTTTTTTGTTTTTAAGAGTTAGAGGCGTCTCATGAAAAAGTTCGGGGAGGATAAAGGGTGTACCACCCCTGAAAATGTACTATCCTGTAGAAATTGATAAAGGTTAAACTACTCTTCATATTGAGTTTAAGGAGTGTAATATGTGTACTAAATTTGGATTTATTATTTTAAATAGTTTTGAAGATAAATGAAAAGAACTGAAAAAAAATTAAAACTTTGAAACCCTGTATCTCCAAAACTAAGGCGTTTGGCAACCTATGGTTATATGAACTTTTTGTCTTAATTTTGAAAGCTCTATCGACTATTAAACTCCGGCTACAACAAACTGGAACACCCTGTATAGCAGTACTCGTTTATTAGTAAATGTACAGCTCTTTTATAACTTCCTTAATTAATCTAAAGTAAATGGTTAACAATAAGGTCTATCTTTAATATAAAATGGGTTTCAGTCACAGTGGTGATTGAACTGCATTATTTAAGAAGAAAATATTTAATGATCCTGAATATAATTAAAATTTTCATAAAATAATAATTATTAATTTCGTTCTCCAAATAAAATATAATTCCGTGGTCACTATATATTTTGTCAATAATTTTTGAATATAATTCCTAGAATAAAATTAGTATTTCCTACACAAACAATTAACTTAAATGAATGCAGGTACCTTTTAATTACAAATTCCCCCCCCCCCCCTTGATAAACGAGGGGTTCTCATTTTGAGTGTTGTTTACTATTTTAACCTTTTTATTTTGTCTCATACGTTTATATGTAATATAGCTTAATGCTACTTGCTTCAAAAAAACTATTCTCCACTCATCTCATTTATTGATCCCTACTATTTGCAGTGGTGTACATACGGGTATTACTGATTGGGCGGAAATTCAAACGTTGATATATCAACAATAAGTACAGCAAAATTTTAAATCACATAAATAGTCTGTATTTCCTGATTGTTGAACTACCTCCATCTTAATGTTATTATTAAAAATGCCAATAAGTAAACTGAATGTTTTTATTTCAATTTAGTTTTAATTTGACTGATGACGGAGACAGATTATAGTATCCGTTGTAATAGGTGCTGAAAAGCATAAATTTACTCTGTGATTAATATTCTCGAAGATGGCTGCTAACTGTCGTGAAGTTATTACATTAACGGCGTTCACTATGGCATTCTGTAGCTCCTCAACCGCATGCAAACGATTTGCACAACATTTTTAAGAGAAAGCAGTCGAGCGGAGTCAAGCAGGCAGATCGTGGAGCCCATCGATTTTTGCCTATTATTCTATCACAGAAAAATTATGATAAATATTCCAACGTTGTACGGGCCGTGTGGGCTGTTGCACAATCTTGCTGGAAATACCCATTTTAACGTTCGTCATCGTGCACTTGTTCAATAAAAGGTCTTAGAATTAATTGTTGATAGTTTTCGGCATTTACATCTTCATTAAAAAAATTGGTCCAATTATTCACCTTCTCGACATCCCAATCCAAACTCCAGTTTTAACTGGATGTAATGGAGTTTCAATAAATACATGGGGATTTTCAGTTGACCAGGTTCGATAATCTTGGGAATTTATATAGCTGCTTAGATGAAACCATGCCTCATGCATCATTGTCATTGCGTTTTCGTTAAAGCAGGTACAATACGTTCGACGCTTTTCAAAATCAGTTGGCAGCAATTCTTGTAATACAGACATTTTGTACGGGTGCATTTTCAATTTTTTACAAGCCCCCTGGCATGTCCCATACGAAACCCCTACAATTACAATTAATAAATAATCAACATTTAGTAATAAAAACAATTTTACTCAATTATCACTTTGAGCCGACAATCGTCTTAAAGATTTATTGGGACTAATTTTCAATCACCTCCGAATATCTTCTAAGCCTTCTTCGTCAAGGAGCTTTACCTTTGGATACGGAGCCAGTGTCACGAAAACGTTGAACAATTCGACGAACATGCTGTGTTAATATTTCGTAGGTAACGTCAATGTTGGCGAACCGTTGCTGGGATTCTTCGAAGTCAGAAACTTGCGAATATTTCCAGACACCACCTTTCATCTCGTTGCCCAGACCGAAAATAAGCCTCCAAGGTAAACTTATTGTGTTCATCCGAAAACATGACTAGGTAACAATTATAAACTAAAAATTATTCACATTGCATTTCTATTCTAAACAGAGCTCTGTATTTATTTACTTACCAGATAAATCAGTCAAGTACGTGCAATTGTTGTGTTGAAAAAAACAGATTTTATGTGAATTACGGAACAATAAAAGGACAAATAAAACGACAAGCACAGAACCAAACAAATTATGATAGTTTATACATACGTATTTACGCACGCTCATGACCCCAGCGGATGAAAATTTTGATAAACAACTTACACTTTCCAATGTTAGAATAAATGTTTGATAACAATATGACCATAGCGGAGTTACAAACCCTACAATCAATCTACATCACGCTGTATAATTAGCAGAGCACTATTACTATTATTATCGAAGTGGTGTTTATCCATTCGTGATTACTGGGCACTTCCAATACGGGTTTTTCTTTAATTTTGAACCATTGTTGTATATTGTTTTACACTATCACTATTAAGGGTTCTCAATTTCACTAATGGCAAGTTTACTTGTATTATGACGTTTTCTGTTTTGAATCTTGCTTCCTAGGCAACTGTTTTGGCCTTTCATTCGAATGTCAGCTACACGTGGTTGATACTTAAACTTGTTGGCAATAGTAGAAGTTTTCTATTTCAGGGAAATCTTCGTTTGTCGTCCAAAACGTCTCAGAGTTGGGCAAGAGGAAGGGTTGACCGGGAATAACTGTAAGGTTAGAGATAGGTACGGGATAAATTTGAAAATATGTATATGGTTCTGTAACGATGGGTTCGTGAATTTTAAATATCACTAAGCTATTTTCAATCGTCACTTGTGTTGAAAAAAGATTATAATTCATAAAGTAATACAGTACTAAGTCTTACTTAGTATGTTTTGTTTAGCTTGGATATTATAGCTTTTAATTTTGTAGGTTTTATAACAGAATGTGCAAAACGTTAAGTTTCGAAAAAGATATTGCAGTTTCTATATTATCAACATAATCTTGAATTATTTGGAGCGGAGTTGTTAGAGTGTCAATTAGATTAAACAATGAGAAATCTTTTTCAAGGTTTAACAATTCGTTTATGTTATTTTCTAGTTTAGTTACCTGATTTTGTTAAATGACTTGATTTTCCAAGAGTTTTGCAAAATGTTCGTTATAGGTGCGTGTCACTTCCCGTAATAAAGTTTTGTTTGAAAAGTTCCGATAGTAAACTTTGGTCGTTTTGGTTAAGGGTTTCTAAATATTTATCAATGCGTTTTCCGTCATCTGAGTCAAGTGTGCCATTTGGATAATTTGCCTACACCGTCAATTAGTCACCGTTTTTGTCGTATGGGGTTTGAAAATGCGTGTAGTTTATCTAATATCATGCCGTTTAAGTACTCTGCGTTATAAACTTTGTTAAATAAAATAGTAGATAAATGAATTTTTTGTTTTTGGAGCAAGGCTTGGAAAGTGGTTAATTGTACACTTATTTTTGTTGACAGTTCCAGAGGTTGGGTAAGGTTAATATGGTATACGGATGTGTGCTTAGAAGTTATTACCTTTACTTGTCCTAATTGGACAGACAGTAAGGGGTTCTGTATTTCTTTGATAGTTAATGGATTTGATCCAATTAGAAAGACGGATGTCATCGTTTGAATCAAATTGGTGGGCATGTTCCGGTTTCGTTTCTGCAAGAAAGCGTTCAGGTTTTAGTGATCTTAAATGGTAAATTTTACCTTCTGTTTTTATTTTGTTATCCCCTATCAACTCTTGTTAGGTGACTTTTTTATATGACTGGATAGTTTCTTATGTCTTGTGTTATTATTCAATTTGTAATGTGTGGTTCTACATTTATTTGGATCTCGCATTTTTAGCACCGATTTCTGCGTTCTAAGTTTTGTCTTTACGTTTTTGTCAGATTACTATTAATGTAATCAGAAATAGTAACCAGGTTATTTGCGTGTTCTTGTATATATTGAGTGATTTGTTCGTTTTCGTTTCTTTCAAAGTGATTTTTCCAGTCTAATCGTTCACCTGATATTTGAAACGGCGTAAACCGGTGGATGTGTGTATACAGTTATTATATGACAGTAGGTCGTAGTCCATTAGTTGTATTATGGGAGTATCGGGTTTTTCTTCTCGTAGCACTCGTATACTTTCTATGAGAGATGAGCGGAATCTTTCTATTGGACAATAGCTGTTAGGGTTGTATGCAGTTGCACAATGAATCTCTACTTGGTGTACTATACAAAGGTCCTAGTATCGGGTTCTATTGGACAATAGCTGTTAGGATTGTAAGCAGTTGTATAGTGAATTTCTACTTGGTGTAGTATACAAAGGTCCTAGAGTATATGATTTTTGAATTCGATTCCGTTGTCGCAAGTGATTTTGGTCAAAACTCCGCATTATCTCATATAGTTAACTAGTTTGTTTGCTATTTCGATGGCGGTTAGGAAATTACGGAGAACGCTTGTCCGTATTTCGAGAAATTGTCTACTATAGTCAGAAATTGTTGTCCTGGACACTTAAATCTGTCTATGTAAATGTGTTCTAGTGGATTCTGTCTGAGTGGGGGTCGGTTTGAAAATAATTGCATTCGTTAAAAATTATGTAAATTCTGGACATCAGTTCTACATACATTAAGACAAAATTTACATCAATTGTGGCTTGAATCCGATAGCGCAGTTGGTTAGCGCGGTACTCTAGCAAAGTACAGGTCGTAGGTTCAAATCTTACTCGAGGTAAACTTCTTATTTATGTATTTAATAAAATTAATAATAATTTTTGATTACATATCTACCTTTGAACTTATTCGTTCATAACAAAACTTATAATAAATTGCATTCATATTTGGACTTTCGACATATGTGGCGTGGGTTTATGTAGTTAGATACATCTTTGTCCTTGTCTGGACAATACAAATGTTTTTTGAGAGTAGTCAGTTATTCATTTATTCCGCGGAGTCTTGTTCTAATTTCATGGTAGTATTTAATTTTTCATTGTTTTTTATTTTCATTCATTAATCTGTTAGAAGTTTGTTAGGTATTGGTAGATTAAGTGATTTACCTTTAAACTGTTTGTTCATAAAATTAATAAATGGGAACTTGAGTATTTCTTCTTTAAAATACAAGCAATGTGTTTGATATGTTCTTTAATTAAAAATTCCCACCTATTTGGGTCTCGCTGTTCGGAACATAGCTACCAAAAAATACAAATGTTTATCAAATAGTTTTTATAATTTCGATTTCGCAGCTGTCGTGATTTCTAAAATTACACTTTGATTTTTATAGAAGTTGGTTGGTCTTTCTATAAAGGGAATGCTAAATATGGGGTCCTCTAGACTTGTGTGGATAGTTTTGTCGTCTTCTTCTTTGTCACTGAGTCCGTGGTCCGGTAGGTTTTTGATGTGGGTAAGTTATGTTAGTAGCATATTTTATCATTTTCGCCTGTGAGTTCCACAAATATCTTTGGAGTCAACGTTATTAATTAAGGAGGTGTTTATTTCTATTCTAGATCAATCATCTACATCTGTGTTTAGTTTACTTTTTTTTGTAAATGGTGTAATCATATTCTTCCAACATTAGTCGCCATCGAACCAATTTTGAATTACGTTCTTTAAGCGAAGATAACCACTGGAGTGGTTTGTGGTCGCTTATGATATTGAATTTCGTGCCATAGAGGTACGGGCGAAAGTATTTTACGGCCCATACTATCGCAAGTAGTTCCCTTTCGATAGTGCTATAGTTTGATTCAGAAGGGTTCAATTTTATAGAGGCGTACACGATGGGGAGGTCTTTGCCAATTGGGCCTTGTGATAAGATGGCTCCTATAGCAAAATTGAGGCATCTGGTAAATTGAAGTCGGGATATTGTAAAATCGGGTCGTACAACAGAATTTGTTTGCATAGTTCAAAGCTTTAGATGAATTGGGCGTTCTGTTTCGCTTGGAATCCTTTCTTTAAACACATCGTTACAGGTTTGGTCAGTTTCGCAAAATTTTTAATAAATTTTCTTTAATATTCTGTGAGTCCTAAGGATGATCTTATTTACTTAGCGGGTTTGGGTATAGAGAATTTTTGAATAGTTAGTACCTTTTTTATTGGGTGGGATACCTTCGGGTGCAATGAGGTGACCTAATAATTCTACTAATTTTTTAAGGAATTCTTATTTGTCTAGCTGTATTTCAAGTCTTGCGTCTCGTAGTGTTTTAAATACTACTCCTTGAGTACGTTTTCCATTATCCCTTTGGAACGTTGCAGGGGCGTTTTTCAATCCGAAGGACATTCGAACGTATTCAAAATGTCCTCTTTCTACATTAAAAGCTGTTTTAGGGATGGATTTTTCTTTCATTTTTATTTGATGGAATCCTGATGCCAGGTATATTGTCGTCCAAGTTTATCCAGAATATCGGTGATATTAGGTCATTGATAGCGGTCGTCTAGCGTTTTTTCGTTAACTTTTGTGTAGCCTACTACTATTCTCCATTTCTGTGTTCCGCTGGCGATCCAAATGGGCGAACTCCAGGGAAACTGTGAGGGTCGAATAATTCCGTCTTGTAACATTTTTTAGATTTGTTTGTTTACTTCTTGTTTATGTATCTGTAGGATTTCGTATACACGGGCTGTTCGCCTGCCGTTGTTATTTTATGTTTTACTTTATTAGTGAACGTCAGGCGATCATTTGTTTGGTGAAATATACCTTCAAAATGTTTTATAAGTCTTTCGTGGCTCGATACCTCTTCTAAGTTAAGGTGTTCGGTACGTAGTTTGTCAAGTAATATTCGAGTATCGTTTCCAGTGTAATGATGCGTAAATTGTTCTAGGTGGTAGCATTCGAATTGCCCTGTATCGAAATTAATTAATTTTACGATAGTGGATCTATCTTTGATTTTTAATAAGTTGGCAGAAATTACTATAGGTTTATTATAAATTCTAATTTCTGGAATAATAATCAGTTGGTCTGGGACATCTATGATGATTCTTTTTAAAATCGTCGTTGATGGTGGGATTTCAATATTTTGTGTATCAAACTCAGTTCTATACTGTAAAGGAATTTTATTTTTTTCATTATACATTGTCTTGTTATATAGGTGAAGGTTTAATCGTAGTCTACGCAAATATTTTATTCCTATAATTCCGTCAAAGTAATCATGGAAATCTAAACTTTAAACATTCATCAGTGTGGAGTTCAAGGCAGGTTGGTATTTTTGCTTTAAACAGCGCTTGACGTGAACCAATTCATGTTACTATGGAGTTTTTGGTCGGACAATGGTACCAGGGAAATATTTTTTTGCAATATAAATTCGCAGAATAGACGGGTGACAACCTGTGTCCATTAAAAATTTTATGGAGGGTTTTGTTATTTGGATGTAAGGTAGTGAGTTTGAGATCATGTTATTCAAGTCTACGGTTCTGTTGAGGTGTAGGCCTAGTTCGTGAAAATTTTCGTATATTTCGTAATTGTCATATTAAGGAGTGTCCAAGTCGTCACCATAGGAAGTTGTTTCCGTGTCGTGGAAATTATCGAGAAAATTGTTATCGTCTGCAAGGTTTTTATTCTCAGTTTCGGTAGCATACAGCTCTTCGGAAATCAAATTTTGTTTACTGTTCGGTTGGAAATGGTTATTAAATGTTGAATGTTTAGGAGTAAATTGTCTGGTAGTATTGCGAGAAATAGACATTGGTCGTGGTTTGTTCTGGGGTTTATAAATATTTTGAGGGGCGAAAACATATTTCGGGCCAAAAACTTGAGAATCCGTTGGGAATATTTGAGGAACTTGTGGTGTTTGCATGTTTATTGGTTGACTAGGGAATTCAGAACTTGGAGGAATGACTGATGTTGAAACGGGGTTTTGGCGGTGGTGTATTATTTGATTGAGGTTTGAAGTTATAAAATTTTGTAGGGAAAATGTGTTTTGCTCAGATTTCTTGTTTATATTCGTGTTATTTTTGTTTGATAGCATTAGAGCTTGAAAAGATCTGTGCCCGTAGTCATGTCTCATCGCACTTATGCGTTGTTCATTATGAAAATGGCGTACAACGACATCACTAGAATCTGTTAGATTCTTTGGTTGACTTATTTCTAATAACAATCTTAATTTATCGTCTACGTGAGCAAAAAGCACATCAAGGGCGTTTCTTTCGTTTTGTTCCATTAAGAGGGATTTGTAGTCTGCAGAAATTTGCGCGTCTGAATTAATTTTAACTTCTAATTAAGATTTTATATGTCTAATTCTATCTAAAAAGTCTAAAATGTTTTCATGTCTGCTTAACGGCATATGCAAAAATTCGCGAGTTAATGTTCGTCAATCAACCCTATCTCCGTAGTGATTTCTTAACGCAATACGTATTAGCAGCCAGGTGGTTAAATCTGGCCAGAACATTACAGAATTGAGTACTTCGTTTCTTAGTTTTGAACATATAACGTTAAATGCACAATCGTTTAGGTTGTTATCCGTAGTAACACCGTATGTACTATGAAAATTGTCGCATCTTTTAATAAAACTTTCTAATTGACTGATTCACCAGAAAAAGTTAGTAAAAAGTCTGCAATAGCTTTTGCAGCTTGACATGTTGGGGCTTTTAATAAGTGAGACAAGTTTTCTAATGTTAAATTATCTACTTTTGGTTTGACATAAACTTAATAATGGATTTATAATTCACGTAAATAGGAAGGCGAGGTTTATAAGAACAATAACTGAATTGCTCTTACTTTTTGTATGAAGTTTTCGAATCCTTCCGTCTTTGGAGAAGATAATTATCCAGGAGTAGTGTCTAGCTTAAATTCTGCTAATTACTCCTTGTTGTGTAGGTTCAACGTATGGATTAGAGATGAATGGTTAAAACAAATGGTCAGGAACAGCTTGATGCCTTAATTCTGCCTTCTCCAATCCTACCGACTGTGCCAATTATATCTATAATTAAATCTTGATATACAGTGTGCTCAGAAAGTAACGGATGAATTCACTATTTTTGAAATCGTTAATTTGTAGTCAAAATCCTGCGACACGTCGACTTTTTGTTTTGATTTCGGACTTTATGCTGTGTCGCGTATGTAGATGGCGCTGCTCACTTTCCGGATATGATGTCAAAGTTCATATTTTTAAATGGCAACCCTGTATGTTCTTCGCGGCAATCGATGCAACTCTTTCTCCTGAGTTCAAAAATGCCCTATTTATTGGGATTATTTGAAACAGTTTGTCCGATGTTAATTATTAAATGTGGCATAATTCGAAAAGTGATGCGGTGTTAGTCAAGAACAAAACTGGAGTGACTGAAATGTAGGCTTTTGCCAAAACAGCAAGTAACTAGGTAACTCGATATAGAGTTTATTTTTATTTTCAAGCGGCCGAAAACCGCATATTTATGTATCGTTATAGGTGGACTGGAAGTACGTATTTTGTCACCGGAAGACAAAACTCTTTCAAGTCTTATTTTACGTTTGTTTTCGTTCAGTTTATGTTTATTTTAATAAATGTTGTGCAGTGTTTAGTACCCAGATTTTTAATTTAACGCAAACATTGGCAACACTAACACCGCATCACTTTTCGAATTATGCCACATTTAATAATATTAATATCGCGCGTACTGTTTCAAATAATCCTAATAAATAAGGCATTTCTGGACTCCGGAGATACAGTTGCATCGATTTCCGCGAAGAACATACAGGGTTGCCATTTAAAAATATAAAATTTGACGTCATATCCAGAAAGTGCACAGCGCCATCTATATGTGCGACACAGCATAAAGTCCGGAATTAAAATTAAACATCGATCTGTCGCAGGATTTTGACCACAAATTAACGATTTCGAAAATAATGAATTTAGCCGTTACTTTCTGAGCGCACTGTATAATGTTTATTATTAATTCTTGTTCTACAAAACCGAACTACAAAGAAGAACTTTTACTAACACTTAATGCTAATGAGTCGTTACCAAACTGACGTATATAGTAGTACCCGCTCATTATTAAATATGCAGCTCTTTTATAGCTTCCTTAATTCATCTAAAGTAAAAGGTAAACGATGTTAATCTAAAATGGGGTTCAGTCACAGTGGTGATTGAACTGCAGAAGAAAATATTTAATGTTCCTGAATACAATTAAAGTTTTCATAAAATAATTATTAATTTTGTTTTCTAAATAATATATAAATCCAGGGTCACTAAATGATCTTTTAAATAGAATAAATTCATAGAATGCGATAATTAATATTTCCCGTCAAATATAATGAGGATCCGGGTGCAAGAGTTCATCATTAATTATAGGTACAATCCATTTTCTAAAATTAATACACGTAACTTTTAATCACATAGTTATTAACTCATAAAATGTTTCTTTTTTGAAATTATAATTTCTATATAACTGCAGTCCGCGCGGCCAAAGAATGCCTAAACGTTGAATGCGCATTCGTCCAACTTCAAGTCTCTTTAGCGCGGCATGTCAGTGGCGTCGCCACCAAAAGCGCGTTCCGTTTATTATCATGTATTACACTATTTAATTATTTATTTATGTTATTAATTTACCTACGTACTTGTTAATTTAACTTTATTACAACAAAACGACAGTGAACCATTTTGTGTCCTATGTGAATTTTAAAGCTTATAATACCCAAATTTATTAGAGAAATATGTATAAACAACAAATACTTTTACAATATATAGTAAAATAAATAAGTAGTTTTGCGGCGCATGTAATGCTAATGGCGTCGCTTAAATTCTCGTTAAAGAAATCCTAATAGTTGACATTCCTTGGTATCATTAACAACAAATTAGCAAATATTCAAAAATGTTTTTATTAGTAGGGTTCGTTTTCAACTGTGATTTAAAAGCGAGTGTAGAAATTTGAGTTCTACATTGGGAAAAAGTGGCCAAGTAATAAGTGGTCAAACGCGTGAGGTGATATATAATGTGTACAGTTATTTGAAAACCTTACACCCCACATATACCTTGAAACAATTAAAAGAAACCGTGCCTGAAGCAACAAAAGTGTCTGTTAGATCAGTGGCAAATATTATTAAAGAGGGTGAAGGTCCCACAGAAGAGGGAAAACCAAGATTTTCAACTCCAGGCAAGAAACGCCCACGTCCGTCTCCTGCGACCGACTTGGAAGATTTCGAAAAGAGCCTTTTTCGCAATATAGTATATAATTTTCACAAGACCGAGGGTGCACGGGTGACAATTCCTGCTCTACGCGAGAAACTCCACAATGACTTAGGTTGGCACGGTGGTGCTACATCTTTACGTGTTATATTAAAAGACCTGGGATTTCAATGGCATGGAACTGAGAATATTAGAAAACTTTTAATAGACAAGAACGATATAAGGGCTCTAAGAATTACTTACTTACAAAAAATTCAATTCTACCGAGAATTAAATCGTCCAATTATCTACATGGACGAAACATATGTTCATAGTGGACACACACAATCAACGCCGTGGAATGATGGCACAACTAAGAGACTGCTGTCTGGAATTTCCAAAGGACCAAGAATGATTGTGGTACATGCAGGAGGTGAAATGGTTTTTTTACCAGGTTGTAGTCTGATATTTAAATCAGGAACTAGCAGCGGAGACTATCACGACGAGATGAATGGTAGCAACTACGAAAAATGGTTACGTGAGAAACTTTTACCAAGCTTGCCTCCACAATCGGTTTTGGTTATTGATAATGCGCCGTACCATAATGTTCAGGTGAAGAGGTTAATAGAGAAAAATATACCGTTCACTCCTTTGTTGTACAGACCACAACTTTATGAAATAATTAAGCTACACAAAAAGGAACATATAACGTACAATTTTGATTGTATATTAAGTAATGAAGGACATACGGTGCTGCGACTACCTCCCTATCACCCGGACTTAAACCCGATTGAGTTGATTTGGGCTCAAGTGAAAAATAATGTTGCAAAGAGAAATACCACCTTTAACTTCAACCACGTTAGAAGATTGTTGGAAGAAGAATTAGCGGCTGTTGCTGAAGAAAACTGGGAAAAGTGCGGTAAGAAGGTAATCGACCAGGAAAAAATATTTAGAGAACAATATACTGATTGACGTACAAGTCGAAAAACTGGTAATAAATTTGGAGGACGATTCAGAAACTGAAAGTGGCTGGTCTAGTGATGAATGATTGTGTGACTTATTTGTTAGTAGTATTTAATATTATTATAGTAGGTAATTATCGCCGTTTGAGTAACTTTTCCCAAAGTGTATGGAAACATAAAAAGTGATTACCTAAAAATATCATAATTTTTTTAAATCCTGAATAATATTCTTAAAATACAGCCTATTCTGTTTCTATAATTAAAAATCGAACTTATACTTTTTTGATTTTCATAAACGATTAAACTGTTGTGTTCATTTGTAATTCAAATATAAAATTTATTACTTGTCAACATGGTTATTTTTTATTTTATAAATGTTTAAACTATTACTGTTCATGTGTAATTCAAATAAATAAAATATTTTTAAATTTCTTGTGGTTTGGTGACGAATAATTGAAAACGCGACACCGACGCCACTGGTAATGCTTTCATTCGCTATTGCATTAACGAGTGCGGCCGAATGCACGAACATCCATGCGCGACACAAGGCATTCTTTGGCCGCGCTGACTCTACTAGATTTTTTTTTAAGTTTATAATCAACCTTTATTGTTTTAAAGAATATTTCTGAAAACGTTAAATATAATGATATGTATCACAATCTCACGAAATTGAATTAATGCTGAGATTTTCCGTTCTGATTGAAAAAACGGTTATTTAATTAATCGTACCGTTTTGTTATGATTGTTTAGTTTAAAATCAACAAGAATTGTGAATATTTATAGCTTTTAGGCGTAAAGAGTATAATACGCTACGCACGGTAAGTTTTTCGCGAACGAAAAAATCGTTGTATGAATCTTTCTATTAATTGAGTATTTGACACATCAAACACACAATCACACTTGCCAAAATGCCGCTCCCAAAGTTGCGAAACCCGAACGCTCTAGAGTGGGCACCAATATGCGTAATTTTCGATTGAAAGGTATAAGGGTATTGTTTTTAACATATTTATACCATGTCTCACGGTTAAACGGGTTTCGTCAATATGGCCGTCGTTTAAATATGCCACTAAGTGCGCGCAAACGTAACCTTAGTAAAAGAAAAACGGCATTTACATTAAAATAAGTAATACTAGAACGTTATTTAAAGCTGTAAATTAGATAGAAGAGATTTATTAGTACGGCTGTATGTATACATACAAAAAGAATTAATCATACCAGTATTCATCGTCCTCCATTGAATAATGAAAAAAATCACTTTAACGCGTAAATAAGAAATAAAATCAAAACAAGTATTGTTTGGCAATTTATATTTGATTAAATATAATTTGTCATTAAAGTGCAATTTTTATGCAATTAAGAAGTTACATTTATTAATACATGCATTTTATCCCTTTAAAAAACTTACCGTGTACGCTAATGGGCTACAATTAAATTCGTAAAGATATTTTAAGGACAAATTCAGTTAATGTTTTGTTCTTTAACAAACACATTAGTTAACATAGGATACAAAGAACTGTACATGTTAGCCAACTAACATACCGGTTCGTTTTGTATGTTATATATTTAAGATAGTTAGTGACTTTGCGTACTAATGTTACTGTACCCGAAACGACGGCCATGTTGACAGAACCTGTTTAACGGTGAGATAAACTGCATTTTTTGTGTTTTTCACATGACTATCGGTTGCAAGATTCGTTTTCGCGATAATTAGATGAATTTTTATGATTCTGTTAAATTCTACACGTTAGTAGGTTATAAGTAGACATTAGTCTACTGATACTAAGCGTATTTTGACGTTCACGCGTAATTCTAGTTAAAAACACTTCAAGGGAAGTATCATATCTCTATAATCAACCGTTTTCGTATCATATTCTTTAAGATTCCAATGTATTTTTGAACAGAAAGACTGAATTCTTTTCGGGATATTAAAATGTATTTTATGTGTTTCCTTTAAACCTTTCACGTAATTCTGGGTAGAAAGCTTCATCAGGATATCTTAAAACATTCGGGTCCATCTTAATGCTTTCTTCAAGTATTATACCATTTGCGTATCCGGTACGCGGATGAAGGTCACCGTAATCACCCAACCCACCCCTTAACTCCTTTCCAATGGCTATCATAGCAGGGACCATCAATGCCACGGGCGTTCGTCAGAAACGCCCCTTACTTAAGCATTTTCTACACACACACAATATACACATCCTTTCCATTACGGAAACAAAGCTCACACCCCGATGTTCACTCAATTTCAACACGTATCACTCATTCTTAAACAATAGCCCTCTTAATTAAAAACTGCTTCCCATCCACTCCTTATCAACTTCCTGCGCACCTACAGCATCTCGAATGCGTTGCTGTGACGGTGCACTTTCCCACTCCTATAATATTTATATCATATTATAACCCGCCAGGCCACAATTCCCTATCCGATGCTCTTCTAATCTATGCCTCTAGCCTTCCCAACGCAGTAATCCTGATTTTAATGCTCGCCACACCCAATTTGGTGGCACCGCAACGAATGGCAACGGTAACAGACTATCATCTGCTCTGTTGCGGTTGCCGCTCCTGCGAATCGCCAACACTCAGCCAACCTACTTCCAGCTCTTAGGTGCCTCAATAATAGACCACATCATAGTTTCCGAACCCATAGCTCACTATTTAGATCGTGAGTGCTTTTTAGGCACCACGGTCACGTCAGATCACATTCCCCCTGGTCAAAACTTCATTTTGTCCAGCCCCTTCACCCCCAAATACACAGTCATTAAAGATTTTTCAAAAGCAGACTGGAATGTGTTCTCCGAACACATCTCCAACAACCTTCCCACACCTAATCTTAAAACGACCTAAGATCTCGAGAGAGCCGTTAGAGACCTAACTTCCGTTATTGCGTAAGCGGTCGATAACTCTGTCCCATTTAAACACATCGACATTTCTCGAAAACCGCTCCACGGCACATTGTGAACTGGATCAAAGAGAAAAGACGAATCTATCGTCAATACTTGCGATCTAGGGACCTGGCTCTCAAGACCGAATACAATCGCCTTAACGCCTTAATCAGGCGAGAACCAATAAACACTCTGAAGACTCCTAGACCAAAGGCACCTCCCAGCTTGATTATAGAAATGGTAAACTTTTCTGGCAACAGTTTGATAGACTGACCAGAAGAAAAGTAAACCCTAAATCCCACCTAACCGATCTTCAGGGCAACCTAATCTCCTCCAACCAAGGAAAGACCGATTTCTTTGGTCACCACCTCCAATCCATTTTCCGATCCCCAGATGATCCTCAATTTGATAACCAACTCAAGGCACTCTTGAGAGTCGCCTTGAAGATTTCCGTACTTAACTTTCCGAAACCCTACTCGATAACGAGAGTCATTTTTACGCCCCTATCACGCCCGACCAGATCAGCTCATATTTGAAAAAAGGTAAAAATTCTGCCCCAGGTCATGACGCCCTAAACCGTAACATTTTCCGCCACCTACCCGACCCAGCCCTCCGTTTACTTTCCACTATTTACAATAAATGCCTTACCCTATCGTATTTTCCGATGGACTGGAAATCGGCCACCACCGTCATGATACCTAAACCCCACGCTGATCTTACCTCGCCTCCTCCTACAGTCCAATATCCCTCCTGAGCTGTCTCGGAAAATGCTTTGAGCAGATTCTAGCCAGGCGACTCAAGAACCACCTAGAAGACAACGACCTCCTCCTAACAGCCAATTCGGTGTCACGATCCCTTGTTGAAGCTGCTTACAGAGACCACGAGCATTCAATCACAAGCAATGCAATCTGGCTGTGTTTCTGGACATTAAGCAAGCATTTGACAGGGTCCGGCACGCCGGTCTCTTCAAAGATCCGAAACCTTAACATACCGACCCCTTCGCCAAACTTCTACTCTTCTCTTCTCCGATCCTTTTCAACCAAAAGCAGACATTCGGCAAGGCTCTGCTTTAGCCCCTATCCTTTACACCATCTTTGCATCCGACATTCCCGAAGTTACCCAACCTGGTATAGTCGTTGCGCAGTTCGGTAGACACCGCCTTTTGGGCGGTTAATCGGTACAGCGAAACGGTCTCCCCTCATATCCAAAACCCTACGGAACTTCTCAACTGGGCGAACCAGTGGAGAGTCTCCGCCAATCCCACCAAAACCCAAACAATACTTTTCCGACATCCTCATTACGCAGAGGATAAGTTCCCCAATCTTGCCTCCAGAAACGTCTCCCTCACCCTTAACCAAGAAAGGCTCACTCTCAAGATGAGATCACCTACCTAGGAATCCTCTTCACTAGAACCCTCAATTGGCTCCCCGATATAAAAAGAATACTAAACAGGATTAGAAACCGCGCAAACTTACTGGGCGCGCTTCGGGTAGAATCAAAGGTTGCCACCCCAAAACACTTCTACACACATATAAAACATACATCTGCAATGTTATGGATTTCCGAGCTCCTGTATACACAAACATTAACCCCAATCACCTTTCCTCAATCGCCTCCTGCGAACGCCGAATTTTAGACGGATACACAGATTACCCTCAGGTACCCTAATGACCTCACCCTACACCACGTCAATATACCCCAATAACAAACCATATCAAAAAACTACAGGAAAACTTCGCCTATAAAAGAATTTTCGGCAACACTATCCCAACCAAAGAAATCCTTACCACTCCCTACAACTACCGCTTTCCCAAATTCCCTCGAAAAAACCCAAATTAAAATTCAAACATCCTCCCGCAATCCTCACACAATTCCTCGACGACCTTCCCGAGGAGGTAGAAGATTCCCTCGATAATACCCCATATGCCCTCCGCATCCCCCCGTCTATTCGATGATGACGCAGCATGACACCGGCCAACGATCTAATTAATCACACTGCACACCACACTAACCCACACGCACACTTAAACCCAACCACACTATTCAAAATTCAAATTCAAATAAATTTAAACACTTTTTTCTGTTTTATTACCAAAATTACCACACCATAATTGTACAGAGTACAATAACACAAAAGCGCAATACCAACAACGAGGAATGACCAGGAATGAAGAGGAGAAGGACTCCTGAACAGTCTACAATAATATATATATATATATATATATATATATATATATATATATATATATATATATATATATATATATATATATATATATATATATATGTATAAGCTAAAATAAGTAATTATTAACCATAAGCATGAGCAGACTAACAAAAAAAAAGTATTATACGTAATTCTGGATAACAGGTTTAAAAATGTTTTAAGGATATTTAAGTTTTTTTCCTTTTTCCAGTATACTGTTAAGGATCGTTTACACGAGAAGCGTGTAATTAATCTAATACAAACTTAAACACGTCTGGAAAATAAATTGTTTATTGACGGAAAAATAAATTTAGTTGGTATTTGAGGCATTTCAATTAGGTAGATTTCTCTACTTGAGGATGAATACGTATGTCGGTCTGTTTTCCAAGGGTGACACGGAAAGCTCGGATGCCACCCAAAGATAAATTATTACGGTTTAAATTGTTCTTCTAACACCACATTCAGGAGTGGTAGGGATTTTTTACGGCGGCGGTTGATTTCAGAGGTGGTGAAGATGATCCTAAAATTATAGTTGATTTGAACGGGAACGGGTTAGCAATAAAGACAATGATCACAGATTTCTTTTTTGTTTGAAAATACGATTTGTAACGGATTCAAACGGCATTAGTACACCGCACAGACAAATAACTGCAAAGGCCGACTATCTCGTAGTTAGTGTCGTGAATTGTAATAAAATTGTAGCTGCGTTAATCGGAAGTCTGATCGAGTAATGGTTTTAACACCGCCCTGTCTTACTCCAGGTAATAAGTACGCAAACAAAAGGGAGTGCATTAACATAAAAGGAAAATACGTGATCCTACCTTTTGCGCAACCTATGGTTCTATCCCTACCTTAATTGATATAAAATACAAATTAAAATGTGTTAAACACCAAGACTAAATTGTCAAGCAGGAACACAAAATAAAATAATAATAAGGTTAACATCCGTTTAGCATCAGAAATCTGTACACAACCAATTCCTATTCAACAATAAAATGTTTTTTGTCGACAAATATGGTTTGAAAACAATTTACCCTTAAAATTTAAAATACACAAACTTTAATATTCCTTTCTTTTACTTCCACAAAAGCGCTTTCGGGAGCTAAAGATAGGGCGGCCTTTCTTAATTAATAATACCTTAAAAAAATAATCAAACCAGATGAGCACGACGTCACTAGCAACCCACATAGAACGAAAGCAATTTTAATAGCAAATGATCTACGTAAACAAATGACCAAATAAATTCGTAATGTCTTTGTTTAAAATATTTCCATAAGAGAGAGCTCTATGTGATTTTTTGAAGCAATAAGCTTCAACAATCACAAGTTTATTAAACCAACCCTCTTAATTATTAAAACGTTTAACAGAGCCATTCAAGATTATCTTTCCCTTGAGTGAAACTGTGTCGCTTTTACGTTGGTATGATAGCTCAAGGATGATCGTTGTGTTCCTATTAAAAATAAGTGTTAGTAAAATTATAAAAAAACGTTTATTCAGGTAAAAAAATGCAAAATAACTGAACACTGATTCGGTGGTTTCTTGAGCGGTGGTATCTGCCCCTCGAGGCCTAGGTATCTTCAACAGCGTCACTGGTCCGGGGGATTTGAGTAGAGACGTCGATTTACCAGGGGTTTTCGAAGTAGATTATATATTGAAAGGGTGGGGACTTTATTGATTAATTAAGAAAATTTAAAGATAATTTTATTATTAAATTATTAAACGGTTATGAATAAAAAACTTCGCATAGCGTAACAAAATTCTCACGAAATAAAAATAAATGTAATTTATTAATTAAAAAATAAACCACCGTTCTCCAAATGGCTAACAAAAAAGTATTCTTACTAAATAAATACGTTGGCTGGGAAGTAAACAAAAAAATTAAAGTATACGGTTTATAAAACAATCACTTTTAATTAAAAAATAAAACAAATTGGGGGCACTTTGTAAAGAATTTATAATCTAATAATTAAAGAATAATGTATTAATCGGTGATAATTCTCCAAATCAATAATAAAGCAGAATATTCCTAAAGGAAGAACTGCTGAACGATAATAAAGAAATTAACAAATCTTGTCCAAAAGTGAATGTATAAAATAAAATAGCTAGGCAACTATTGCTATATGTAAATGATCATAAATAAATTTTAATTATGTACAGGTTGTCCCATTTTTGTATGTTTTACGGGATACCTCGCTTATTTTTTGTTAGAACCTTGCGGTTTTCGCGACACCGTGCTATTTTTTAATGAAACCAAAGATGCACTAATCAAATTTGCCATAGCCATCTTAGTTTGTGTGCTACAGGGTGATTTTGGAAAAAATGCATTTTCAGTCATCCCCTGTAACTCTGTTATTGTCAGACATATTAAAAAAGTAAAAACTGATATTTATAGATTTTTTTTACATAGAATACAGTGGCGTACTCAGATTTTCTTTAGACGTCACAGTTTTTGAGATATTGACATAACCTACTTTTTTTATAGGACACCCTATATATTTTTTTTAAATCTTTTTCCCCTTGCCAAGAGCTTTTCAAAAATATAGCATAGTCTATATTTATTTTTATAAATGACGTGACAAAATGATTTTTTTCTATAATTTACATTGATAATAGTCGATAGCCGTGGGTAACCATGGTAACGCAAAAAACAAACGTTCTGCCATTACTTAGGTATTTGATTTTTGAAGTTTCTGCTTCTCTCAAATTATTTCTGGTTACATTTTCCCAAATTCAGTGCTGATATTTATTGTTATTCGTTGTTTTTGTTTATTGTTATCGTTCTTGTTCTTGTTGTTGTTGTTGTTTAATTATTATTTAATATGGCTCGAAACCAAAAATTTGAAAAAATATGATATGAATACCTGCTTCATATTATCTAATGAAAACGCAGACCAGGACTCTATCTGAACAGGTCAGTTAATCTTTACCTTAGAATTTGTATTTATTTTATATACCTATCTTGTCATATAGATATCCCGAAAGTAGACAACCCGACAGAAGAATATTTCAAAAATTAAATTTAATCTTTGCCAACATGGATGTTTTGACAAACCTCGACGAGTTTACAACAAAGAAACGAGGAATCAGAGATCAACGTTTTAGCAGTTGTTAAACACTCCTGAAACCTCGTGCAGGAAAATAGATGAAGAGACCGGTGTGTCTAAAACAACAGTGCAAAGGATTTTAAAAACATAAATTCAAACCCTACAAGTATAAACTTGTTCATCATCTGCCCTGGTGATGCTGAACGTAGATTGAGTTCTGCAATTGGTTTATAAATATGAAAATTCAGGACAATAATTTTGAAAAAAATAATTTGGTCAGACGAGGCACATTTCACAAGTTCGGGAATTCTTAATAGACACAACTCGCGGTTTTGGAGTCAAGAAAACAGCCACGTAATTTTTCCTAGAGAGCGTTAAGGCAGGTTTGGATTTAATGTCTCCTGCTTTATTTTCAACCGAAAAATAGTTTACAAGGTTTATGAAGAAAACCTAAACTCTAATGGGTACTTACAAATTCTACAAGAAAAAACTATGAACATTTTAGAAGATATTCCACTGGCTCAACAGAACGATATATACTCCCAGCAGGATGGGGCTCCAGCCCACAATGCTAGAATAATACAAAACTGGCTAAATGAACGTTTTCCCAAGAGATGGATTGGAACAAATGGACCTGTTCGATGGCCACCACGATCACCGGATCTCGCGGTTTTGTATTTTTTTTGTGGTGGTATTTAAAGAATAAAATTCATTCAAGACAATATGCCAACGTACAACAATTAAAAATTGCAACAGAAAATGCTTTTGCAGAATTACGAAGATAAGCATTTATTTTGGAAAATGCTATTAAAAGAATTTATAAACTTTGTGAAACTTGTAGGAGATATAATGGTCTGCAATTTAAACAATATTTGTGATTAATTAATTATTTAGTTTTTTATCAATGTAAATTATAGAAAAAAAATCATTTTGTCACGTTATTTATAAAATAAATATAGACTATGCTATATTTTGAAAAGCTCTTGTCAAGGGAAAAAGATTTTAAAAAATATATAGGGTGTCCCATAAAAAGTAGGTTATGTCAATATCTCAAAAACTGTGACCTCTAAAGAAAATCTGGTACGCCACTGGATTCTACGTAAAAATCTACAATATATCAGTTTTTACTTTTTTAATATGTCTGACAATAACAGAGTTACAGGGGATGACTGAAAATGCAATTTTTCCAAAATCACCCTGTAGCACAAAAGCTAAGATGGCTATGGCAAATTTGATTAGTGCATCTTTGGTTTCATTAAAACGTAGCACGGTGTCGCGAAAACCGCAAGGTTCTAACCTAAAAATAAACCAGATACCCCGTAAAACATACGAAAATGGGACAACCTGTACAATGGTTAATTAGGTGTTAATGATAATGTGATATTTAAGTTTCAACTAGATAATTAAGGATCAAAAGATTTTAATATTTTGATTATTTGCAAACGTAATGAGGTAATCGGAGTGGGGATGATGGCGGTATATAGTACGGGATAGTGAAGGATGCTTATCTTCGGCGGTACTTAAATTGCGTCTGACACGGGGTTGGTAGTGGCGGTATGTAGGACTCTTGATAGGATAAAATCATTAATCGGATGGGTTTGTACCTTGGAACATTTCCAAAGAAAATGTTTATATGCTGATTCAAATAACAGGATTACTATCTTCATAGTATTATGTTTCGGCTTTGGGTACCAAGAAAATACACCTTTGACACGAAGGCTGTTGTGTTGGGTTAAGAACCTTAATTTGGCAACGTGCTTAGGGTGTTTACTTTGTATCCCTTTAATTCCGACGTGCTCTTTATAGTTTATTGCCTTACGGCGTAACTGATGCATGTCAGTTTTTATTTTCGTCGGACGGGTGAGGTCATAAGCTTCTAATCCCTTATTAATTTCATCGGTCGGTTCCCCTAGCAAAATCTCAATTTGACTCCTGGATTAACGGAATTAGTATGGAGGTGACGTTGTAAGGAGCGATTCGTAGGTGGTTGGGTATCTCATGGATGAAAGGTAGCGGGTTTGAAAGGTAAATGTGCCTTGCCTTTTTTATTCTTATATTTCACTTGCGTACCGCCAGGTTGTTGGTTGTCTAATTTTGACTCTTTTAGCTAAACGAACGGTGAGGTCGTTTGTTTGGTGCGGGATAGAATGTAATGGTATACAGTCGGAATTGAACTCAATCGGTTGTGGTGTTGGCGACGGAGTATACGATATGGGTGGTAACTGAACTTCCTCGGGAGCTTTAAGAGGGATAATTTCAGGGTATTCGGTAGTTAGGGGTAGTGGTTCTACGAAAGGGACGGTAGGAGTTTAAATTAACGGCCGATTCTAATTAATTGAATAGTCTCGGAAATACTTTAAAACTCAGAACGCCGAATGTGCTTTCGGTACTCAGGCAGTCAATTTTTGTATAACAAATATAATTAATTATTATAAGTTTTGTTATGAACGAATAAGTTCAAAGGTAATATATTATAAATTATAATAATTTAATAGTCAAGTTGCTTGGATGTGAATCCTTGCGATATTGCAGGCTCCATTCCATTAATATAAGAATTAACTGTAATCTCATTATATTTAGAATTTACATCAGTTCTACATAATAAAGACAAAATTTGCATCGATTGGCTTGAACCTTGGTGGCGCAGTTGGTAGCGCGGTACTCTAGAAAGTACAGGTCGTAGGTTCGAATCCTACTCGAGGTAAACTTTTGTTATGTATTTAATAAATATAATAATTTTAAATATAATTAATGTTCAAGTGACATTCGTCCGTGACGACAAATAAGCGTCCGTAAATTATTAATATACTTCATAACTGGTTCTTGAGTTAGCTGAAGCGGCGGCTAATTTTAGGTTCCAAGTTAACGTGATAGTCAACTGGATAAAAGAAATTTTGAAACTCTACCCTGTCTGTTATTCCGATGCCATAACGAGGCGGTCCCGGTAAATAAATCTAATGGAACTGATAACAAATTATCCAGAGATATAGTTAAGTTTTTGCTTGCCACCTCAACCCTTTCGATGAACTCCACGGGACCAGTTTGTCCGTTGAAGAAGATGTTCCAGCTTCGCACGTCGATCTTGTGCAGCGGTGATGATTTGGTGGTGTAGGCGGTGACATGTTAGGCTGGCTGCATACGTGGTTAGCGGTGGTGCTATAAATAGTGGAGGCCATGTCCATTGCAAAGGCAGCCAGTGGCACAGGCTGGAGGACATTAGTTGAAGAACAGATGCCCCCACGAAAAATAAGCTGATTCGGTGACAGAGTTCGTCTTTGGGAAGATCACACACCCATTTGACGCGATAATCATTGGGTACGGATTGTAAACTGGGTCGGTGGGCATGGTTTCGAACGAATACGAAGATCTTTAAAATCTGGACACGATCATTCAGTTAGCAACATAAATCCAAAAAAATGATCACTCTTGAAAAAAACGGTCCTGCTCGGGCGCCAAAATATGTAACGATTTTACATTGCTATGCCCTGGATTCCTCATGAAGATATCTTCAACAGCGTCACTGGTCCGGGGATCTCACTGGAGACTCGGTGTACCAGGGGTGTTCGAAGGTAGTTAAATAGGTGCTACTGTAATTAGATATTAAGCGGCAAACGGATTGCGAATAATCTTCTGAGTTGAGATTTAAGTTGTAATCCAATAAAATACGGAAAGCAAAATGCCCAGGTGACGACGATTCTGAGTAAACAATATTGGTATTTGATAACCTGCAGTACATCTAAACAATTATTATATATATATATATATATATATATATATATATATATATTAATACAGGCTAAAATAATTTATGTGATCACTAATATCCTTCATTTTTGTTGTAATAATTTTAATTAACAGTGCACGGAGCACGAAGTTCAGTTCAAGTTCAACGTGGTTGTTGGCCTGCGTGGTTGTGTGTAATGCCTGTTGACATCTTTGAGTTGAAATTTTGGTATGTCTAAAAAGGCGTTGTAGTGGTAATGCTGTTGGTGGTGCAGCTGTTGCGTGGATTATCCTGTTGTCACTCGGTTGTCACTGATGTTGCTGATTCCCTGTGTATCTGAAGTAAATATAAACATGTGTTAGATGTGTGAATACATTGTCGGTGTTAACAGAACAGAATTAAATAGATTATCGATACTGTATACTCAGCTCCGAACCTTTGTATGATTACCCGAAAAGGGTAATCACCTCAGAACCGTGCGTGAAGATCACTCCCCACAAGTCCATCGTAGTTTGCGCCTGAGCGAGCACCGCTGGCACATATGTGGCGTTGAACTCTAAGGCGGGTTGGGCAGGTGGGGTAACAACAGCGGCGGTAGCCGTCCTCAGTACTCGTGCCTTCTCAACCTTGCCTGTCGTCGCTCGGGCGTAACTGATACCAGTCCGGGATGAAGATGGCTCCGCAGTCGACTGTGTCATTTTCGGTCGTTGTTGTTCTTCCGTTTTCTTCCGTTTTCTTCCGCTGTGGAGCCCGAGGGAACTTCGGGCAGCCCCTGTAGATAGCGGGGTGGTTCCCTCCCAGTCTGTACGAGGTTTCGTGCATTCACGGAACCGTTAGTGGGGCCTCCACTATGGGGTCGTCTATTCCTGGTGGTGTTGATGGTAGGCTGCCTAGCTTCAAACCATACCATATTACCTCGTCGGTGCTAGGTGTCCCTCCAATGTCCCCGAAGTCATGCCAGACCGATTCGTCGAACTCTTCACACAATCTGCGCGACATCGTGATAACGACGCCAGCAGATTGTTCTTTTTTGTAAATTTAAAATTAGCTTGTGTTAAATTATCAATGTTACTCGATTGGATCCCAACTTTGGGATGGGAGCACGAAGATAAAAGTAATGCTTATGTACTTACAGTTAAAACGTTTGCCCCCGGTGACGGTAATTAAAATGTAATTTAAAAGGAAACTTCGGTCACACACTACTTTTAATCACTCCAACTTGGATTTCACATACAATAATGCTGTATGGACGTCAATTGCAATAAAAATGATAATAAACTTACCTATGAACATGGAATATTTTGTTACATGGAAAATTGTTAGAAAATCTAAATTTATATAATTATAACGATAATCAGTTAAAATAAATTATTGCATTTTACATTTCAACTAATAAAACTAAACGTATATTATCGTATAAGAATTTATTCAATCAATTAATTTCTGAAATTAAAAAAAGTGTAACTTGTAGTTGTACGGGAAATATATAAGGACTGCATTTTGTTTTTTTTTTTATGAGCTGACAGATGACGGTTGGAAAACGTATTTTTTTGTAACGGAAATTTTGTTTCGTTACACACCCCTCGTTCTTCGAAAGAAAAAGCTTAGCTTTTTCCTAAGGTAGCGTTTCGAAACTAGTGCACCAGAAAAACAAAACTATGCATAAATAAAGTGTGATCAGAAAACTCAGCATAAAATGTATGCGCGAAACGGGATAACAACCCTCAAAATTATGTTTCTCAACAGGTTAATCAGATACACAGACTTAAGAAAGGTTTAACTCAACGCCACCGTTCTAACCACCGAGTGTCTTGATGCTCACGACCTAACTTAACGTATCGCTCGCAACAGAATGCCCTTTTCTGCGATTCCTCCAAATTGCACAATCTTAAACTTCTTGAAACCTAATCAGTCCCTTTACCAGAAATGCATTCAAACCGTACACGCGGTAAAAACGAGATAATTTTCGTAAACACGAACTCTGAACATACGTCATTAGTACAAACTTGCAGCATCAGGCTAGAACGCAAATATTTGAAACCAGATATATTTTCGTCATCTCTGTAGCTTGAAAAATCGACCCTAGTTTACGATGTTATAAATTCATAATCGCTTAATTTGTAACTCCTTGTCTTCACTAAGTATCGCGTCGTACATTATCCTGACTCGACAAATAGACGATTTCGTCAAGTAATTTTACTTAATAATAAGATTATCCTATATCTACTAAAATAGAAACTACTTTAATTTTTTTTACTACATGAACCCATCAATAAGCGTAAACAATTATTTCTATAATATTCGGCATATAAACCGAAAGTTTTAATTCTCATTAATCTAAACGAGAATAGTTTCTAATAAATTCAAACAATTGGGTTATTGAAAATAAATGTATCCATTGTTTTTTATGTATTTTAAAACTTTACCATAAATTATATTAATAGTCGATGCAAAAAACTCTTAAAAAAATTTTTTGACCTATAAACAATTTAAAATTGATAAAATTGGTCGGTATGTTTGTGACCTCATAATGTTAAATTAATTCTCAATTGTACAATGTCAACGGCTTCTACATGTAAATTGACTAAAAATATCCGAAATTTAGTGCAAAAAAATTATTTATAATAGCTTGTTTATTCATGTGTGATAAAGTTTACGGTTAGGTTAACAACTAAACTTGTGCGGTATTACATCAACTTTTATTTTTGCTCTACTTCCCATTGTAGTATGGTAAATATAATTCTCCATGTCTTCTTTCAGCTCAAAAAACATCAAATCATGAGAATTCTTCAAATGACATTATAACAACGGAAGAACCACCATTATATACACTTTTAAGATTTCAATTTCGTATAGCACATAACCTAGCGCATAATTAAAATATAAAATACTAAATTAAACCGAAACCATTCAATAACCGTGTACAAATTTATTATTTTATCGTTTTAAATTATTCATAGAAATTTTTTTGATGCTATGATTTTTAAAAGTTATAAGTTTAGTTAAAAAATTTTATTATCGAATTCTATTTATTCAATTTATACATTTACATAAATAATTATTAATTACTATATTATTATAAAAGCACGATAACCTTTAAGGTTTGACATTTTTAACATATTTATCAATATATTCACGATAATAACAAGATTTAATCGATTAAAGGTCAAAACACTGTATCAGTTGTATGCTACGATGAGTAAAAATAAACATTATGACGTCACACGCGCTCTGGTTTGTTCGGTAACTTTCGTCTTGTTTCTGGTACTGAGTTCAAAAATGTATTTGTAATGTAAGATAACCTTTGAATTAGAGCGAAAAAAAAACTAAAAAATGATGTGATCTTTCCATTTATTACAAAAAAAAATTTCTTTTTCAAAAACTCAATTCAAATTTACCATACATTCATAACTAAATAAGTGCTTCCCAACCACACAACTGAATGTAGGGGAGGACGGGGATAGTTGTTACAAAAAGTGCATTTCATTTTTTTCAAAGAGAACTATACTGACTTCCATAAAAATTGCAACACCTAGAATTTATTGAACGATTTTATTGAAATTATCGTTAACGATGTCTTTCATTAGAACAAACAAACGATTAAAATTTGAAACCAAAAGAACAAAAACTAAAAATGTTTTTTTCAATAATGAGTTGCTCCGCCACTATTTGTAATGCACTCATTTAGACGACGTGGCATGCTGTCAATCAAGTGATCTATAGCTGCCTGTGGTATATCAACCCAAGCTTCTTGAATCCGTAGCCGGAGGTCGTGTAAGTTATCTGAAGGGTGTGATAAATTACCCAGTCGCCTACCGACCTCATCCCATACATGTTCAATGGGCGACAAATCAGACGACCGAGCAGGCCATGGGAGGACGTCAATATTAGCTTCTTCCAAAAAACGTGTTGTAGTCCTTGCCGTATGAGGACGCGCATTATCCTGTTGGAAAATCGGATTTTCCAGTCCCTGAAGATATGGAAGAGCCACGGGTTCTAGCACATTGGCAATATAACCACCAGCGTTTAAGTTGCCATCAATGAAGACCAAGGGTGATCTGCTACCGTAACATATTGCACCCCATATCAACACTCCTTGTGTGAGGGCTGTGTTGCGTTCCACAAAACATGTTGGATTTTTACGTTCTCCACACATCCGTCTGACCCTTCTACGACTATCCTGGGCCCACAAGCAAAATCGGGAGTCGTCACTAAACACAATTCGATGCCATTCTTCCGCCCAATTCACTCTTTCGTTGCTCCATTCTAGCCTGCGTAGCCGGTGTAGTGGTGTAAAAGGAAGACATAAAAGTGGACTTATGGATGCAGCCCATAAGACCTTATCAGGCGATAAACAGGTGACATTGACATTCTGGCTCCTACAGCTCCCATCCAATCATTTGCAATCGATCGATTTGTTGAAAATCTGTCTCTTGTGGCCAAAAGACTTAAGCAATGTTCTTCGCGATCTGTAGTCCTGCGGGGACGTCCATATCCAGGGCGACGTTGTTGCACCCCTTCCTCGGACTATTTAGACCAACATCTCAATACCGTTGTAACATTTCGGTTCAATAATACCACTACGTTAAAAATCAGTCAATTGGGAAAAAATGTTGATGTTGACGTACTCTTGGCATTGTTCCCAAGTTCAGAACGAAATTGTGAACAAATAATTTGCAAATTTGACAGTTAATTACACACTGATTGGTTTATTTCCTCAAATTTATTGTTACTAAGTGCAAAGGAAAAAACAAAACAAAAACTACTAGCTTGATTTTATTCAAATTTTAATCGTTCGTTCTAATGAAAGACATCGTTGACGAAAATTTCAATAAAATCGTTCAACAAATTCTAGGTGTTGCAATTTTTATGGAAGTCAGTATATATGGTTGAAACTGATGAAATTTGGTCATTTACTTCTTCAGTACTTAGTTTTGTACCTCGTCAATTTAAACCAAAATTAGTATTTAAATAAAACATGATAAAAGAAATTTTCCTTCCGGCGGAAAATGTAACAATTTGCCCCAGAAATGGAGCAAGTTGTTACATCAGTTTGTACAAATAAACCAAGAATATTTCAAACGTAGATTGTTTATTTATGACAGAACAGATAAAAAGTAGGTTTCATAACGATGAAAACTATTCACTGTCGTGTAGTTCTACATCCAAGATGCAGTTAGGGCACACATAGTAAATGTCATTTGTTGAACACTTACAATGCGACACTTGGTACATGTGGTGATACTAACTAATTAACTAACAAATGGTTTTAAAAAATAATTTGCGTTCTCTTCCAAACGCCTTCGTCACATACAATTTCGCCAGTATAACAAATGAAAAAAAAACACTCAGATAAATTTGGATTATAATACGGATGAATACGCTTGTATTCAAATTTGAACTATGAAATATTAGAAGTTACTCTCGTATTCACTCGTTTGCACATACAACAAAATAATAATAAAATACACACAAGAATTTATTAAACTTTGTCAACCACCGCAAAACAGAAAATGCTCCTACCTTAGGTTTGGCTCTCGCCCCTTTGTTATACAGAGATCTGGTGGAAACCCATAGGATAACCTCTGGGGTAGCGTCGGCAATATGATTGATGTTGTAGCTGCGCTCGAAACTCCTAATATATCTCAGTTCGTGAATGCTTCTCTTTTAAGTTGCGTTTTGATTGATATTACAATTGGTTGTACGTTACACTAATACTTATACTTCCACGTTATTTGTTAACTTGACTCAAATTATATACAAGTTCTGACTAACACTTATTATTTTAAAAGAACGGAAAGCTGAACACACGAATTAGTCAAAAACTACATCCCATACAAGATGCGATGGAACTGCAGAAGGAATCAAGGGCCAGTACTTATTCAACACTGAACCCATTCCCTGGACTAGAAACTGTCACTGTGTGACAACGATAACAGTAAACTATTTCGGGAGGAACGAAGCCACTAAAGTATCCACCAAATTAAGGGTAACGGAAAGACTTTCAACGATATGTTTCACTAAGCCTCCCGAAATGGGCACTACCACCAAACCAACAAATCTTCAGGTGTGCGGCAACGCCACATACAAGAGCCTTGCCATTACCCTAACAAGACTGCCTTCAACCTTCTTGAGTCGCAGCCATCTTCATTAACATCTTCCTACTATGCTAATTAACCAATCACTACAATTTACTACTTAGCGCCAAAAACGAATTGAATCCATTAACCGAACTGAAATTGCGTTCTTAAAAGGTGCCTCTGTAATATGACATGCCTATGATACCGAAATTCTACTATATTAAACCTTAAAATAACGTATATAAAATCCAAACTCTTTGTTTAAGACCAAAGTCTTATCGAAAAGAAAAGGCGGCAGATTGACGGCTACAATTTAAATTCACAAAAGATGTACCATAAAACGCAATAATTTTTTAAAACATAATTTCCCTTTCCACAAACTTACATCTAAATTTAATAAACAACTGAAACTTTATTTTTTTGGTTTTCAAAAAAGGAAGATTCTAAGTGCGATTACTATTTGTAGAAATTCGAAAGCCTTCCAAATATGTGAAAGACAAAATAAAACGTTACAATCGAAAAACTTCTCAAATAATTTATGCGTTATCAAGTTCAATTGCATTTCAGATGTACGGTATTCACAAATAAGTTATAATTTCGGAATTAACGGAAAATGTTTGATAAAAACACGGCCACGTGACACATTGCAGCCTCATTTAGGAAAAACACGTCATCATATCATCGAAAATTCTGCACATTTGACTGAAAAAATACGTAATTTTGATATTCTAGAATGGGACATTATGATCAGTTTTGACGTTGTGTCACCATTTGCTAAAGTTCCTTTAAAAGAAACCATTGAATACATTAATCACATTTTTCCAAAAGTGGAATCATAAATTTTATGCAGAACTTCTTAATGTAGCTATGGGAAGTCCTTTTAGTCCAGTAGCATTTAATTCTTACATGGGAAAGTTTGAAACATTAACTCTACACAATGCACATAAAAATTTTTACTTAGTGTTGGTGATTCCTTTGTAATCTAGAGACACGGAGAAAAAGCACTAAATGAGTGTTTAGATTTTATAAAAGGTTATCATCCAAACAATAAATTCACTATGGTAGAAGAATATTTAGATTTACCAATTTCTGAAACAAACAGATCATTTTTGTCTTTTAGAGTTTGCTGGAAACTGTCACACGCAGAAAGATATCTTCATAAACTATCAAATCATCATCTACGTCAATAAATTCGTATAATCAAACCTCTAGCGGATGGCAATTACTGATTAATGTCGGTAGAGCTTTTGTTTCTTCATACTAAACACGGAATTAGAACTATTGTTAAACCTACAAGAAAGATTAAAGAATATTTAAGATCACTTAAAGGTGGTGTAAATCTATTATTGGCTTTTGGAGTATATAAGTTATTTTGTTCTTGTGGAAAAGTATGCATTGGAATAACAAAACGTAGCTTTCTTTGGCAATAGACGTAAAAAAGACATAAGAAATTGGAGAAAATCAACCAAAGAAGTTTGCCTCATTATGCTTGCCTACAATGAGAAGCTATTAAAATCTATAAACAGCCTAATAACTTAAACATACAAGAAGAAAAGCTCAGATTAAATAGGTTTTAACATCTTGTAATTAAAAAAAGACAAAATGTGTTACTGACAAAGATGGCAGTAGGAACTGAAGTAGGTCATTGGTAAAAGGGGTGGGCGTGTTATTAATTCTGTAAATAGATTAATTCGTAATACATAAATCACAATAGGGGAAAGTCAGAAATTAAAGGGCGCCAGTTTGTTTATAATCGAAAATATCGGGATCTAAGCAATTAATTCGAATATTTCACAGCAAAGTTCAAGAGAAACAAGAAACTTGCTTACCTTACGTCGCATAAACCAGCTGAATCGGTAAAGTAAAAACCTTGATCCGGCGCTTCCTGTAAAGCTTTAAAATATTGGCACTTAATAAAAACAACATGCTCAAAGACCAGCTGCTCGGTTATCAGCCTTATTTACTCTAATTCTGCTTAGGTTAATTCTTATCAATTAATTTCTATATCTAAAAAATAAAAAAATTAGCAAACAATCTAACAGAGAAATCTCTCATAAATTATGACATTAAAAGCTTTCATCAAAATCATAAAAAAATTAATGAACGTTGTAGATGTAAGGTTGTGTAACTCAAAGTTTCTATAAAAAATAGGCAGATCAGTAACATGAACGTAATTAATATATTTTACGCTCTAAATTTATGTGATTTGTAAATAATAACGCTGTCAGGTAAGGCGAAAATTACATGTAAAATTAAAGTAACACACTTAAAATTCTGTAATGCGCTATCTGTATTGTAATAACAATAAAAAAATAGTCAGTCTCCGTATAAATGTTTAAAGTCACATATAAATAAGGTTCACTTCCGAAAGGAGTAACCTTTCGTACGTAAAATCTTAAATGTTAAATGTAAGCGTCGGGAAGAAGCTTGCAAGATTCATAATTCCAATAATGAATTAACTTTATACCTTAATTTAGTTATCTGTATCTTGAATTGAAATTTCTAAGCTTTACAATATAAACTTCAACATACAATGCAAAAAACGAGAATAATGTAACACAATAACATAAAGGTCTAAACGAATGCGCTTTCAGTAATTGATGCGATCGCCTGCTGCCTCCATTTAAAATACTAAAAACAAAGAAAGTGGGTTAACCCCGCGTAATCAAACACAGTTTTACGTATTTATTATGTTCACATATTACAAACGTTATTACCTTGAACAGTCACTGTTTTTGGACTAACTTTTTCAGCGTCACAGCATGAGGGGCAAATTTAAATTTTACAGACCCTTAATGATTAAAAATACCAATAAACCTCCAATATTTTACAGCACGGCACGGTATTGCAAAATTGACAGCTTGATAACATCAACTCATCTAATTATTTCATTTAGGTTAAATTCTCAATCTTCACGGCGAAAAGTTCAAACCAGATCCTCGTGACTTAATATTTGCTTCATCTGAGTTTATCTACGTACAATTAATTTAATTACGTAACTTTCTAAGACTTTCATATACACAAAATTTTATTAAATCAGTTTATATATAACAGCTAATTGTCTGTCTGAACAAGCTGTGGGTTGCTTAAGATGCACAAAACAAAGGAAAGCGGCTTTGCTTCCTCGATACGCACAAATTTACCAAAACAGTAATAAGATGGTATAATCCGAAAAAGCGCATTTTTACTCCCAAAAGAAAATAGATAAGCGCTAACCATTCCACACAATCTTTCTTTTCGAAAAATCCCGTCATATTTTTAATCGCCACACTAAAAAATCATCCATTAAAAATATAAATATAAAACTGCATACCGGACGGTTCCCAAGAGAACCATAATTCTTGATCCGCACAAATGTCGATGAAAACAGAAATGATACCTAAAATTGCGATATCTGCGTCCGGCTTCTGAATTACAAACCTATTCTACCAACTGAATCTTCCATAATTTTCCTTGCTATCAATTTAATCCAAGTATAAATTGGTTAACTATGAATTACGAAGGATTATTCAACGCGCGACCAGATTTATGATATAAACATGATAAGAAAATAAGTTTCAACGACGAAAATACATATATTAAATTTCTTAATTCCCAAGACGAGCCTATTTGCTTTTAACGAACTTGAAAAATGAATTTAAAATACATTTTACGTAAGACTAAATTTATCGAAATTCTACAATACGATATTCATACATGAATATTAAAAAAATTCTACGACAATTTCATCCACACGTGACAAATGGTATACTCTGTTCAGTCTTATTTTGCATTAGAGCAGTCCATGGAAATCTAGGGAGTGTGGTAGCACTGTCAAAAGAACAAAAAGTTACTGCCGTAGCTTGACGTTTCAAAATTGTAGGTTATATTCTTAAAGTGAAACTAATGAAGCGTTATAACATAGTTTTTTATGCTATTTAGTCTTTGTTTGCACGAAAATCGTTATATCTCGAGTGATCTATTTAAAAAAAGTAAATTTTAATCTTCAGACCTTGAACTTCTATTACATAAACATAAAACGGTAGTTGTACATTGTTTACATTGGTCATAAACGAGAATATCGTGTGTTTTGTTCACCAAATCTAAGTAAAACTAATAAGAATGCCATCTCCTTTTTCACTCTTCCAAAATAAAAACAGAGGAGAAATATGCGAGGAATCCAGAGCAAAACTTCCATAAGTAATCTAATGTGAAGATGTGCTTTCGTGATAAGATTTACCTATAGCATTTTTCTCTTTCTTGTCTTGGCTATTAAACATTATTCTTGACTATTACGTATCCATGAAAGTAAGTAGCCATAAATGTATCCATTTAAGTCGTAGCTAAATGGAACAAGATTACTGCTTTCGTATCCACGAACAAGACCTGACGAAATCAAAATATTTAAATATATTTCTACTAAAATTTTGATGCCTAAAAGCAGGGTCTTATTATAACTGCATTATATCACTAAAAGAATCTGAATCTATATCAGTATCTGAATCTGAATCGGCTTCTGCTAGTGCTATAACAACAAGGGGGGTATTTTCAATCGAAAAATTTCCTATTTGTTTCTCCATACCGTTTGAAATAACCTTTTCAAGTGCGACATTGATCTTTCGATGTAGGTTCAGAACTTATTCACTTATTGTAACAATTTTTACAAAAACCCTATGCCATTTCAATAGGGTTTATTGACCATGCTAAGGAGGCAATCGTAAAAGTTCATACTCATGCATACTCAAAATATTATCAACTACATAATCTGGACTTAAAAGGTTGAATTTTATTCCACAGTTGCTTTTTTGTAATTTTGCCCTCAATTTCGACCCCATGTGTAACCAACCACTCCTGCAGCTGATCTTCCTTATTAAAAAATGAGGGTGCTTTGTCGAACTGCACCGAATAATACGGTGCGTTATCCATAACCATCACATAATTTCCGTATAGTTTGGACAGCGCATAAATCAGCTGTTTAATCGCCCAATTTTGAAACTGGCCCCATTCATAGTTTTATGTTAATCCTGATCCTCGTTCCCCGAATCGAGAAAATAGCTGCAGTTGTCCAAAAACCCTGAATTACACCTCGTGTGTAAAATGGTATACCCTTTTCCGTCACTGTCACTTTTAATTTTGCCTTGATTACTTTTGAAGTCAGAATCGTGCTTCCAACAATGGATATTAGAACAATTTTCATGAATTCATCTTTTGTGATGACATTTTGGACTGAACTTTGCAACTGCAGAAATTTTCTCAAAAAATTAATTTTGGTTACAACGGCGTGTTTCATAGCATATAAAATATTCTGTTCATTGACACGTTTGTGTTTGTAACGCACTTCGAACTAAATTGCCAAATTAGTCGTTGCAGATCTTTCCGAAAAGTGAAATCCCAAAACTAAGATTTTCCGCATTTACCACAATGCGTCGGCTTGGAGTCTCGCCGTTATGATGTCTCGAATAATTACTGTGAAACCTAAAACCAAATGTGCACGAGAAATAGTGATTTAAGTTCTTACGTACTTGAAATGTATCCGACACCAATACGATAAGTTTCCCGTTACTTTTTCCTTCTGCTATAATGCACTTAGCCGTTCTTTCCTTACACTGCCTAAATGCTCCAAGCCAAGCAATTTTAGGAATACTATTAAAATAACGCCAACCAGCTGCATTGATTTGTTCCTCTGAAAAAACTTTTCCTCGTAAGTTCTTTTTTGGTACAAAAAACAGCCCAAAGTCGCATATTCACAGATCCGGTGAGTAGGAGAGGTGTTCGATTACATTAATCTTGTTTGCATCCAAGTACTGCCAAGTTAGCTCTGCAGCGTAGGAAGAAGCATTATCGTGATGTAACATAATTCCTTTCTTTGGCACTTTATTAAACACTTCCGGCAAACAGTGTTCGACGTATAATTTAGCTGTGACAGTCTTCCGCTCCTCTAGATTAATAGCGCTCACTAGACCGGTACTTCTAAGGAACACAAGACTTTCTTCATTGCGCACTGCTTACTGGTTATTGTTGGTGTGGCCTCGTCTTCATGGATCTATACCCGGCTCTCTTGTCGAGTTGGCTTGTCGAAAAATGGTATGTAAGTTTCATCGCCTGTTACAATTTTCGACAAAACTTGGTGTCCACCATTCTTGAGTAATGTTAGAGTTTCGTAGCAAATTCGTACTCGTTCTGCTTTGAAAGTCTGTAAGATGATGGGGTACAAAACGAGTTACGACTTTTTACAGGTGAAGGTGGTCGTACATTATAGTTTTCCCAGATGAGGATCCAATCCCCAGTTGAGCTTCTATTACTGCGTAACTACTTCTGTTATCTGCTTCGATAACCTTCTTCACAGCAGTAATGTTTTTCTCCGTCACAGTGGTAACCGTAGGGCTTGTGTCTTTCTGGTAATCAACTGTACTTCTTCCACGTTCGAATTCCTTGTACCAAGGGGCCTAGTCGCCAAATGTGGATTCTAAATCTTCTTCGCAGTCATACGCACTTAAACCATTCTTAGAGTCATAATAAATCATTATGCAGAAGTGTTCTGGGGTTAATTCCATTTTTGCACTACACTTGAACCTTAAAACTATCTTTCAAATGCTATTTAATATAAATGAGCAAATGAAGTCAAACGTAAGTAAGATTGCTTACTGAGTTGCATTCTTGTTCCATCTGTAATTTCTTCATTCTCAGTAATAATGGCTTGATATGATTTTTGGCATTTTCTCAACAAATTACTATTAATTCAATACGGTACTTGATCATCATATGCGTTATTTAAGTAGGAAGCACAGCACGATTACTTTTGACAACACGGCGTCAAATTGACTTCTCGTCATTTTGATAAATGGAAATACTATTACAGAAAAAAAATATGGCCTCCGTTAATGGAAAGTAAGATTGAACAGAGTATGTTAAGTATTAGTTGTGAATATTTTAACCATTTTAAAATTAAAGTTTTACACATCTTTGAACTTACGTTATAATTTGATTAAATTTGTTTTATGCACTTCGTCCTTTAGAGGGTGTTCTGATGTATGGGCTTTCCGTGTGATATACTGTGTTCAGTTCAACAATTACGTATACAAAGAAATAAATAGAACAGCTGTGTTCTTATTAGATAAAATATCTGGTTTTTGATACTCAGACTGTAGCCTTGTATACTACAACCATCATACAAAAACACCTTTGGCTGTTTCTCTAACCAGATGCGCACAATATTCTGACCTCTTATATCTTATATTTCTCAAAGCATGCTAATAAATAAAATTCACATATGGATGAATCGAGAGGATAGAAAGTCTTTTGTGTTTTTTCTATGGAGGTTGCGCCATTTTGTGCGAACCTTCTTCGGGCAATAAATAGGAAATATACTTCAAAGATTTGTCAAAAATCAGTGAACAATAAACAAAACACCTTATGCATCTCAAATCACTTTTTCTAACTATAGGACAACTTTCACACTAATTTGGGTGCTTGCAAGGTTACATGAGCCCATCGGTTGCTTTTTGAATCGAAAGTATTAACCTTATTTTCGTTACAAGTGCAAGATATACTTGTCATAAATATTTAAAACACCTTCAGTCTAAACGCTTTTTGGGCTTTGCGTCAAGGATTCTATAATCCTTGTTTAGGTTCACATGAACACATACCATTTCAGCATGAGCGAGTCTGCTGGAATACACACATGGACGATCTATTCGTTAAAATCTATAATTAGTTGTTTTTTTAAGTATTTTCATACTTTCAAGGATGTTCAAGTTCGCGAAATAAATAAGCGAACAATAATTAACTACTTTAAGCGTATAATTTAAGGAAGATGAAAATAAAAAAGCACATTAATGGAACCGTAAACATTAGCTACAAAAACAATAGGTACATTTGGTTTTGAATTTTAAAATCAGACTAAATAAATAGTAACGTAGTATTCTGTGATAAAGCCGTGTATCCTGGGTCGTTTAAGTGAACTTACATCAAACATTTATTCTACCTAAATACATTCTTTGCTGTTTATTGTATTTATTATTATTAAATAAATATGGAAGATAAACAATAATAAATAATTTATAAGTCAAGGAAAACGACAAAACTAATCATACGTAGGTACCTTAATACCTGATTAGTCAACAATTTTTTATTATGCATGGTATGGTAAAATCTATCACAATTATAAATTCAAAGAAATTCTAATAATTAAATAAAGACGGAAAGACCGGTTTCAAGGTGGGTATGTATAATATGGCAACGAAAAGTAGATCAAGGTATAGATTTAGTGCTTCATTCAAAACTTTTAGTAAATCAATCATTCATGAGGCCAATCTTTTTGCTTATTAAGGTACCTGGGTGTAACAAATATGAATTTTTTTATAATAATTAAATAGTAAAAAGATCAAACGAATAAGAATAGCAAATTAACAATCTAAACAGAATCAGAAGGATAAACTCATTTTTCGTACTCTTCATCATACATGGGTAAGAACAGTGAGACCAATTTCAAATTTGATTAAAATTAATATCTTTTTTTATTTTCTACCCTTTCTGATAATTCTTGTATAGAGACTCATCTAAAACAGGGTGGACCAGTAGTGTTTGAGTGGATTTATTAAGGAATATTTCTAGAGTTTGTTGATGGGATGTGGTGGGGTATCCTTTAGGCTACAAACCTAAAATGTTTTCACTTGCTTCGCAAAATTGCGATCTATATCAAAGTTGCATTTTTTTAATGGAACCCCTGTATATTATTGCATATTTGGATTGCTTGGTCAATTCTAGCGCGACTTTATGTATCACACATAGAACCTAAAACGAATTTCGTCGGCGCAATTCGTCATTTTTACAAAAGTAGATGTCTGAAAAAAATTAAATCTCGCTGTGGTCACAAAACTTAGAAGGCCATGACTCAGCGATGTTATTAGGCATGAAATGTACTAACTACTAGCATAAACCGAATGATCAATTTCGGATTCTTTTTGTGTTTAGATAAATTACTTTGTCAATTTAGAAAATTTCAATCAATGGTAACTTGATTTTTTCAAATCGAACGGCCATTTTTTTCATTTTTACATCAAATGGGGAATTTTTTTACCTTTCTAACGATATAAATTTGTCGATATCTATATTCAGTAGATTTCTTTTAGTTTCACTATTTCTGTTTCATTTGCTATATTTTTCAATTTTTAGTTTGTATTATCTAGTAACCCGTGGAAAATAAACAAAAAAACGACACACGTTATTTATTAAGTAGAAAAGTAATTTGATTTTTTCAAATGAGGATAGATTTCTTTCAATTTCACAATTTCTGATTAATTTGCTCTATTTTTCAATAAAATTTAACTTTACTTTGACATTAGGTTCTAGTTTGGGCTGCTGTTTCCTGTTAGAGTTTTTTTCCCATCAACAAACTTTAGAAATATTCCTTAATAAACCGACCATCTTCCACTCACGCACTATTGACCCACACTGTATAGCAGCACACCGGTTCCTACTCACCCTTGGTTTTGTTTTGTTATTTTTGCAATAGTACATTATACAATTGTCATTGAGGTGAATAGATGGTGTTGAACGACACACGAGGGTCCTACCTAAAAAGTGGAAATTAAAATAATTAATCTATTTTTTAGGTTCATTATGCTAGGCATTATCGTATTGAAAATAGATATCTTCATCAAAGCAATAATAGTGCTTTAGATGTTACATTAAAGAAAATTCCAAAGCCGTCCGCGTATCACAAATGTCATAAATATAGTTTATGCATTGTATATTTTATACTCGGTCCATCTTATTTTGCATCACAGCAGGCCATGATATTCTTTGCGCAGTATTATTACTATTTGTCAAAATGACAAGAAGTCAATTTGACGTCGTCCTAACAAAGGTAATCCTGCTGTGTTCCCTACTTAAGCAACGCATATGATGATCAAGTCTCATATTGAATGAATAATAAAAAATGCCATGTCACCCAAAGAGTGCAAGAGTGCAAATTTTAAGGTGCTACAAGAACCTTAACATTAGGAAAAGTAGTGGGGAGTTTATCGTAAGAACTTAAATCACTTTGCTTGGGCACATTAAGTACATATTTGGTTTTAGGTTTACCTTCACAGGTGGTAGGCATGTATACTCCATGCCAGCCGGGAGGTACCACCACCCTTAACATGGGCTCCTTAATATTGGGTCTCCTATTTTATGAGCTCGGTAAGGGCTGCCGATTACCTTTTCCTTCATCCTTAATCTATTCTCATCCTTATTCTTCCTTCTCGCCCTCACTGTCTTCCTATCAGATTAAAAGTCCCAAATTAAAAAATAAGATGGCTGTGGTTTCTAGGGCAATAAATTCCGGACGTAAAATCCTGCCCCATTCGGATGTCCTGGAGGGTAGGGCCCAAGCGACCACGGCCATCGAAAGTATCAACTTGCTGATTCACTACTGCAACATCCGTGGTATCAGGTCTAATCTTAATGCTATTCACCAACATCTTGAACAATTACAACCTGATATTTTGTTTCTATCTGAAAGACAAGTCTCCTCTAAATGCTCCGAGTCACCCGACTTGCAATTTCCTCAATACCACCTTCACTCTAACTTTCGAAATAAAGGTGGCGTATGTGCCTACATCAAGGACAGAATTGCTTGCAAGAGGGTTTCTTCCTTAGAAAATAAAAATTTTGACGTGCTACAAATCCTGCTGGTCATAGTGCAGAAACATTTGCTATTTCATGTGATCTCACACAAATGATTTCTGAACCCACAAGAATCCCATACCATACTCCACATCTTCTAGATCTATTTCTTACATCAAACCTTCTCGTTGATAAAACTTCCGTTCTTTCGCCTTTTGGTCTTTCCGACCATTGTCTACTAGAAATCATTTCTACTGTACCTAATTCCACTGTTGTTCGCAAAACCGATAGAACCCTGTGGTGTTGTAAGTCAGCTCGATGAAGTAATTTACGGGCTTTCTTTGCAACCTGTAGGCAGTCGTAAATTTTGGTCTTTAGCTAAAGCCATTAGTGAAAACTTTGGAACATCTTCATTTCTGACATCTATTGACGGATCGGTAGTTGCTGATTCTGTAGACAAAGCCAATGTTTTTGTGGATTTGTTTGCATCAAACATCTTGAACAATTACAACCTGATATTTTGTTTCTATCTGAAAGACAAGTCTCCTCTAAATGCTCCGAGTCACCCGACTTGCAATTTCCTCAATACCACCTTCACTCTAACTTTCGAAATAAAGGTGGCGTATGTGCCTACATCAAGGACAGAATTGCTTGCAAGAGGGTTTCTTCCTTAGAAAATAAAATTTTGACGTGCTACAAATCCTGCTGGTCATAGTGCAGAAACATTGCTATTTCATGTGATCTCACACAAATGATTTCTGAACCCACAAGAATCCCATACCATACTCCACATCTTCTAGATCTATTTCTTACATCAAACCTTCTCGTTGATAAAACTTCCGTTCTTTCGCCTTTTGGTCTTTCCGACCATTGTCTACTAGAAATCATTTCTACTGTACCTAATTCCACTGTTGTTCGCAAAACCGATAGAACCCTGTGGTGTTGTAAGTCAGCTCGATGAAGTAATTTACGGGCTTTCTTTGCAACCTGTAGGCAGTCGTAAATTTTGGTCTTTAGCTAAAGCCATTAGTGAAAACTTTGGAACATCTTCATTTCCCCTGACATCTATTGACGGATCGGTAGTTGCTGATTCTGTAGACAAAGTCAATGTTTTTGTGGATTTGTTTGCATCAAACTTGTGTCTCAATGATTCTGGAAAAGATGTGTCCCTAGTCAACTCTTCTTCATACGCTATGAAACCAATTCATTTTCGGTACAAGCTCTTGGAATCGATCATCGGTAGGCTTGATCTCAATAAGGCGACTGGCCCAGACGGTATCCCAGCTATTGTCTTAAAGAAATGTTTCCCTAACTAATTCCAGTCCTATCTAAGCTCTATACGATCTCTATGTCTTACGGGAATTCCCTTCTTCATGGAAGTTAGCAAATGTTCAACCAATTCCCAAAAAGGCGACCGTTCCTCAAACTACCGACCAATTGCCATGACTTCCAATCAGCAACCGCTCACGTTCCTTGAAACTAACAAACTCCTTAGTGACCACCAATATGAGTTTAGGCAAAGTCGTTCAACAGGTGATCTTCTATCATATGTGACCCAAGTTTGGAACAATACAGTAGAGCAGTCCGGTGAAACAGTTGTAATTACTTTAAATATCTCAAAGGCATTTGACCAAGTTTGGCATAAGTGTTTACTTACCAAACTCACCTCGTTTGGGTTAAATGATACGCTCACCAACTGGGTTTCTAGTTTCCTTGATAAAAGACGAATACGTGTCGTAGTTGATGGCTTTTTTAAGAAGTTAGCATTAACGCGGGCGTATCACAGGGATCCGTTATAACGCCTACACTTTTTCTGCTGTACATAAATGGCCTTATTTCTTCAACAACTAACCCCTTCCATTGCTTTGCTGACGATAGCACTCTTCACTGTAGTTCATCTCAGTCTACTCATAGTGATAATCCACATTCTATGTCAAATCAAGGAATTAAATCTGAAATGGCAAAATCAAACAACAAAGACATTTAACGTATTCTCGAATGGGGAAGCAATAATCTAGTTAAATTTAATGCTAACAAAACTCAGTGTTGCCTTGTGTCCGCCAAAAAGATCGATCATTTCCTGTTGTAGTTTGAATGGATGGCTCGGTTCTTAAGTTTTCAGACTCTATTACTCTGTTAGGTATGACTGTATCTTCAAATCTCTCATGGGTTGACCATCTTCTGTCAGCTACCAAAACAGCTGCTCGTAAAATAGGCTTTTGCACAGATCTAAGCAGTACTTTACCTCTCGACAACTCCTGCTGCTGTATAAGGCCCAAGTTCGGCCTCACCTGGAATATAATTCTCACCTCTGGGTTAGTGCTCCCCAATACACTCTCGATATCGTTGATCGTGTTCAAAAGAGAGCGATTAGGCTTATAAATGACCCGTCCTTAACTTCTCACATGCAGTTCCTTGAGCATAGAAGGATGGTTTCAGTTCTTTCTTTGTATTATCGTTATTACAACGGCTATTGTGCTGCTGAATTATATTCTTTGACACCATTTCGGGCTATCTTTGCGAGAAACGCTCGGTTCGCTCATTCAGATCATCAGTATGCAGTACAAATCTCCACTTGTCGTACCAAACGGGCGCAATCCACATTTTCTACACGGCTTCTAAACTCTGGAATGATCTCCCTAGTTCCTGCTTTCCTCTCACTTATGATATGAGAAAATTTAAGGTAGCTGTTCATAGGCAATTAATTATCCCTCTATCCATCCTCCTAAGTGTTCCTGAGTGCTTTAGCATGATAGGCCAAATTTAGCCTGTTCAGGTCCATAATCATAAAAAACCTCAAAATTTAAAGTCGACATATTGTGTTAAACACGGAAAATCTGAGTTTTGGGATTTCACCTTTCGGGAAAATCTACAACGTTAATTTGGCAATTTAATTCGAAGAATGAATATTTTACTTTGGGCAAATTATATCATCACGTTAATACAACTTCCGATTTTTATGGGGATCGAACGACATTATTTAGAATTTCGAGATCAGACACAAACATGCCAATAGACAGAAAATTGTATGTGAAATTAAAAACGAGAATTAAGTTTTTGAGAAAATTTCTATAGTTATAAATTTCAGGCCAAGATGACATATTTGCCTGTCTAGATGAGACGTGAATTTATCAAAATGGTTTTATCCGTCGTTGAGTGCACGATTCTGACATCAAACGTAATTAATTCAAAATTAAAAGTGAAAGTAAAACGTATTCCATCTCGCACAGAGGAGTAATTTAGGGTTTTTATAAAATTGCGACTAACTCGATTCGGGGAACGAGGATCGGGATTATCATATAAAACTATGAATGGGGACCGGTTTCAAAAGTGGGTGATTAAACAGCTGATTTCTACGCAATCCAATGTATCTAGAAATTGTGTGGTGGCTATGTATAACGCACTTTCATTTTCTAGTAAGAAAGTTCAGCTGCAGGAGTGGTTGATTACTCACTGGGTCGATGTTGAGAGCAAAATTACAAAAAAGCAACTGCAGAACAAAATTCAACCTTTCAAGTCTAGAAGGAAAGATTATGTAGTGATTGCCTCCTTACCATTGTCAATAAAACCCAATTGAAATGACATAGAGTTTTTGTAAAAATTATTACAATAAGAAAATATGTTCTGAATCTTCATCGAAAGATAGGGTTAACAGGTTATAGCTTGAGGCTTTATCCAAATGTTTTACTGCAATATGGGAAATTTTCGATTAAAACTATCCCACCAGTTATTATGTCACTAGCAAAATTCGATTAAGATTCTTCTAGTGATAAAACGCAGTTAAAATGAGACCTTACTGTTTGAAATCAAAATTTTAGTTAAAATACATTTAAATACTTGTTTTCGTCAGGTCTTTCCCGTAGATGCGAAAACAGAAATCTTGTGTTCAATTCCATTTAACTACGACTTAAAAGTCAAGTCAAGAAAAGAAGAAGCCAGCACATTTCATCACGAAAGCAAGCCTTCACATTGGATTACTTATGAAATTGCGCTCTGTCTTTCCTACATATTTCTCCGCTCTCTTTTATTTTGGAAGAGTGAAAAAAGGAGAAGGCACTCTTAGTAGTATTACGTAGATTTGGTCAACAAAACATATGATTGTATTAGATAAGAAACGATGTTGTCACTTATGACCCTCAAGAAGAACAGAATATATCTAACTAATTAAATCAAGTTTAAGGCTTACCAAATTACGTGTTGTATTAAATAAATAGTACAGAGCATAATCCATTTTGGATCTTAAAATCTATATTCCAGTATTCTTATAGGTATATTTGAAATATACAATTGTTTCAGAAACATTTAATAAAAACCAAAAACTATTTCTAATAAACCCCTTTTCGCCGCTGGATTTCTCCCAAGACTTAATCGGTTCAAATCAAGCTTAAATAGGAAATTTCAAGTACGTACGTTTGATCGTGCTGGAGTTATTACACTCGCACCCGCACTCACCAATATACACACACACACACACTCACACACACACTCACGCGCACATGTACACGCACGTGCACACGCACATGTATACACACGCACACGCATGCACGCACAGCGCAGCCACACGAACACGCCCACACATACGCCCCGCCCTTGCACACGCCCACACTCACATACACACACAACACATAACGCATACGCACGCACGCACTCATACCCACACACACCCACGCCTATTTTACGCCCGCCCCATGCACACGCTCACGCCCACGCACACACCGACACCCACACACTCACACTCACATTCACACTCACACTCACACACACACACACACACACACACACACACACACACACACCACACCAACACCACACACACACACACACACAAATATAACAATTTTCAAAAGTTAAACTGCGGTAGTACCTTTTTGTTCTTTGACAGTGCTACTACAGTATCTCTAGATTTTCATAGCCTGATCTAATGGAAAATAGGATGGAACAGAATATATCTGACTAATTAAATCAAGTTAAAGCTTAATTGCATTAGTACCAATAAACTTTACAAAAATATCTGGTGTGGAACAAAACTCTACCTCCCAACCCATAAAGTGGAAATTAAAATAAATGAAAATACGCATTTTCTTAGGATAATTAATCAACCTCTATTATAACATTTTCATAATAAAACAAACAACACTGAGAAAGCAACGACAATAATTTATGTTAGATGGACGTCTAAAACTTCATGTCAGATAGAAGTTAATAGACATCTAGATGCTACCTTGAACAAATTCTAAAGCCGTCCACCTCTATAAAATGTCGATAATACAGTTGAAAAAGAATTTTTAGTTCGTCTAATATAATTAATTTTTATGCCTATTTGGCTTCCAATTACAAAACCCTGTGAAGAAAAGTAAGGTAAAATTAAACGTTTAAAAAATATGCATACACATTTTCTTATAAAATTAATAGTTAATCAGATATGACAAAAACTTGAAGTTCCACATTACGAAGTTTGGCCGCCAAGTTACGAGGTTGTATTAAATAAATGGTACAGGACATGATTAATTTTGGATCTTAAGATGACATTCTTATATATTCTTATATATTTAAAATATGTAATTATTTCAGAAATATTTAATAAAAACCAAGAACTATTCTCTTCTTCGCTGCTGGATTTCTCCCAAGACCTAATCGGCTCAAATCAAGCTTAAATAGCACATTTCAAGTACGTGCTGGAGTTATTACACTCGCACACGTACGTTCACACGTACATGTACACGTACACGTACACGCACACGCACACATGCCCACACAGACACACAACACACACGCACGTACGCACCCACACCTACTCCCACGCCCCGCGTACACACTCTCAGACACACACACTCCCAACCAAACACATCACACACACAAGCACGCACGCTCCGACGCACACCTACACGCACACGCATACGCACTCTCACAGCACACACGTACACACGCATGCGCACATGCAAATGTACACGCGTACATGCACACACGCTTATGCACAGGCACACGCACACTCACACGCATACGTACACGCACACATACACGCATACGCTCACGCTCACGCCCACGTCCACGCCCACGCACACGCTCGCACACACGTCTTAAAATTAGCTAATAAATCGATTATCGATAGTGAATGTCGATTGCATAACCCTTCATACTTATATATGTATATCGTCGACCTAATACATAAGGTTAGCAATCAATTACCATAATTATTATTTTTTAATCGATCTTTGGAGATTTTTCGTTTTTAAAGATACCTGAAAATTGCAAATAGGAAAAGTTCTTACCCATTAAAAAAAACAAAAAAATATATAATAAAAATAATGTTATTGAAAAACTATTTCAAAAAACAAAGTGGAAAAGTACATTAGGTAGGATGCTATAGCTAATTTGGCTTGTACATCCGTCACTAAAAGGTATCATTGTTTTGCCAGTTTCCTTTGCTTTAGCCAAAACTTTATTTTCTGAAAAGTATATTAAAATAGATACAAACTCTTGACAAGTTGTTCGCCTTTCAGCCTCATTCCATGAAGAGTAATTGGCTTCTTTAGTTTGCAAATTGTAGATCGTAAATTGATGTACTATTAACTTCATTTTTTAGTACATCGCAGACACATTCGTTTTTTGCAATAAAAGATCTGAATGAAGATCCATAGTGAATGTAATGTCATCTTCAGCTTGCTCGTTCTTTTCTTTTTCGGCTCTAACTTCTTTTAACATTTGATGTAGATTATAAACTTCATCAGTAATATTTGTCGTTTGATGACCGACATACACTCATCTTGTTTGACCTAAAAACCGACATGTTCATTTCCTCTTGGACCTCCAGATTGGTTCTAGATAGCGTCTTATGGAAGATGAACGTCAGTAGTGACTCTCAACAGTTGGAAGACTTTTTAGACACTCGTCAACACCAGATGTTCTTTCTTGAAATACCTTCTCTCTCAGTTCGCTTTTTTGGTTTAGGTTTTCTCTTTCCTGCGGTTCTTGTAAGTCCTCCTTTATCTATTTTACAGTTCCTCGTTCTCTTAGTCCTAAAGCCCCTGAGAATGTTTTCTTGCACACTCGTAATACGTGTACGCCGTTTTTAAGAAAACATTTCATTGAAAAATCCCTTAGTGATGAGCTTTGTGTTCCTCGCCTCCTTTTAACACCTTTGACTAAACCCTTTACATACATTTTACAGACATTTTTGACCAAAATTTATTATAAAGCCGTTGCCTAATTTCTTCGCTTAATGTTTGGCATTTAGGTTTGGTGGTCTTTTGTCCAAGTTTGAAGCTACAGGGTGGCGAAAGAAATCTAGCTGGACTTTTCACGCTGTACTTCCACTCTCACCCCCTTCTCTTTTTGCCTTTATATTTTACACCTTGCTCTCTGTACTTCTTGTTTTTGAGTTGATCCTATCTATCTTCCTTTTCTTTGTTATTGAAATTTCTTTGTCTTTTTAATATTGGATCGACATTCTCCTCATTTTCCTCAAAGTTAGAGTCAGCCTCATTACCATAGTGTTTCTTGTCAGCCTCGGTTTCATTGACACCATTATTGTAATTATTCTACAATGAAAATCTAGGTTAGAAATATTGCCAACAATAATTAATTCACTTTCATTTTCTCTCTTTTTGGTTGACACTAGTAATAATATCCGAAACACTATTATTTAATTCTGGTCCCTCTTTCAAAACTACTTTTGCTAGTTCCAGTATTTTTTGAGCTCGAGACAATGACATGTTGAACAATTCCTGAAAAAAACACGTGTAATCTTAAATTGAAATTAATGAATACTTTCCCTTAAAAAGAATAAAATTGCCTAACTCCATTTCTTCAAGTACTGTCAATAATAAAGACTAATACGCAAAACGCCTAACTACAGCGCAATTATTTGGGTAGTATTTTTCAATATTAAAATATTTTACATTTACCTTATTATTTACTTGTGCTCCTACACACCTACCACATGAAACTTTCAATTTAACTTATTATAAATAAAAATAACAAAAAATGTCATTCCCACCCGTTACTCGTGCTACTCTTTTAAAGAAAAGTGTGGAGGTAGACAAATTTCTTTTTGACATTTATCAGACAGAGATACGCAATTCCTGTTGTTTCGATTTAAAATTAACCGGTAAAGTTGACACTCTGCAGCTTTGTCAGATAGATGGTGGCTTAGACGTTATTCTGATAGATGGCAGCAACTATTATATATATATATATATATATATATATATATATATATATATATATGCAGGGTCACTGTTAAAGATGGAACCAAAGCTCTAGTACTTAAACGGTTCAACATACAAAACTCATAATTTTCGAATTGAAACCGAATGTATTTGCGCACGTATTCGGCTTCGACCGAAATTTATTAATAAGAATTATATCATCATCAGGTCTTCTACAAGAGTATATTCCCCAACGTCGGTCGTTGGTAATTTGTGATTAAAATGTTTTAGGTTGGTCATAGAAATTGACTATATAAGTTTTAGGTTGGTATTTAGAATAAACTGCTTGACGTTTATACGCTAGTCTATTGTTTACCTGCGATAATATAATCTATTTTTTTTATTGGCCCTCTAGATTTGGAAGTTATTTTTACAAAGTTGGTATAATATTTTTCACTAACTTCAAATTTGTTTAATTTATTTTCGCATTATTGATATGTTGCCTTTTGTTTAAGTATTAAAAATGAGGATTTTCTTCAATATCCATTTCCATAGCAAGGTACAGAGCAGTTGAAAGTTTGCAATTGATTAATATTGTCACTTTAAAAATTTCAAAATGTCTAAAAAATTTAATGAAAATCTTTGTTATAATACGGCAGAACCCTACTTCTTCACTCAAAATTCAATAGGCTCCTTCTATTATTATACAGTGATCCGTGGCTACTATTCATTTCACTTAGACATTTTCAAGTACTTCATACTGACGTCACAAGCTCCGCCTCTAACAGCTGATCTTGGACAACTTGTGTTAAGGTTTCATAGGAACTTACGTGTTTTGCTGTGATTTTTGAGCGTTTTCTCCAGAAAAATTGTGATTATTGACTTATTGTAGTATTAGTATATACTGTTAAGATATTTCATAGTTAATTAGTGAACATTATTAGTGTAGATGTATTACAGTTAGGTTATTTTATGAACAGGTATTTGTGCCTTTACGACATTGCAATAGAAATTTGTAAGTATTTTATTACTTTCTTTAATAAAGTAAAGCCCATGTGAAGTTTGATAAATTCCAGAAAAATGACTAAGTGATTCCGCCATCTACTTGTGAAATATAAGATATCGAGCTTGCTGGTGATATCCCTATGACAACTTTGATAGTGTTATGATGTTTATAGATAGACCAAGTTGTGCACTATATTTCCATTTTTTTGCCTTTTGCAATTTAATTTCAATGCAATCTATAATTATGGTGATTCTATTGCCAAATGCCTGTTTAAAACAAGGTGGCATTGCTTTTATTAATTTGTCTCTTTAAGGCCATAGAATAAATTTACATAGTCGAAAGTACATTACTTCATGTCGAATAGGAAATTCTAGAAATAATTGGGTTACTAACATTAAATGTATAAGGAAACAAATTAAAACCTAAATTTAACCAGAGTTTTATTAACACTATCAAAAAATGATTGAACTTATTTGTAATAACTGCTCGTTGTGCTATTTTGATATAAGGTTCAATTAGTTTTGTAAATATTATATTGAAAGCCTTATAGCTTGGTATTCCAGTGTAGTAACGAATCTATAACATACACATTTTAACATATCATAGCCAAAATAGCCTTATCTTGCACGTAATTCTTTAATTTGACGAGTTTGATGATAACTAACCTAAAAATTGCACGAACTTTTCAATATTATGCAGGATAATTGTTCACTTCATTCGCGTGTTTCTGGTGAATTGTATCAATGCAATCCTCATCTACAAGTATTAGCACAGAAACATTTTCACCACGTACGATTCTCGATAAAATTATAAGGAAACAATCACATCCCATAAGAACGTGTGTTAAAGTTATCCAACATCAAACAAGGTCACACGTTGTGACGTTACTTGAAAATGCTTAATTAAATGTGGCAACTGTTAAATTAATTTTGACATATAATCAGATTTGAGGTTAATGAGAACCGTCTCATACCAGCATACTTTTGGTGTAATAATAAAACACCCCAAATCTAGGGGGCAAATAAAAAAATGTTTTAATTGTTTTAAGTAATGTCTTTGTAATTAGTAATCTTGATCAAAAAGAATTTTAGTATGTTTTAAAATAGTGATTTACCAGTATTTATGCACGCATGCTGTTATGCTGTCGCCGGCTTCATTTTAACCTCACATTCTGTAGATGAGCATGCATTTTTGTAGAACTTTCAACGACAAAAGTCGGTCGAAGTCCCTTATGAAATCTCTGTATATATATATATATATATATATATATATATATATATATATATATATATATATATATATATATATATATATACAGGGTGGGCCACCACCAACGCGTCGGTCTCTAGCACCCAAACGACTGAATTTTTTCAAAATCTGTTTGGGCGAGAATATGTAAGCCTTCTAGGACTACAATCTAAAATTAGTTTGATTTATACAGGGTGATCTACAAACTTGTTACTTATCAAAGTTATATTATTTTAAATGGAATACCCTCCTTTTTAATTTTTTTTTGAAATAAGGTGAAAAAATAAGGTAGACTTTCATTAGAGTTCCCTATACCTAAACCTTACAGTTTCCGAAATATTTAACATTTTTTGAAAATGTAGGGTTGTCAAAAATTCAAGTATTTTTCGATTCAGAAAAGATGAGACAATCTAATCTAGGTCATCGTAACAAGGATATTTGGAAGTACGTATTCTGTTGTTCATTGTTTCAAGTCATAATTTATAAAATACAAAGAATAACGCGTAAAGTTAACAAACCTCAAAGTTAAATATCTTTGTTATTTTAAATACAACGCCCAAGAAATTTTTATCGGAATGGAATAGTCTTTTGACAATAGTTCGAAATGTATTAGGGTTCCTATACCTAACTTCAATACTTTTCGAGAAATTAGTGTATTTGTTACATTTTTAGAAATTACGCATTAACTCATGTCGATCAGTTAGAATTCTGTGATTTACAATGGTTACAAATGTGTTAAACGGTTTTGGTTTATTAAGGTTATCAAGGTTATACGGTTGTTGGTCTTGAAAAAGACCGTTTTACATTATGCACCGAGAGCCTACTGCTGGATTTGTCACTACAGTAAATGTTCAAACTGATGACCGTCTTCTTGAATGCATAATCTAGTTCTTTCTTCCAAATTTTGTCTGACTTTTAGAGGATGTTCGATTGGCTATTATTGGTAGAATGCGTTACATGCATGATGGCGCGCCAGCTCACTTTTCTCGATTAGCAAGGGAATTTTTGGATAGGAGATTTGGAAATACGTGGATTGGTCGAGGGGACCTATACCTGGCCAGCTCGTAGTCCCGACCTTAATTCCTCGATTTTTCATTTTGGGGATTCATGAAAATGATGTTTATTCTGTAGAAATACATAATGAAGAGCAACTATAGATAAGAACTATGGAATCCGCAGATAGATTCCGTAATAACCCAGGAATATTTCAAAGATGCCGTCAATCTATAGGAAGAAGAATTGAAAAATGTATTCAAGTACAAGGGCAACAATTTGAACATATTCTAAAAACTTAATGTTTTTTTTGCCCTTCATTGTTGCTATTAAAATTTAATTGTTGAAGTGTTATGTCATTGTTTTTGCAAATAAGTTACTTTGGCGCTTTTGGATAATTTGCATGCATCGGATGCATTTTTCTCGTAAACCGTTGGTCCTAGCGACTTCAATAAAGTATACCTTTCTGAAGCAGAAAAGATGGGAAAACAAATTTTTCCAGTCGAAAATGACATACAGTGTAAGGCAAAAAAGTTAGGACCGATTCAAACAAGATGGAAACCTGTATGTGGCGCCCTATATCAGTAATAAAAGAACTAATGTCATATATGAATTCTGCGTGATGAAAAGCCCTGTATACAAAATTTCGTCCGCTTATTACATCATTGTAAAAGACATTAAAAAAACAAAAAATAATTAAACTTCAACACCCTATATCTTTTAAACGAAGGCGTTGCGAAGTTCATAGGAACTTGTTTTTCTTATTTTAGTGTCTTCTATGGCGAGGCACTGTATACAAAATTTCGTCCGCTTATTACATCATTGTAAAAGATATTAAAAAAACAAAAAATAATTAAACTTCAACACCCTATATCTTTTAAACGAAGGCGTTGCGAAGTTCATAGGAACTTGTTTTTCTTATTTTAGTGTCTTCTATGGCGAGGCACTATGCATGGTACTTTTTTCTATGTCACCCTGTATTTTTTATATATATATATATATATATATATATATATGCTTTATTTTACTGGCATTAGCAAACTGAAAGGCGAAAGTCATTAGATCTTGCATGGTTATACCATAAAAACGTCGATCCATTTCTTTGACATATTCCGCCAGTTCAGTTTCTTTTTCTGGTGAAAAAACTGTATTAAAACGTCCCAAAGATTTAGGCACAGTGTTACATTTTAATCTTTTTCTTAAAGTAGATTCTGGTATATTCAACTCCCTGGCGATGCTTCTTTTTTACAGCCTTCCTCCAATTTTCTACGTATTTCTTCCATTAATTCTTCTGTGAACACCAGTTTTCTTGAACTTTTTCTTTTATAAGTGCTCATTTTAAAACCTAAAGATGAAAAAATTACGTTAGATTGCCCATTTACAATATTAACATTTTTTAAAAATGCGAGTACACAAGAGTACGCACTGCGCACTCTTGTAAAATGTTAAGTGCGTACTCTTGTATATTTCCGCGCATGGTAAATTTTAGCCTTTAATTAACAAACACACAGATACTGGAGTTCAATTTTTACAAAATACTTACCAAATAATACTGTATTTCACTTGGAAACACTCAAACTGTTGTTTAGCACCGTAACTTTCACTTAGGACGCTAAAATTAGACCGCGTAAATGTTACAGCTGTGACAGCGGTTTGACCACTAATACAGATACCTTCAATGTTGACACACCAGCAACGAAAACTGCAACATTAGAGGATTCTATATGTTTATACTAATTTGATGATTGAAAGCTAGATGGCGATACGCGGTTTTTATGGAAAATATTCACAATGCGTACTCTTGTACACTGCGCGCTCTTGTATGACTTTACCCTAATTAGTTTTATATGACTGAAGATATCTAGTTTGTCTCATAATTTTAAATAAGTACGCTATTTAAAAACTACTAATTATGTGAATGACAAACTGAGCTTTGATGCTTTTTTGACTTCTTCGTAGCAAGTTAATAACTTTGAACTATGGACTGATAAATTGCAATTTTTAAACCTTTTTTTTTATATTTTAGGAAATAAATGGAAATTGAATAGGAAACTAATACAGCCGTACTTTCACTTAAACACTTTAAAGTTATTCGTCAACACATTTAAAGAATCTTCCGAACTTTTGGTAGAACAACTGAAGGATCAGAAGGAAGTTAAAATAACTACTTACATTAATAGCTGCGTGCTTAACATTCTCCATCGTAAATGAAATGTTTCAAAACTGGTCTAATTTTAATTGCGAACTTTTAGGTGCATTACTAGGAATATCGTACAAGGATTATAATACCAAATCACTGTCACCATTTAACAAGTAAAATCTTCCAAACACAAATAAATTAGTAACCTTTGAATTTATTTTAGAGGTCACCTTGTTATAATTGAAAGAATTTTACAACCATGGTATATCTTCAATTTTGCATATAAATTTTCATCAATATCTAAATATGAATCTAAACAACAACTAACTTTACAAGAATTTGCGAAAAAGGTAACTGAATAAATTAAGTAACACTTAATGCTCTATTTCAGATTTTAGATAAACGCCGTCAATGTTCTGACAAAGATGGCTGGTGTCTTTTAGATTCATTTATTAGCATTTCAGAAAATAATCCTCAGTTTACTGAAAAGAATATTGTTAATGAAATATGCACTTTTATGCTGGCAGTAAGTTATTAAACATTTTTATTCAAATAATGCTGTTGTCTTTCTAGGGCCAGGATTCTGTAGGTGCCGCTGTTTCATTTACATTGTATAATTTAGCGAAACATCCAGAGGTGCAACAGAAAGTAGTGGAGGAACTGAATCGAGTGTTTAGCGATCATTCAGAAATAGATATGGACTGTCTGAGCGATATGGTGTATTTAGAACAATGTATTAAGGAATCGTTACGATTGTATCCAAGTGTTCCTTTAATAGCAAAGAAACTGGTTGAAGATGTTCAGCTAGGTGAGATTTTTTGTTTTAAATGATTTGAATAAAGAAGTAGATAACGGATGAAACGAATAAAACTTGCTATAACCTCCTACTATTAGGGTAAGTATTTAAGGAGTTAAATTTACGTTGTTTTGTTGCCCCTAATTACTTCCTTACATGTCTTTCAGACTACACCTTATTTAAACATTTGTTTTCAATAGACATTTTTAATACAAATATCTGTATATTTCTGTCTTGCCGATTTGTTTCGCTTCATACATTTTTAGTGATCTTCTGTTATCTTTCACACCTTTTCGAAGCACTCCAATTGTTCAATCTCAATTGAACAGCACCTGCATATGGCCAAGTTCAATCTCAGGTTGAACAGGGCTACATTTGCCACCTTCGTTAGTAATTAGGTTAGATCGCACCTTTTGTAATTATAACTTAGTATAAGGAAATTGTAACCTAAACGTTAGTTAGTAGTGTCACTGGGCCAATAATAAGTAAATTACCTATGCGCCACATTAAACTGCAAGAACTGTTTATTTTATGTAAATGGGAAAGTAGGATATAGTTAGTATAAATAGTTGTAATATTCGATGTAATAAACAGTATTGAGTTAGCTCCCACTAGTTCAGTTACTCACGGGGTGTAAAGACCAGCCTGCAATCGGTACAACTGACGCTGCATCCCCAACACACCTAATCTCAACTAACCGGTGAGTAAAAAGGGACTTCGAGCCACCAGTATCGGCAACGAGGAAAAGGATACATGTCCTTCGAGCCACCAACATCGGCAACCAGTGAAAGGAAACATGGTCCTTCGAGCCACCAACAACGGTAATCACTAATCACTGAAAGGAAACATACCACATCAAGCAAAGAAGAAAAGTGTACCCCTGTAAAACTTTAAGGATTTACAGAGAACACACTAGGAAACAGCGGGTAAGAGATTTACATTTCTTTTTTTAAATAAATGGAAATTGTGTATGGAATTCCATTACCGTCACACGCATACAGTCTGTGAGAGGAAGATGTCTTCACAATGCCGCAAAAATTAAAACCGATCGAGGGAAATCAAGAGGCCAAACAGGAGTCGCCCCAGTACTAAAGCGAAAAGAAATTAAAGGCAGTGGGCAAGAAATATTAAACTTTGTAGGAAGAAAAGCCATAGAAGAAAAATGGAAAAGTTCAATAATCAAAATGAAATTAGCAAAACGATAGATAAACTGTTAGCGAACGTTAAAAAAGACTCGGTTGTACGTAAGAACGAGGTTTACTTAAACAAACTTCGCAGAACGTTGAAGGCATGCTGGGAACATAATATTCTGTGTTATTGAAAAGATCACAATGAGTTTGAGATAAAACTGAAAAGGAGTGGAGAATTAGTGACAATTTTAAGTCTTAGAATATTTGCTTTTATTATTAATTAGTTGTATAATTAGAATCAAGAACGATACGTAAGGTAAGTTACTCATTGTAACTTAATGCGAAAAAGGGGGAAAGGAACAGGCCACGTATTTCATTCCCTACCAAAGGGAGTAGGGCTGCTTGAGCTTTCCAAGCCCCTTCAGCCACAATCATGGATTCCCAGAATACATATATACATTACGTATATATATATAGTGGGATTAAGGATGGGTGTGATGAGGATGGGATCGGAAAGAACCGAGTTAGGGTTCTGAGGGGAAAAATACTACCCCAGCATTCGCCTAAATAGTCGCCCATGGTGTGTGTATACGCAATAACCATTACATGTGTATGAGGAAAACCCCCAGAAAAAACCTCATACAGGGTAGACGGTAACGGAAACGAACCAATTATCTCCCGAATGCTAAGCAAGTCGTGTTACCATAACTCTACTAGCTCGGTTTAATGTGATAGATTATGACAATGATATGGGATGGCTGCTAAAATAGTGTAAAAAGAACACGAACAACCTTTTTTGGTGAAAGAGACATTTAATTCGGTTGTATGGTAATTCATTGAAATTTATTGATTACAAGCTGATTACAAATTGAGAAAATTAAGTTAAAAGTAAAAACATTAAGAATTAGAAAACCTTTAAGTAGGGAAATATACTCGTATGACAGAGGACAAGATGTTAAAAACCAAACACAAAAAAGAAGGGATTGGCGGGGTCAAAGAAAGCACTTAAAACAAAATGACAAGGTATACATCCCGGTCCATATGTCAACAGGCTGAGAAATCCGATAGACGGAGCAAATACAGTTTTGAACAAGGGCCAACTTTCAATGCTAGTGTGTTGAACTTGCACAATTAATATTTCACTCACAATGAATACGTTAAGATTTTGACGTATACATGAAATATTTGTATTCTTTGCTCTATTTAATGGTTAATGGTATGGTATTTTTTTTAATTACTTTTTACTCATAGGTGATAGTAATCCTTAGCAATTTTGAAACCGTCTAACGGAGGTAGTACAGTTTCAATTAAGTAGAAGTAGCTAAAAAACTGAGTATCAGCGTTTTCTGCTCTACTTGAAATTTTTAGTAAAGTTAATCTTATCTTATTTATATTAAACAGTTGATTTTATTGAGTTATCATCTTTAGAAATCTAAAACATGACCAAAAATTTAGGTGCAGAGTGTAAATTAAAAGTTATAATCCGGTTAATTCCAAATTTTAATTTAAGTTTTATACAGAAAATTTAGGTGGCGCTCAACCTAAAATGAAATACGTGACTGAAGATTGAAGAAAAATTTATCAAGCACAAAAGAGAAGGGGTTCATAAGGTCATCAAGAAAGCAATTAACCCAACAGAGCGTTGTACTTCGGTCCATCTGTCAATAGATACGAAAGTCTTTTAGAAAGAGCAAGAACAGCTTCAAACTGGGCCAACTTGCAATGATAGTACGTGGAACTTATACAATTAATATTTTATTTACAATGTTGACCCATATATATATATATATATATATATATATATATATATATATATATATATATATATATATACACAACCTTTTTGGTGAAAGAGACATTTAATTCGGTTGTATGGTAATTCATTGAAATTTATTGATTACAAGCTGATTACAAATTGAGAAAATTAAGTTAAAAGTAAAACATTAAGAATTAGAAAACCTTTAAGTAGGGAAATATACTCGTATGACAGAGGACAAGATGTTAAAACCAAACACAAAAAGAAGGGATTGGCGGGGTCAAAGAAAGCACTTAACACAAAATGACAAGGTACATCCCGGTCCATATGTCAACAGGCTGAAAAATCCGATAGACGAAGCAAATACAGTTTTGAACAAGGGCCAACTTTCAATGCTAGTGTGTTGAACTTGCACAATTAATATTTCACTCACAATGAATACGTTAAGATTTTGACGTATACATGAAATATTTTTATTCTTTGCTCTATTTAATGGTTAATGGTATGGTATTTTTTTTTTAATTACTTTTTACTCATAGGTGATAGTAATCCTTAGCAAATTTGAAACCGTCTAACTGAGATAGTACAGTTTCAATTAAGTAGAAGTAGCTAAAAAACTGATTATAAGCGTTTTCTGCTCTACTTGAAATTTTTAGTAAAGTTAATCTTATCTTATTTATATTAAACAGTTGATTTTATTGAGTTATCATCTTTAGAAATCTAAAACATGACCAAAAATTTAGGTGCAGAGTGTAAATTAAAAGTTATAATCCGGTTAACTCCAAATTTTTAATTTAAGTTTTATACAGAAAATTTAGGTGGCGCTCAACCTAAAATGAAATACGTGACTGAAGATTGAAGAAAAAATTTATCAAGCACAAAAAGAGAAGGGGTTCATAAGGTCATCAAGAAAGCAATTAACCCAACAGAGCGTTGTACTTCCCGGTCCATCTGTCAATAGATACGAAAGTCTTTTAGAAAGAGCAAGAACAGCTTCAAACTGGGCCAACTTGCAATGATAGTACGTGGAACTTATACAATTAATATTTTATTTACAATGTTGACCCATATATATATATATATATATATATATATATATAATATATTTGTAGTCTTACGTCCATTTCCAGATTAAGCGTAGCGTAGCTGTTTTAATAGGTTATTAGTTTATTTTTAATCCCCGATGAAAAAAGAGGAATGTTATAAGCTTAACGTATGTATTTGTGTATCTTTGTATTTGCCATCATAGCTCCCACACGGATGAACCGATTTTGACTTAGTTTGAAAGGTGACTTAATCCAGAGTGTTCTTAGCCCTGGTTCAAGAATTTTTTTACTTTTTAGAGGTTTTCTTGGGTCGAGTTTTTTTTAAATTTTGTAAAATTAGCTTGATAATTAATTTTTATTTAGTACAAAAAAATAAAAACCCTATTTTTCAAGTCACCCTGCCTGTTGGATGACTTGAAAATGTAAGCAAAAATCAGTGTAAATGACAACTAAAACTGTTCTATAGGTGACTTGACATCAAGTTTAACTTTTTAAAAAAGTATATTTCCATTGTTCAGGGGGAAAAAAAATTGTTGAGACCATTTATTTCAAAAAAGAAACGTTTATTCTGGCAATTACAAAAATAATTTAAAAACCAAGGAATTCTCAAGAAGTTAACATCATAATAATACTTAAACCTAAATTAACAATATTTTTACAAATGTAGTTAACATATTTGTTTATAAAACATTGTCATCTACCAAATCTGTCAAAAATTTGAAACGTTCTCGGCGATGGAGCTGTGGAGCTGCCAGACATACGACCTCGTTTCTGTGCACCATCGATTCGTCTATTACGTCAGGATATGAAAAAATTTTTCTTTTGTATCCACAGTTTTTCGTAGGAATTTTACTTGAAGATACTCTTCATCAATGACTTTGGCAGATTTCTCCAACATATTTTACAAGCCGTTTCTCTGTATGAAATTTCACAAGAACAAACTCTCCACATTGAAATGAGTGTCGTTCCACAGGTTCTTCATTTTGCTTGTTGTCTTGATTTCGCATTTGTAAATTATCCTCGGGCTCAATATCACTGGACTCTTCTTCGTCGGTCTCGTCTTCAAGCTCTATATCATCTATCTCACTTTCAGAAGAAAGTTCGGATTTATTGGACTTGCGTGGATTCGGATTTTTTTTAACAATATTGTTTTGCCACCGTTGTTTCGTCTATTTTTTCTGCTTCTAAATGTTCTACAGAGATGCTCTCCCCTGGAGCAACATTTAGTTTCTTCCGTCTGCCGGACTTACTGGGTTTTACATTTCTTGTTGTTTCAAACACATTGGCAATTTCCCCACAAGGCCTGTGTTGAGAAGGGATTAGTTGTAAAACAGCTTCTCGATCGATAGGAATAAGTCCTGTCGCTTTGAACCCGGCTTTTATGTTATCAGCATTTTTTGCACCTAGTTCTACTAATGTTGCTTTGAGTAGACCAGGGAATCGATCTTTCCTTATGGGGTCAGGTTGTGTTTGCTTCCGTTTAGTTAAAACAGACCTCCATTTACCCTTCAGTGGTCTGAAATAGCAAACATCTAGCGGTTGCGTTAGATGTGTACTATTGGGGGAGAATAAAGCGAATAGTATTGTTTTGGCACTCCTGTATGACAGTGATGCTAATATGGCTGGCTAAATTGTCACCGATCAACACCTTCGGTCCTTCAAGTTTTTTTAAAATAAGGGAGCACAATACATTTAAACCAGTCTTCGAATAGGTGTAGATCAAACCATCCAGATTTGCTGCGATTGTACCGGGCGTTTTCGGGACCATTTTCTGTCCACGTAGACCACAGCTGATCTGCCTTATATACAATATAAGGTGGCAACATAACTCCTGATCCACTAACAGAAAACATCACACTCGTTGAAGATGTTGTGTGGCCCATAATTTTTTCGGCATGTTTAGCTGTGCGTCGAATAACAACTTTGGTTGGTCCAGGGTCATCGGTAAGACATGTCTCGTCATAATTGACGATATTTTCGTCAGGAATGTCTTTTAAAGTAACAGCCAACTTATCAAAATATTCACTTAAAATGTCGAAAATGTAGAAACACAGCACGACTTCGCTTTATATTTTCTGATAGGCGAATGGATAGCTCACTATGACGAGTAATAAACGCGTAGTACCAACTATTATCCGGTCTGTTATCGGGAAAAGCACCTAATCTTCGTCCTTGTCTGTTTAAATAATTTCGAACCAGATCTTTAATATTGTCTTTATGTAAGGGAAATCCCCACTCCGCAGCAAATAAAACAGCATCTTTTAGAACCACTTCCTCCTCCCTTGTCAATGAAGTCTGGCCCCCATAAGTTTTCATATTTTTAAGTTTTCGATATAATGTTTATATTTGTTAAGGCTTCTTCTAATTCATCTTTAGTAAAATCGTGGTATTTTCGCTTTCCTAACACTCTTATATTTATTTGGCATTTTGTCAAGTCACCAAAAATCTGTAACAAAAAATGTAAAAAAGCATTACTTAACCTCAAAAAATAAAATCAACAGACCTAGGGTTCAGAACCCGTTGAGAAGACAGTAAACTATTGTAAAAGCATTACTTCATCATTGTGGAATACTTCAGAAATTTTCCTGAAGTTTGGGCGTTTACCTAAAAGATGGCAACGGTAGTTCTAAAAATAAATGTCACTGTGTCAAGTCACCCCTACGATTTCGAGTCACCCAACTCTACGGTACTCTATTCATTAGTCTATTATACCTTCTTTGTATGCCATGGCCATGTAAGAGAGACGAAGGAAAAGGAAAGAAAATAGAAACCAAAACAGGAACTAGGAAAGTATAAAATGGATCAGTTGACAGGAAAAAATGAAATATTGAAAATGGGACACGGAAAACAACCAAAATCATGGTCATGGAAGAATAGATAGTTACGCAAATTTAATAACTACAAATTAAGGTATGGTAGTGAGTGCAGCAATATTAAATTATAGAGTATAGGGTATCAGCACAACAGTAAGAAGTAATGCATAAGGAATAATAGATATCAGAACAATAATAGTATATTATATACCGAGGCGGAAAGTGTTCTATGCCTGTCGAGAGAAATATAGTTCTCGAGACAGGGAATGGTACTTTTGCCCAGGTTTGTATACGATTTTATTCACAATTAAAGAACAAGCAACATTATACAGTTCAAATCAAAAATTTTAGAACTCATCCATCACGGCTTTTCATTTAATATTGAAGGTCGTAACAATGCGACTTTTAATTTTTACCTTAATGCAAAGCCATGAACGTTATGCTTACTATTTTTCTATTGGTTTTGTCGTTACTTGTTATCAATAATTCACTCACTAAATATGCTTATTAAAGAAAACATGTTATTTGTTTCCACCTATTGCTTGCGTTCACTCACCATCTACGCACTTGAGAAAAAATGGTTGCATACTCTTAACCCTTTATTGAAATTGGCAAGTTGTCAATTTGACATTGATAGCTTAAATCGATAGTAGCTCCCTCACAGGTTGGAAAGTGGTCCATTACTGACCGCTTCATCTCATTAGTCTCCTGTTTTTTTTTTGTTATTACTGACCGCTTAAAGTAAACCCGTAGGATCATTCACTTTTCAACCTTTAAAGGGTTAGAAAAGCGGTATGTTACAAACTAATTGTGAATAAAATATTATAAATCTTCAACTGTGCGAAGATTTAGAGAGAAGTTTAAGACATTAAAGTAAAACAGAGCTCAGAATCAAGAACAGAGCGTAACAATTAAAATAAATATGGAAGCATAGAAATTGGAAGATGTATGTGAAGAAAGGATTAGACGTAATTGAATTATATTCAACAGCAAATTAAGCGACGCCTGAAGAGTAATATTAGAATTAATTAGGCTAATTTATTATTGTAAACAACATATAGTTTCTTTAAATACAAGTACTATACTTTTCCTTGTACAGTCATTATCAATCTGAAAACATGAATCGAGAGGGCGCTCTTCACCCTTTGGTCGACTTAACCACTTATGGTTTGTAGTTTAAGGAGTAAACTTGTTTATAGTGTTTCCAGCAAACAATAACTGAAAACCGTCGAGTCGACTGAATCATGAAAAGGTTCATTAGTCTTCATTAGGCCAACTGTTGACCATCTAGTTTGGCCGCATCAAAATCCAACTTTGAGAATTCACAACATAGAGATCGAGATTAAGTGCATGAGCTCAAAAGATTCTATTGCATCAGAAAACGAGAAGGCGAAGAAATTAGAAAAGATTGTCTAGAATAGTTTAAGAAGCAAAAAATCCAACTTGGCCAGTTTAGACCCAGAACCGAGAGAAGGTTAACACCAAATAGTTTTGCGTTAAAAAACGACATTCACGTTTAGAAGGTAAGTTATTCACACGAATAATTTATGTCCGAAGGAAAACAGTTAAACAGAAGAGCAGTACGGTATCCTACTGGGAGAGAATGAGCTAATGAGTCTTTCCAAGGAGACAAGAAGAAGCGTACTGTCCAGAAGATGAGGATCAGCTGAGAAGATCTGAAAAACGAAATCCACGGACTTAATACGTCGTTCTGCTGGGAGGAATAGCACTAACCTGCTGAAAATGTTTAAAAAGATACACGAAGCAGGTAGATCTGTCAGAAAAAACGAAGTGGGAAGATGACCCAAGTAGATCAAACATAACTGTAACGACTAAACAGTTCTTACACACTCAATACAAATGTCAAGCTTGCATTGAACAGTGTTGCAAAACAATGCCTAGATAACTATATCAATACACGGACTAGACACGTGATCAAAAAATTCTTGGATTGTAGTGTTCGTCCCGTCCATTTTCCCATTTTTATTAGTATCATCACCGGTTGATTTTTTTCCTTTAATTATACAAGTCATTTTTTTCTTGATTTCAGTACCACATTTTTCGGTTGTATGTAACACGGTTTAGTTTCTTTATATCTGCCTTTTATTTTCCAACCTATAGATGCATATGTAGGTTATGCAATCGATATTTTTTACTAGCGCTAAATCGACTTATTACAATACCGACTCTATTTGCTTATTACCGTATTCTGCGATTCCTCAAGATCGGCCGCGGTGGTGTGTGTGGGTATGTGGACGAGTGGGTGTGCGTGCATGTGTGTATGTGTGTGTGTGTGTGTGTGTGTGTGTGTGTGTGTGTGTGTGTGTGTGTGTGTGTGTGTGGACTCGCGGATGGGTATGTGTAGAAATCTATGCAATCCTTTTTGTAGCGGTAATGCTTCGTTCTTCTTCTACTGTGAGAGACATGCAAACTTTGATATCCCTTGGTTTTAGCAAGATGGTTTTACCACAGTTAACACTCTTAACACGCTTGGTGCATGGGTTAGTGCATTTAGTGTTGTAGTGGTCGTCAGCTCATTTCATACCTTGAGGAACGGTGATACTGCCCGACGCCGGATGTTCGCTCGCAACGGCTGCCACAACCAGCACGTCAGTCAAGTCCTCGATCGATGTTAACCGAGTTCTTATTGATAAAGGATTACCGGAGACATCCATCTCTTAGTAACCGTGGAGATCGCCATCGTGTCCGAGCGGGCGGTCAGGGTTGTTAGCCGCGAGATGTACGTTCTTGTTAGCGTGTCTGATAATTGATACATATCCTGCAAAAGAGTGAGCCGAAATAGATGGTGCATTCTGCTTTTCGAGTCGATGCGGGAAATTAGCCGGTGGACAAATTAATGTCGTTTAGTCGCTTTCGCAGTTAATCAGGTGTTATTTGCAAGAAATCCAAACTGGAAAAGGAAATTTGAAGAGCTTCCAATGTGTGGAACAGTACTGGGTAGTAGGAACTATGAATTCAATACAATCCAAATAACACTTACTGCTTTGGTAGCTTTGCTATATAACTTGGAGAAAAACGGGTTTCAAACTCGGCTGGAGTGATAGGCATATCGGGACGGGGGGTCCTGTGAACCTTGGCATCTTTTAACCAACCCAGGGTTGTTAACATTTCTGTAATTATCGCTTTTATTAATCGAACTATTTAAGTATTATCTTTTACAGTCCCAACATTGACCGATTCGCACATCTTTGAGAAGTCAGTCACGTAAGATAAATGCTGTCAAAGGTTGAAATATCATTGGGAGGGGGGTAATGTAGACACCCCTAAGATCTGAACCCAGTTACGCTCATAATTAGAGTACGGCGAACTTTTCTGTGATCCGGATGCATATCTTACAAAGATTGTTATACCTAAGAAACATATATATTACAATAGCTGTAATTTCTTTTTAATTTTCCATTTCTGTGCGATATCGTTGCCCGACACCAAACATGGGTTTAATATTTTAGTACAACACTTTAGTAAGAGAAAATTACAGTAAACATTCACATCAATCGAAATTTATAAACAATAGTCTTAATGTAATCTTGCGCATAGGTCTTCAGCGACGGATGCCGCACCGTGCAGAAAGCAGCTTATCGGGCGCCGAAACCGATAACGTACAATGGTAAACAACTGTTTTGAGCGCCGCAGTCAACTGTTAGTGTATTTAACCTACTTATTTAATACTATTCCTGCTGATAAAATGTTACCATATATAATTGTTCAATTATTGCTAGATATCTCTTGTCTTAATTTTTTAGTTATTAGATTGGGGTGTCTTTTATTAAGGATATTTAAACCATGACGCACCTTATAATACAGTTTTATTTATTTAGTCACTTTTTATGTTTATAAGTCCAATCTAATACCAATTTTTCTTTCAATTTAACTTCTTTTCTAATCCATATATTTTGCACGCATCCAATCCCCTCTTGGGCATCCTTTGAGTATTTTATCATTAACTAATAAGTAACAACTCACCTATATAAAATTTAATTATCAGGTAGATTAATCTCCAATGTGAGAAAACTCAAAACAGAGTTTATAATATACCTACTCACAACGTTCCGTGATATATCTTATTGAATTGTTAATAACTACCTTACTAGTTTTGACATAACTATCATCTTCATATCTGGATGTATAGTACGAATTGAATGTAGGTAAGTACGGAAAGTAAGTTAATAGGACAAATTTTTCAAATATAATTCCACAATTTTCATATTTCAATACATGTATCAATATCCATTATAATTCTATTGTTTATAACAAATTAAAAAATTAAATAATGCGATTGGAATATTAAAAAGGTAAGTTTGCACCACGGTCTAGCTCAGCAAGGTACAATACTTACGAAACTTCCTGTAAGTTGAGAACCCAATTTTTTTTCAGGTTGTGAGGGTGGCAGAGATATGTCCATAGATATAATCAGTAAAGCAGTTGTTTGTTTTTCTTACTGGACGCCAATCAGTTTTACAGGTTTAATAATTAAAATACAACAAATATTGAGAAAGTTGTACATTAATACCACAGGATTGATAATGAATGTACAAGGAAAAGTATAGTACTTGTATTTAAAGAAACTATATGTTGTTTACAATAATAAATTAGCCTAATTAATTTTAATATTACTCTTCAGGCGTCGAATAATTTGCTGTTGAATGTAATTCAATTACGTCTAATCCTTTCTTCGCATATATCTTCTAATTTCTATACTTCCATATTTATTTTAATTGTTATGCTATGTTCTTGATTCTGAGCTGTTTTACTTTAATGTCTTAAACTTCTTTCTAAATCTTCGCACAGTTGAAGATTTATAATATTATTATATATATATATATATATATATATATATATATATATATATATATATATAGTTTGTCCAAGATAAGGATCCTTACCATGGGAATCTCAGTACTTGTTGGAGATACAGCTTAGGTTAAATTAGGAAAAAGTTGTGTTCTTTGAAGCTTATTTACATGCCGTTTAGAAACTTGAAAAATTTTCATACCCTGCTGAGATATTTGGAAAAAACGGAATTTGACAATATCGATTTTATTTTTTCTGACTTTATTTGCAGAAATATCAAAAACTAACAACACTTTCTCATTGGCACTTTTAAGGTACTACATGATGGTATTTTTAGATTTTATATCCGACGTTTCGTTTTCAAGAAACCATCATCAACTTTATTTTTTATATGGCCCGAAAAAATGTACACCCTGTATCTAATTCCATTTTTATTACAAATTCAACGATGTATCACATGCCATATTTTATTTACTTAAAAGGAAAATTAATTGCATTTTTTCTATTTCTTATAAGTATTTTTAAGAAGGCGTTGCAAACAAATGCTTTGTCGTCATTACCTGTCACCGATTCTGTCACTTAATATTATGATAAAATTGTAATTATCCTTGTTGTTACCCTGTTTGCCGAGTTGTTGTTTTAGAGTAATTGTCGTTATTTTTACTGTTGTCGTTATTGTTGTTTATTGTTGAATAGTTAATATTGTGCATTTATCGTCGAATATGCCGGGTGAGCATTATAGCCATGAAGAAAAGTTTGATATGCTAACGTGCTACATTTTGTGCCACAAAAATGATGTAAATTCGGCAGCAATGTATCTTAATACATATTCAGAAAGAAGGCAGCCATGTAAGTCCATTTTCTTAAAGCTGGCTCGAAATTTAAAAGAATATGGTTCATTTAAAAAGCCTATTTTAACTCGAAAAAAGGAGTCTTTAGAAGAAACCCAAAATAATGTTTTACAAGCAGTTGTTGAGAACCCTGAAATATCAACTAGGCAAATCAAAGATAATGTAGGAGTTGCCAAATCCACAGCTCAATTTATTTTGCGTAAAAATAGATATCACCCCTATAAATTTAGGATTTGCCAAGGACTTAAACCAGGGGATTTCGAACGGCGCCGGCATTTTTGCGAGTGGTATACACGCGTGTGTGAAGAAAATTTAAATTTCCCTTCAAAAATAATATGGTCCGACGAAAGCATGGTCACTAATAATGGTATCTTCAACCGCCGCAATACGCAGTACTGGGCTCAACGAAATCCGCGTGTTAAGAAAATATCGAGACATCAAGAACGTTTTGGGTTTAATATGTGGTGTGGAATTTTAGGAACTAAAATCCTAGGTCCATTTTTTTACCATAATTCATTAACCGGAGAACGATACCTTCATTTATTGCGAAATGATTTAGAAGACTGTTTAGATAATTTACCTCTGGCACAGGTCAATAGCTGTTGGTTTCAACAAGACGGTGCTCCTGCACATAATTCTAGGCAAGTTCGAGAGTATCTCTCGCGGCGATTTCCTGGAAAGTGGATTGGAACCTCTAGTGAAGTGTCTTAGCCAGCGCGATCCCCGGACTTAACCCCTCTGGACTTCTTCATATGGGGTTTTGTTAAAAACCCAGTTTTCCAATATTCTTTTGAATCTGAACAGCAGTTACGAGAATGTGTAACGGCCGCATGTGATGTTTTAAGCTCTACAGTTAGAAGATCATACTTATGCTTAATTTCTTTGTTTTCGTTACATAAAAAAAATTTCATTACTCGCCTACTTAAAAATACCTATAAGAAATAGAAAAAATGCAATTAATTTTCCTTTTAACTAAATAAAATATGGCATGTGATACATCGTTGAATTTGTAATAAAAAATGGAATTAGATACAGGGTGTACATTTTTTTCGGGCCATATAAAAAAATAAAGTTGATGATGGTTTCTTGAAAACGAAACGTCGGATATAAAATCTAAAAATACCATCATGTACTACCTTAAAAGTGCTAATGAGAAAGTGTTGTTAGTTTTTTGATATTTCTGCAAATAAAGTCAGAAAAAAATAAAATCGATATTGTCAAATTCCCGTTTTTTCCAAATATCTCAGCAGGGCATGAAAATTTTTCAAGTTTCTAAACGGCATGTAAATAAGCTTCAAAGAACACAACTTTTTCCTAATTTAACCTAAGCTATATCTGCAACAAGTACTGAGATTCCCATGGTGAGGATCCTTATCTTGGACACACTGATATATATATATATATATATATATATATATATATATATATATATATATATATATATATATATCACAAGATGCACTACTGCGCTGGTGATTTTAATTGTGACGTAAAAGGGCATTTATCAACGCTTTTAAGAATTTCAAAGCCACTACTTATCTTGAAATAACTTCTAAATTAGTCATAATTTACTATAAATGTAATTATTACGTTTGTTTTACTAATAATTAGAATTATTGCTAAGGTTACACCACTCCCGTGAAAATGAATTTTCAGAAGTTATCAAAAATCTGGCAACGGCATTAAGTACCAATATAATTTAGTGTATCATAACAATTTCAATGGTCACTGGTAACACAAATACGATAAAATCTCAAAATGATTGAATGTGCATTGCTACGCCAGCGCAGTAAGAAAGCCATTCTCATAATGTAGGGTTTACATAAAATTCTAGCGTAAAATACAATATATATCATATATATATATATATATATATATATATATATATATATATATATATATATATATATATATATATATATATATATATATATATATATATATATATATAATATATATATATATATATATATATATATATATATATATATATATATACAGGGTGTTTAAAAAGATGCGGCAATATTAAAGGGGTTAGCCCAGGTCATTTTATACAATAAAGTTCCTATAAACATAGGTCCGCAAACGCTTCGTTACCGATGTACAGCGTGTTGAAGTTTAATTGAAAAAAATAGTCAAAATTAGATTTTTCCAAAACGGCTTGAGATATCATGATGAAATTTTACGCGTGTCAATAGCTGTGGGAGACGCATACTTTGCAATACAACACGATGTTTCAGTCGTACCTTTGGCGCGCGTATTGGCACGTCACAGGCTATTTTCAAGAAAAAAGTAGGATGCCGCTGATTTCTCTAAAAATAAAAAAATATTTTTTGATTCTTTGTTCAATTGTGAAGAAAAAAGCTCTCTTGACTTTTTATCGTACGACGTACCGTTTTTTAGTAACAAAATCATTTTAGTGCATGTCCATTTATCATGTGTACAAAAATATTTTTAAACATTACTGTATTATTCACTGACATATTGAATGAGTCTCGTGATTAATAATTTTGTATGTGTCGAATTTGTTGAAGTTCCTTATCATGAATCGCTATACGAATGCCGAGATGACCGACATGCACTACATTTATGGACTTGCTGATGGGAATGCATTAGAAGCTAGGCGGTTGTATACTGAAAGATTTCCGGGCCGTATTGCTCCTGATAGAAAAACTTTCGAATGTATTCATCGGCGTCTTTATGAAACAGGCACATTAAGACGAATTGGAGGAGCAGGAAGGCCAAGGACAGCAAGAACGGAAGAGCTGGAAGGGGATGTGCTGGACATGATTGAAGAAGATCGAGGTACTTCTACTCGAAAAATTGCTGACGATTTGGATGTAAGTAATGGGACTATTTGGCAAATTCTTAAGGAAAATTTGTTGTATCCATTCCATATACAACGCCTTCAAGCACTTCTTCCTGCTGATTTTCCTCCTCGCATTGTATTCTGTCAATGGCTTTTGCACAAAATGGTTCAAATCCCTCAACTCCTGATGTTGATTCTGTTCACCGATGAAGCGAGTTTTTCATGAATTGCAATACGGAATTTCCATAATAATCGTGTATGGTGTGAAGAAGATCCAAATGAAATTGTTGAAGATCGTTTTCAACATCAGTTTTCTTTGAACGTTTGGATTGGGATTGTGGATGACTGCCTAATTGGACCGATATTTCTACCCGGGAGACTTACCGGAGAGGTGTATCGCAAATTTTTGGAAAACACGCTCCCTGGATTTCTGGAGGACGTCCACTTTAGTGATTTTTTCCTGTGGGGACATTTGAAGTCCTTAGTGTACGCTACTACATTGGAAAACGTAGAAGACTTAAGAAATCGAATCATTGCTGGGTGCAACTCAATTAAAACAGATCCTGGTGTTTTTGAGAGAGTTCGCCAGTCAATGAGGAGAAGATTGGATTCTTGCATCCGAGCTCGAGGTGGTCACTTTGAACAGTTTTTGTAATTTTTGGTTGGTAAAATTTTTGGTTTGGTGAAATATTTGTTTTTGCCCTTGAATGAAACCCTTGATTTTTAAACTTTTTTCTGTAATAAATGGACATGCACTAAAATGTTTTTTTACTCAAAAACGGTACGTCGTACGATAAAAAGTCAAGAGAGCTTCTTTTCTTCACAATTGAACATAGAATTAAAAAACAATTTTTATTTTTAGAGAAATCAGCGACATCCTACTTTTTTCTTGAAAAATAGCCTGTGACGTGCCAATACGCGCGCCAGTGGTACGGCTGAAACATCGTGTTGCATTGCAAAGTATGCGTCTCCCACAGCTATTGACACGCGTAAAATTTCATTATGATATCTCAAGCCGTTTTGGAAAAATCTAATTTTGACTGTTTTTTTTAATTAAACTTCAACACGCTGTACATCGGTAACGAAGCGTTTGCGGACCTATGTTTATAGGAACTTTATTGTATAAAATGACCTGAAATCACCCCTTTAATATTGCCGCACCTTTTTAAACACCCTGTATATATATATATATATATATATATATATATATATATATATATATATATATATATATATATATATATATATATATATATATATATATATATATATATATATATATATATATATATATATATATATATATATATATATATATATATATATATATATATATATATATATATATATATATATATATATATAATGTATTTTTTAATTTAAAATTAACTTTTAAAGTACATACAGTAAAAGATTAACTCAAGTGGAACTTGAACCCACGATCTCTACTTTGCTAGAGTGGGGCTCTTCTGTCTGAGCTATCGAGGAGGCAAGTCACAATCGAAAAAAACTTAAACTGTATGTACCTACTTCCCTAGTTACGATGTATTATAATTTTTGTACACACAATGAAGGATCACAGTCAACTTTTTGTGAATGTCATGTGAGCCGGAAATTCGCTAAGGTTTCACACATGATAACACATGACTGATTATTAATTTTTATTTGCTGTATGCAACACTAGTAAATAACTACAAAAATTGTTTAATGAACGACAGAAGTTCAATTTAATAATCATTAATTGTATTTTTTTAATTTAAAATTAACTTTTAAAGTACATACATATTCACAAAAAGTTGACTGTGATCCTTCATTGTGTGTATAAAAATTTAATGCATCGTAACTAGGGAAGTACAAACAGTTTAAGTTTGAATCGATTGTGACTTACCTCCTTGATAGCTCAGATGGAAAACCCCACTCTAGCAAAGTGGAGGTCGTGGGTGCAAGTCCCACTCAAGTTATCTTTTACTGTATGTATTTTGATTTGTCTGGTTATATTTGTAATATTTACTGTGGTCTTTATATCTAATATTAAAGTTCGTAAGTGTTTGGCCAGTATAAACAGCATTACAGGACATGCGGTTTAATTTATAAACACCATACTTCAAAATGCCGTTAGTTGGATCTCTGGTATTACAGAATAAAAAATAAATATACATATGATTATATTTTGGGAAAATATCAAATAAAATAGCTGACATTCTTAAGTGTTTATGTAAATTAAGGATTTTTTCATCTACTTAAGGTTCCATTGATGAAAAGTAATATATTAAAGGTAAAATCTCAAAAGCAAGAACAAAATGTTTAATGAACTGTTGTTCTGTAACGTTTTTTAAATTAGTTTTACTCTGGTGCACCTACAGCTATATGGAAATATAACAATAATAAATAATATAATTAGGTATTTCAACTACTTTTTCATCATCACCTTTTAGGATGTAATTTCATTATTGCAATTTTTTCCATGCACCGTCTTTTAATCCATATTTAATTTCAATTTGTACCATAGGTGTAGGTCTGAAGTTGACATTTACTAATAATTATTTAATTTTCTCGAAAGTAATAAAATATTGTGAGCAAGTTAGCGAGTATTTACTAATTCATTGAATTAGCTGATTGAGACCGTTATTTCTACATAATTTAAAATAAAAACATTGTAATAATCATGTAACCTTTTTTTACAGATAATTATACTCTACCTGCGGGTTTAAATATATTTATATGTCCAATCATAACTCATAGATGTGAAGATTATTTTCCAAATCCTGAAAAATTTGATCCAGAAAGATTTTCATCTGAGAATCAAAAGAAAATTCACCCTTACGCATTTATACCATTCAGTGCAGGGCCCAGAAATTGTATAGGTATGGTATAATAATTATAACACAATTATTTGAATTATTTTTTTAAGGTTATAAATTTGCTTACTTGGAAATGAAAACTATAATTGCAACTATTCTTCGACATTATATAATTAGTGTACCTCCAGAGTACAAATTAGAATTATCATACAGAGTTACTCTAAGAGCTAAAGGAGGGATTAAATTACAATTAAGGCCACGATAATAAGAGTACCAAATTTTACTCTATTCCAATTGATGCAAAGCTTTAGCTCGAAAATCTCAACTAGAATAATTAATTTGAGTACATAGTTATATTTGTGTTAAATTAATTTTTAAGTTGTTTATATCAGACTTAGAAATAAATAAAAAGTACAAAGATAACTTTATTTTAACTTCTGAAAACATAAAATTATTTTTTAACCACCTGTATAACATCTTCGTCTTGCATAACATGAGCAATACCGACTCGTTGAGGCGAATATTTAGTACTAGTTCCCCATACTAATGCATATTTAAAAGCTTGTGCTAAATTCCTATGGATTACGTGACAAACATGCTCAACACTTGCACCCCTTCTTAAAATAAGGCCATCACCAAAATCAGGAGGTTGTCCTGGTTTCTTTGTGTAAACTCGAATCAAAGCTAGATACTCCCATAAAGTTTCAAGTAAATAGTCTAAATTCAATTTCATATTGCAACTAAAAAAAATGTACCAAAATTAAACATACTGCTAAAATATTCGTACCTGACTACGACACTATGTGGTTGTCGAGCAATTCTGTCAACTTCCTCAATAGATATTTGATCGATTTTGTTATAAACATATAAACAAGGAAGATAAACACGATTTGCACAAATTACATCAATTAACTCATCAGCTGTACAATCTTCACGAAATAAAACTTCGGCATTAAAAATTTTATATTCATGTAAAATCATTTGCACTAATTTTTCATCAATTTTTGTTAAATTGCATGTTGAGTTAAATGACAATCCACCACCTTTTTTAACTTTGAAATAAATGTTTGGTTTCTGTTTATTTAACCGAATTCCAACACTTTCTAACTCTTTCTCTAATAATTGTCTCTGAATATCTTGCTTTGTGGCATCAAGCATCATCAATACTAAATCAGCAGTACGAGCAACTGCTATAACTTGCCTTCCTATAATCAAAATTTCGAATATTGATCGTCAGGATTTGAATATGAACTCACCTCTTCCTTTGCCTTGAGCTGCACCCTCAATAATACCCGGTAAATCCAGAAGTTGTATATTTGCTCCATTATAGTCAATTACACCTGGTATGCATGTGAGGGTTGTAAATTCATACGCAGCAGTTTCACTTTCAGTGCGAGTTAGTGTGGATAGCAAAGTTGACTTTAAATTGAATAATGAACCACATTAAAGAAAAGATTTATACTTACTTTTCCGACTGAAGGGAATCCGATAAGTGCAACACGAGCATCCCCACTTTTCAAAACATCAAAACCATCACCTTTGTCTGATTTCTTTGAGGGTTCTAACAATTGAGACCGATATTTAGCAAGTTTAGCCTTAAGTAATCCTAAATGATATTCAGTAGCTGGAAATATAAAAGTTGATTAAGATGTGCAAATGATATGAGCATTGTACCTTTATTTTTTTGTGTTCGTGATATTTCTTTTTCAATTTCAGATATTTTCTCTAAAATTCCCATTTTTTAGGTTATGTGCTTTTACTATCTACTTGTAATAGCTATTTTTTTGTAACAGTTACTAATAAATCACTCATCAATGTCAATATCTGTTATTTGATCTTTCACACTAACCAAATAAAATTTTAATAATAATTGCATTTAGCAATTGTTGGTACCATTTTAAAATTTTCTCTCTTTGGAATAAATTGTTAATATACGTTTGTTATCAGCATTGATTATAATACAATCTGTAGTCAATGCTTTAAAAAACAATAGTTATTCTAAAATAACAGTTGTATTTTAACAATTCAGGATCGGAGTGAGATTTTAATACAGGTCCGTATTATATCCCTTCGCCTACCACGGTGAACATCAATTTCAAAAAGTCCTTTTTCGTCCGATTAGTCCGTTTTGATAAATTTACCATGCGCACGTTTAGATCGGTAGGTTGACTTTACCAATTTCGGCTAGCCTTAAATCAAGCCCTCCAATCAAAACCAGAAAAATAATTATTACGTAGGTATTTAAAAATGTATTATAAAAATACATTTTAGTAAAATTGAATAAATACAATAATACCAATACTTACTACATTTACAACGTATGATATTATAATTGTTTTATTGTGTTCATCTTAGAAACTTTTTAAATGAAAATTGGGCAATAGGATTCTGAGCTGCAACTTTCTATTGAACTTAAATAGGGAAACGCTAATTCGTCCGAACACGCGCCAAATCGCAATCTACCTATACTCATTTATATAATGATTTGTACTTATCAGATGCTACACACAATGCCATTAAAGACCCGATTTACATGCATAAGACATTGTTTTTATGTGTATCACTAGTTTCATACTTTATACATTAATTGTAAGAGCCCCTTAAGAATAATTACCGCGAGCCGTCACAGGACTTTACCTTTCATAAATGGTTGCTAGGATTATTAAAAGCATACATGCTGGTATAGTAGCGCCGGGGAAAGGTGTCTCATGGCGGATTCGAGAATGGGGATATAATTATTACTGTGAAATGCATGTGTTTCCCTTTATTTCTTTAAGTTCCCACTTAAAGAAAGACGGGTTATATAATATATGTCCGCTATATATTTTAAATGCAGGACTTAAAAACGTATGTCGATTCTAAAGTCAAAGCGCATGACACTTTCAAATATCTTCTTGGCTATTTAACCTCAAATTGTTCTTCGTATTTCGTTTCGTATAATCGCATCGTGTTTTGTAGTTATAATAATTTATCTTTCGCTTCGTAATTTATTAGCTTCCAATGCATTTCTAAACAACAGTTTTTTTCAAAACTATTATTATTAATATTCACTATTACGAGGAAAGTTCATAATGCAAAATGTATTTCCATCTGATTGAATGCATTTATTTATTTTGCAGTAAATAATGATGTCATTAAAAGGTAAATCTTTGAAAAGCCAAACTCAAGTAATGTTAATGAATATACTGCATTATTTCGAGATGGAACGCGATAACAGGGGGCCAAGGATTTACAATTTCCAAAAATATATGCAATTAATGAAATTGCTCGTCAATGGGGACATCAAATTTTACGTTTACCTCTGTATCACTGCCAATTCAACCCTATTGAGTTAATATGGGCAAATTGTAAACAGTATTACAACAAAAACGTTGGAAGACACGGCTTCAGGGACGAGAATGTTTTATCGCTATGGAAGGATTCATTAAACCAAGTAACTGGAGAACTGTAAAAAGAATTGTAAAGAATTATTATATTTAACATGTACCTCTCTAACTGTACTTAGGTTTGCATTTGTATATATATATATATATATATATATATATATATATATATATATATATATATATATATTTAAATCGGTTATATTATTAACTAATAATAAATTTCATGTTTAACATCCAATACAGTGCATTTATTTATGACAAAATCAGTTATTTATAAGTGGCTTCGATAACTAAATTACAGTCTTGACTCTTTTGATGCAGTGAGATCTGTCGGCTAAAAACGATCCTCCGCAATTAACCAAACTTTTCGCACTTCATTCGGGCACTGCCTACTGCTAGCTAATTCGTTTCTTATTGAAAATTATTGATACAATTAATTTGTAAAACAGATCCAAAACGAAATTTGGTGGACCCGGTCTCGGTTCTGATAATCGTTTACAGTTGTGCAATATATTTTTATCATATGACTACCCACACTCGGTGGACTTTACATACTATACTAAGTGCGAACAGACCTTAAACGAAATTCGATTTTATTTTTACGAGTGGATGGGGATTTTTAAGACCTTTAGGATGCTAAATCTCGAGATATTCGAACAATAATTTTATTTAAATTTGACAGCGCGGGTTAAATTTGAAAATAGCGTAGAAACATTGACGATGTTTTGTTGGTATTCCAAATTACTAACTATATGAACCAATAACGACATGTTTTTAAAATCTTAAACCATGCTTTACTAAAAGAGGAGTCATAAGACACCTCTCCACTATTTCGCATATGCACATGCACATCATCAGTTGTTATCTGGACAATTAAAGAATCTGTGTCTGTATAGAGCAACGTTACAGTATTACCGCAATGACTGCTTAAGATATCGTAAAAAAATCGATACATTATATATTTTGGAAAGATCTAAAATACTAAATTCAACATACGTACCGTGCTAGACCCAAGCGCCGTCTGTTATTTTCCCAATGTGTTAATAACTTTATTACTCTTCTTTTGTCGACATTCTCCATTATTTTACCAAATACACCATTGTTCATGCATTCAAAGAAATACTTTTCGAATTTGTTCTTGGGTTGATTTTGAAGAGTTGTATTAAGGTCTATGTATGGTACTAGCCAAGAACATTGACGAAACCGTAAAACTCTATGAATATGCGTCACAGTTAACCCATGCTGTATACACTGTTTTAAATATCGGTAATGTATAACATAGTTGGTCTTATCACATAAATTAGGAATTAATTTCTCCTCCTTGGAATGTGATGCGCAGATCATCATGCAGATGGTGTGGATAGTGTATATCTACCTCTAGCACATACCCAATATCAGCATCATCATTAATCTTCAGTACATCAAAGTTTTGAATTTCCTCTTCAGTTAACCACATAAACCCATTATGAGGTAGGTGTTGCCGCATACTCCATCCGTATAAATTCGTAGCATCTAAATACAGTAAAAAGACTTTTGGACGATTAGAGTCATAATTTGGGACTAACTCGATGTTAGCAGTATTTCTTCGCTTAACACAAGTACTCACTCCATCACGAATACCTTTCTTAACAAAGTGGTACATATTTATATCAGTCAATAATTCTAACTCTACTTTCATGGCATTCAACATGTCATCCCACGCCAATCCAGATATTGTAACATACTGCGCTGGTTCTAATGCATACATGTCTATACATAGCTGCCTAAAGTTTTCGAACACGTCAGCCAACAGCAACACGTCTGATTTTAAATATATGTCAGCATAATCCCCGAGTGTATTACACTTGAAGTGATCCCATACCAGTAGGACACCACAGTACTCTTCATCGGATATATTTTCATCACGCATTTTATCGTAAAATTTATCATAAGAAGGTACAGTGTCATCGTGTAATTTATTAAAATTGTTTACGTACGCGTAAGGAAATTACCTTTCTTTCTAACTAAGTTAAAGTCATTATTGTCACCAAAATATTTCCTTACCTCTCTACATTGACCATCTGATAAATTATAAGATAGAGAATCTAAGGATGTCGCCATAACCCTACAACAATCGACAAATCGCAAATTAATGTACTTGTTTTCCCTAATGCCGCTACCGTTAATGAATTCGTCCATATAAATATGCATACTGAACGTTATATATTTTTCACTATTAACAGGGAGCACGGTAATTTCTCCAGTTTCACTCGCTAACTGTCTGATGAACAGGTGTACATCATAACCACTAAGATTATGGAAAAAAATGGGATAAGTGTAGGTAATTGATAGTTTAAATTGCAATTTGAATGTGCCGCACCACGATATATACCAGTAACATGGCAGTGATCTCGTACTTTGGAATTTGTAAGATCGTCTGTAAAAAGCTTGTCGCATACATAACAGTTACGACTTTGTTCATGTATCAACAGTTGTTCGTCACTTAGTGGTAACACTGGAACAACAGTTATCAAATGCTTATTACATATCCGTTTCACATCACTCTCGAGTTGTGTAATAAATACCTCCGCGGCATTAACCCCCCTATAAAGTTCTAATTTGAACCAAGCATTGTTTACACCGCACTTAATATAATAACTGAATGAGTATGGTTCATGTTTACACGTATTTATTGTGAACGGTTGTTCGGAATCGGATTCAGCCGTATTTACCGGTACTAATAGAGCTTCAAAATCTGCATATATTACGAATGGTAGAAACATCTGTTTTTTATAGTTCCGAAGCGCAAGTTTATTTTCCGCATAGAACTCCCCGGTTCTGTCTTTTCTTTGCATTACGCCAGGTAATTTAGTGTATATGCAATTACAGTCATGAGACACGTGTCGAGTTAATTGCTCCTCCTTGCTAAAGTAATGAATACATGAATTAAAAAAATATTTTGCTCCATTACGTCGGCTTATTTGGTTGCTAAGTTAACGAGAAAAATTTGTTATCCATACATAATCCTGATTATCCATTTGGTTACTGACTAATAGTAATAAATTAACATGAATAGGTTGTTTAACTCTGGTATAGTAGAGATGGCCCACTACCTCAGGAATACGCTGACCATCATGATACGTATCCTCCAGCCCATAAAGATTGATGGAGATATTATTGTTGGACTCAAATGTTGAGACGTTAGTCAGCTTAACAGGAAATTCTACACCATTCCAGTTGAATAACGTCCTGAAATCAGGGTAAGAAGTCGTCCGTTGTGGTAACCCCGTCGGTGTCACTAATGCTGATACAATAGCCCACGAAAAGCAGCAATTATTACTATTCTTCACATTTACTATGGCATATAGGATGAACCCGTAGTGGGAGAAAATTTCAACATGTTTACCTCTAAATACACGAAATGTTCCAGCGACTATCCTACAAAACAACATTTATTAATAATATAATACCCTACTACTCATAACTTACACTTACCAGAATCTTTAAGCTGAAATTCTGATTGCTTAGCATCCAGTACTCTTTAAAAATGCTCTTCCAGCACCATCCCGACACTCAATATATCGTATTTCGTTTGAAAGGACTTTAATTCAGTACTTTCTCTACTGTTCAGAAAGTACAACCCAAACAACTCAACATTACATTTCAACGAGAAGTGTTTCTGCAACTGAATTTGTATTAGTTTCAAAACATAACACCCATAAACGTCTGCACATCCGTATGGATATTGCATGGTGATCGTCTATACGAAACAATGCGTGGCTTAAAAGCATTGTAAATCACTTCAACCCCAGTACCAACGAGTAAACACACTGTTGGTTTGTGCCTATTGCTTCAAGGTGTCGTTGATAAGCATATCGAGGAACATCCGTCGAACAATCAGTGCAGTGCACAATTTCAACACTTCTGCTACTTTTCTTTTATACTGGTTCGCTGCTTTGGTCTGACTTACGCTTTCGTGAGTTGTTCAAACCCGATGGTCCTGGTTCTGCAAAGGAATCATCAGCATGTCTGTGTTGCGCATTATTCTTTAAGTTGTTTAACCCTGATAGTCCACGTTTTGCAAGACGCTCAGCAATATGACTATGTTTCATTCTGTTCGCATCGGAAATACTTGGTTGCGTCACATTTCTAAGTACGGTACGGTTTTGCTGTGCAGCCTGCGACATATCTGAAGGTGGGGTAGTTGGAATACTTATCCAACATACAGTTTTTTTATGTCAGGTGACTACATCCTCTCATACGGCTTACGTAGAGGTTGTAGGGTGAGCAGTATTTCGTCCACGTCTGCCTGCTCGTACGTGCGTGATAATACCACATCCAAATCGTCCACTGGAGGTGGTGTATCCAAAAACCGCAACGCTATTTCACAGTCTTCCTGGTGGAAATACTGCCCGCTCTCCACCAGGTCACCGGCAGCACCGCCTTCCTGGAGCAGCTCCATCACATCCTGTGCGTTATTAGTATGAGGTCGGTCTTCCAGCAACCTGCGAGTATCATCCCGCGGTAGTACCTCAACGTGGCTTATGATGTTAACTCACCTACCCAAAGCTACGGGACGATCATAAGCCACGCATGCTCGTGACCTACCTAAAAGCAAAGGAATGTAAGTTACTCATCTGTGGTAGTAAAACATGGAAGCGCTTTCTTATCTCTGTTTACGGTTGACGTAGTGTTTTCCACTACGGCGGCGGCTACACACTTGGATTTACAGAATCTAAAAGCAATTACTATTAAGTCCGTAAAGATTTTATTGAAAGTTATTCTAAGTTCATAAAATAACTTTTGCAAATTTTTTACAAGTCCGTAAAGATTTTATTGAAAAGTATTCAGAAGTTCAGAAGATAACTTTTGAATAATTTTACACAGCATAAAGGACGAGGACAATGACATTGGCATGGTTCCACACGCCGCTCCGCAGGTCAAGGATCACGGAAATAACGAAAACAGTAACGACGATATGCACAACAATGACGACGAAGAACTTGACGATGGCTGGCTTTGGGCTATACACATCCCTATGACGATTGGTCGCACTATGCTTCTACCATTATACAACGTTATGTATGCGGTGGCGTCGGGAGACAGTACCACTCAAGGTAATTCTGCGTTCCTCATTATCGCTGGGTGGTGTTGGCTCTTCTAAACACATCGCATCATCACATGGGACCGTCTCACGTTCACGGTATGTATTGTCTTGATACAACTTGGTTTATAATAATAATTCATTCTTTCACTACAGCTGACAATCATAGTGCCATTCGTCCGGAATTATGATGTGATTACGGAGAGCTCTCTAGAAGAGCAACTCTACCGGGTCCACACTAGGCTTGTAACATTATACCTTGACCGACATAGTGTTATAAGCCTAGCTATACTAAGTGGGTATGATCACGCCATTGTACATCTGGTGATGATACTGGAAACTGTCAAAGATGTGGCGGACTTTACGAACTCTTGCGAGTTCGTAAGGCAGCAATTCGACAAGTGGTCTTTGCAAGTGATCGAGACAGGCATAGTAAGTATAACTGACAGAGCTCTCCTTCTACTTATGATTTATTTCCAGAAAAGCGTCGACCCCATAGTGCAACCCCAGACCAGACAGACCGACACTAACTGACTGAGCGAGGAGACTACTATAGGTACAGACAGACAAACAGACAGGTAGATATACAGACAGACAGACACAGACAGAGATACGGACAGACAGGTACACATCACACGGTGTACATGCTCAAATATATCAATGATACCGTGATGATATACCATCATGTACCTCTGATGAACATCTGCTAGTCCTCTAGAGGAGCATCTTCAGACGATACGGTTGAATGATTAATGTGTGTAGCTCGAATAAACCACACTGCACGTACGCGGTATAACTTGCACCACGACCTCTCAGGTCTAATGATATAGAAGTGGAAAAGACCTTTGTACTTGTACTAAATCAAAATGTTTTATTCCTAGAGAAAATCATATATCTGAATAATACACTGATTGCATTTGTACATATAAGAAATAAATACATTAGCATATCATCTTTTTTTAATTTGGTTCTAAGTGTGGTATCAGAGAAATGTAAAAAATTACATGAGCAAGCCTTGAACAAGTGAGATGGCTATCTGAGTAGGTAGGGTGCGCAAATAGCCTTGAGAATGTGTTGAGCGTTAGTGACCTACGCATGTTGCTTAACCTTGGAGCTGTGGTACTCTTACAAATGTGCGACCTTGGGAATTTTGTGTATAAACATGGCATACTTCTTTCGCAACATTGAGCCGGTGGGACCTTGAAATTGTGGTAACCTTGGAATTGTGTTGTGTTCCAAAAGTCTCCAATCTTACCTACTTACCTCCGATGATTTAAAGCATTCCCAAGCTTTTTCTTTTAAAATTTGATCTGGTTTATGTCTACTTTCTAAATCTCGGTAATCTCTGTAACTGATTTCATGAAATTTGCACAGAGCATCTAATTGATTAATACCGGGGTCACCGCATGCGAGTCGTTTCTCTAAATTTGTACCAGGCCACAGTACGGGTAACTAGGTAAATGCATTCAACCAGAAATGTATTCATTAGTCTTCACTAAACCACCTGCACTCTTTCGCTTCTTAACTGACATTGTTTACCTAGATTGAGAAAGGAGGGTATTTATACCTAAATCTAGATCACAAAAACAAATCTCAGTTATTAATATTTCTTTATTTAGTAAATGCTATACATTAGCTAATGTAGCGTCCCCCAGGTACCCTATCTTGAAAAGTGTAATTTGAACTTATTCGCAATAATGTAAATTCAAGAACAAAACAATCGCTAAGTGATTTATCTTAACTTTATTGACAATAATGCTACTGTTATTCAAATTAGTGGCTTGCTTTACATGGCCTTTCCTGCCAATAATTAAACCATTAGAATTTATTTACAAGTCTAATATTTAATTACTCGCAAACCTCAAATCTGATCAAAAGAATTGGCGTCTAGTGGTAGGTACGCTGTGCTATTTGAATTAGATAGACTTGATCAGGTTAAGTGTTGCATCGTGTGAGACAAGAAAATAATAAAACTACTTAAATTAGATTCAACGAGCTTTGCGCAATGATGGTTCAACCCGTTAGTGTACTGCTTAGAGAAATAACCATCAAGAAAACCCAATTCATTAATAAATAAGTAATTGCACAAGTACATTAATAAATCCAATAACACAAAAACCAATGGAAGGGTTCAATATATAACAAAACACAATTAAATCAGGTTAAAGTGCGTACAAAATTATATCATTAAGAAGAAAATAAATAAAAAGCAGTTTAATTACATATAAACACAATAATAAACACAGTGTAATTACACCACAATTGTGTCATAAATAAATCAGAATGAAACTTGTAATACCAAACATGTGGCCCTTTAAAACCAATCCTGCCGGTCTTTAAGTAAATAAACAAATAAAACAGTGAGACAAATTACGGTACATATAAAATATAACAACAGTAAAATTGCACAGGCGATAACAAGGTATCTTAACAGATACCTTGTTATCGCCTGTGCAACAAAAAGAAAATACGCAAGAAATTTACACATACACAATTGCGTACAATTACAATAAATCACATGTAAAGAGAAATTTGTTCACAGACAAACAATTCTGATTAAACCTCGAATTAAACCGACTGAAACAAAGACACAAAAAAACTTTTTAAAACAAAACCTTACAAGGGTATGTGCAAATAAATCATAATGTCACCGATACACAAACTTGAATGACTGCGTTATAAAAATACAGCGTCCCTTTCTCAGGTTACACATACATCTATACTACACAATAAAACCTTAAAAATAGAATTCGAGGTATTTTAATGGTCATCTGGATACGGGAGTACGTAAACACTCGGTATTGCCTATTTAGAATTATAACCGAGGTTTATCCTGTACCAGTTCGTCCCCGCAAACCTCTACACAAATATAAATATAATCAACAAACAACAATCCTAATTCGCCCAAGGGATGAGAGAGGGAGCCCTGTATTGTCAGATGCTCGCCCTTTTATTTTAACAGATGAGTCCGCGTGTGTAATTAGATGCTCTTTGTAAGGCAATGTTTGATTTTTAATACGTTACATACATTGTATAATTATTTACTGCAAGCTTTAATTTACATTAAAATACCTACTTACGTTTTGAACATATACTCCTTTAATTGATCACAGACACAAATGGTTAACATACGCAGTTTAACTTCAAAATGGTGACTGTTATTTATAGATTAATATTTGAAAAACACATTAAAACTAACACCCAAAACAAAAAGACAAATTCGCGTTGGTTAATTCAAAAAATGTACACGCAAAAAATAATTAAAGACAGACTGTTTACAATGAAGGCATTTTAATCAATTAAATCGATCTGGCTCGATCAAAACTCTCACCGCAACAACTTCCCCTCTGATTTCAAACTAACTATATCTACTCCCGAAAAACCACCCCCGTTTTTCAAAAGTAATAAAAAAGAAACTATTACGTAGGAACATTTTTTACATCCTTTACTAAACGAAATCTTAATTTTAAAAATATGCATTCGCCCGTATCAAACACCACCATCTTTTGATCTCGACGTGTACCGGTACAATTAATTACTAGACTAGTGACATTTTACATCAAGAATGTGCGTGTACATATATTCAGCGATTCGTTATACTCCTTCAATAAAAGCAGTTCTAGCGGACATCTGCTTCTACGCAAACATGTGTTTTTCTTTTCCTTTTTCCAACCCTTACTCAAATATCAATTACGTACATTCCAATATTTCTTACGTAAAACACATAAAATAAACTATCATGAAAACGTTAGCAAATTACGACATTATTAAGATATTTAAACCCTTAAATTATCCTTCCTATTGCGGTAACAATTTCGATTTAAAATGTTTATTACAATAATAAAATTTTCGCGGTCCGCTACCTACAATAAACAGGACAATAATATAATATTTCCATTAAGCATACAGTGTTATGTGAATTAATATTATGCTTAGCATTTATAACATCTTCATTATCTTTATACACTACCATCGAATTCTTTCTCAAGAAAACGACGGAAGTCAGCAACTTGTATGAACTTTTCATAGAAACACGCCAGATTGTAAGAATCAAGAAATTCCAATCTATAGCTTAGTATATCCTTTAAATTGAATAGTTCTTCTACACTATGCGCATTGAATGCACAAGAACAGCAGTTGTAGTTTTCTATCATAACCATCTTGTTTTTCTGCATTTTTTTTTTAATTTTTCGACTAGTACCATCACTATTTTAACAGCACCAACAGCACAATGTTAAATTATTATTATTCATATTGTTTTTCCAGCTGCATCTAAACTACTTATGAGCACGTCCTTCCTGTTTAGTAATGTTTTAAATTTATTAATTCGGTTTTCTTTTTTGAAATACTCATAAAAGCCCTGAGGTAACAGACATTTAAAATCAGCTGTTGCCATCACTATACGTTCACCATAATTAGTATTAAGTACAGCAACATCATCACTTTATACTTTTTCGATATCTCAAGGTCGCACACATTCTTAAAGGGTTTGCAATAGGTGTTTTCGTTTAACTCTGCTAATTCCAACTTTAACAATCACAAGTTGCTGACTGATCTCAACACACCTTTTGCGGTTTATATGAGAAAATGTGTCCTTGACGTGAGTAACTATCAGAACTTGTTTCAACTTGCCAAATACTAACCTTGACTTCCTTTTAATTTGACTATTTGACTATTTGACCTTGACTCAATTTAGTCAATACAAGAACCATTTAACCTGGACCACTGTTTCCATGAACTGATTCGATTTTTAGGTCTCTAAGAATTGTAATCTGATGACCATGACATTTTGACCTCGAAGAGCTTGAAATTTAAATTTCTCGTAAAAAGTTTGACCTTGAAATTTTGAACTGAGCCAGAATCGACCCTGTGTGTCTACTGACACGAATCGCTGGAATTTTGATTTCGATATGTTGATGATATTTTAGTACTCTTTGATAGTACCTACATCAGATTTTATTGTTTCATCATAACAAAACTTACACTTCAGAATGAACAAAATAGAGACATTAATTTTCTGGATTTAAATATTAAAATTAATACACAGAACAATTTTGAGTTCTCCATATTCACATAACTTGCACATATAGACATTACAATTCCAAATTATTCATGTTACCATAAAACACATAAATTAGCTGCATGTAGATCAATAGTACAAATATTGTATTGAAACGCGTTGACAAATAAATAATTATATAAAATAAATTGTGGAATTATATTGTACATAAAACATTAGTATTATTATTAAAATTATTTCATTCCAGTTTGCAAGTTGGAATATCGTGTGTGGTTCTACACTAGATGTTTTTCAGTATCGTTAAATTTAAATTGACAAAGTTTCGGTCATAATGTATGTGTGTGCATGCGTCCGTGAGTGAGAGTTGTAAAGGGATTTTCGGTGGTGGCAAGTAAAGCTTGCCCTCAACGAAGTCCAACACAAAAATTAAGACTCGTTTGGAAAAAAAATAAATCGTATGTTACGGTATTTGTTATTATGTAACACTCCTTGACGGTTGTGGACAGCGGTAGTTCGCTCAGGGGTTAGAAAACTGATTCGGGCGCCACCCAAAGATAAGTTATCGTTTAGGCGGTCTTTGGGTCCACTTCTGAACGTCTGCGTCGAGTTTCCCAGTGGAGGAAAAATTCAGGGTCTGGTTCTTATGATAGAAGATGTACCTAAAACTCAATTAATACGGATGGACGGCAGATACGGTAAGTGACAAAGGTCACAGGTCCCCTTGGCAAACAAAATTCCTTCACCAACGATGGCTGAAAATAGATAATTCTTAATAAATGTGAACTCTGTGAATTTATTTAAATTTCTATGATTACAGTTTGAGCAAAACGGTGCTCTGTAACAAAGTATTTTCCTTGCTACTTGTCAAAAAAAATTAACCTGATTTCGAACTTAATTACAGAGCGAGTCCCTATTAAGTTTAATTAGATTAATCAATTGTTAAACTACTCTACCTCATACTCATTAGTAAGCTTTAGCTTTGACTATACTTGCTACAGTAAGAACCAAAAGATAATCATTTTCGCGAAAGCACTTGCCTATATAGAGGGGAACGGCTGGAAATTCCATAATTTGAACGATAAGGCGACAGCGTAACAATTTGTTTTAATTGATATTAAATCAACTACCCAATTAATATTTCTTTCGTCGTGCTAAAAGTATTCTTTATGAATGACGGTTGATATAAAATCGGCCAGTTACCATTAACACAAAATACTTATTCCAGCTAAAGGTTTAATTAGTAATTAATAACACTTATATCAACTTGAAATCACGCAATTCTAGAGGATAGTTACTGTTTGACACATCTTGTTCTCGTTCGCGTTATTTAAATACACACAATTTTATACAATAGTAAAAAGATTAGATACATTCTTTTGTAGTTGGAATTCATAGAAAGTATTTCAGATTTAACTTTGTTTATTTATATCGAAACTGTTATTTAACAATGCAATTTTCACTAATTAAATTAACTAATTTATAAGGACTCTTTAATTAGATTGATCAGATTTTAACGTATATTTTAATGCTTTGGTTTCTTATCATTCTCTAATATTAATATAAAAGGTTTTGAATGTAATTTCCATTTAACATGTGCGTTTGAATACAAACTGTATTACTACTTATCAAGTTTTAATTTCGGAATAACAAAAAGAAAACTTGTATTTATATTAACGGTTGTTTAAAGTACTTGATAAGTTTTAATTTTGAAACAATGAAAAATTTCTATTTACAATTAACGGCTATCTTTTAATTTTACTCTTATCAATATCCAACGGTGTATAATTAATTAATTTAAGGACTTAACCACGGTTTTTGTTAGCGGAGTAAAAAAACTAACCTTCACAGAGTGAGAGTGGGAGCGAGAATGAGAGAGAGTGAGAGTGAGAGTGAGGGTGAGGGTGAGAGTGAGAGTGAGAGTGAGAGTGAGAGTGACAGTGAGAGTGAGAGTGAGAGTGAGAGTGAGAGTGAGAGTGAGAGTGAGTGAGAGTGAGAGTGAGAGTGAGTGTAGAGTGAGCGTAAAGGTGTGTGTATATTTGTGTGCGTATGCATATGTGAGAGGGAGTGGGTCCGTGTGTATGCGCGTGTTGGTGTCTGTGCGTGTGTGTGTGCGTGTCCGTGGGTGCATGCGTGCGTACATGCGAATCACGATAACTCCAGAGCGATAAAATGTTAGTACTTTAAGTTTCTTATTTATGCTTGATTTCTTCTTTCCTGGGCTAACTAGATTTTGAGAGAAATACAACGGGGGGAAGGGGAAGGGTTTATTAGGCGCAGTTTTTGATTTTTCTGAAACCGCTTCTAATTTCAAATATATCTGGTGTGAAGCAACACACGACCTTCCAACCTACAAAATGGCAATTAAATGAAATGGAATAATTCTAATAAGATTTTTTTAGGATAATTATGCAACCTCTTTTAAAATAAGTTAATTATGAACATAGACAACATTGTAAAAACGAAAACAATAATCTACGCCGAACAGACGTTTACAACTTCATGTCATATCAATGAATTCGACGCGAAGCAACTGGAGGGGCCTCGCGCTAATGCAGAAGTGAGGTCGATTGAAAATGTAGGCAACCCGCAAGGAGTAGTATTTCCCTCTCCATCTGTTACAGATTTCGCAATACTCGCTACACAACGATCATCTAAATATTACATATGCACACATACGTATTAAATTCCAGCCGAAAAAAATGGGTAATAGGTTTTTAGAAAAAAATCAATATTGAATGCAGAACGTACAAATTTTATTTTCAATAACAACACATAGAGACTAAACTTATAAATAATGAATCATAAAATAAAACAAGAATTTTATTCACTTTATTCACTTACGAATTAAATGGAATTTCCTTCATGGCATGGTGTAAATTATGACAACCAACAACCAACAACACAATTTCGGATCATTTTTGATAAACTTCAAACAAATAAAAATACAAATAGAATCTTGACACAATTCAAAACACTGTAAGTGACTTTGTATAACATATAAAACACGCACGCACTCGATAAATACGTAAAAAGTTAGGTGTTGCCCACTTCCTTAGTAATAATGAATCAATTGAAGTGAGAGACTAATACTACTGTATCGTCTTCTCCTACTTTATACACCTTCCTCAGTTTAACAAGCACGGCGTATACTAGCGAGGCTTTTCCAGATGTGGAACATAGAGTTCACTGTGTCATATAGAGGTTAATAGACATCTAGGTACTAACTTTAAAAAAAATCCAAAGCCGCCCGCTTTTATAAAAATATAGATAATACAGTTTCAACCATTAATCATATTTATTTAATTTTTACACTTACTTCGCTTTATATTAAGAAATTTTATAAAGAAAAGATATGCAAAATTAAATTTTCTTTCAACAATATGTCTACACATTTTCTTATAAAATTAATCATTGTTCAGATGCTGAAAAAATTTGAACCAGCAGTTAAATTCTACCTTAGGAATTTTTGGCCGCTAAATTACGCGTCGTATTAAAAAATTGTATAGAACACAATTAATATATATATATATATATATATATATATATATATAGATGGTTAGATATAAGATTAAGACTGGGATTTGAGAGTATAAGCTTGTAATTCTTATATAGAACAATTTGAGTTCAATTACAGTATATTTATACTGCATTTATTTGAAGTATTTTGGTAAACGATTGAAAGAAGTTGATTTGTTTTGATGAAACAGGCTTAATAAGATTTGCACAAGTTGGTTCATTCATAAAAAGTATTGTGCTATGTAAGAAACATGTCAGACAGGTTAAATGAAGTTATATTTGTAAATACGATTAAGTTCGTAGAAAATATTTCATTAAATTTACAGTTCACATAAAGTATTTTGGCATTTGGGTATTTTGCAGATGTGTAGCACACAGTCTAGAGTTATGATTACATTAGGAACATATTTCAAGTCAGGTAAAATGCAGGAAAGATGTGAAAATTTGAGAAAGGGTTACAGTACGAACTTGATTTAATTATTACTCACAGTATTAGTGAAAATATAAGTGCAACAGAGAAAGTAGTGCATAGTAAACATTAAGCACAACTTATACAATAATTTAACATATGGATATTTACATGCAGATACATTTTGTTTGAGATTTTTAAAGAAATGTGTTTAACAATATGGATTGTTAATGTGACAAAATTTAAACGTTACAAGAAAAGTGAACATTAGGAATATTAAAGACAGATCTTATAAGTTGTGAGAGTAACATTTTGGTTAATTTCAACGTTAGATACGCAAATTATATGAACATTTAAATAAAGTTAGGTTAAGTTTTAAATTTAAGGTTTTTTGCAAATTTATAGTGTTATAGATTAAGTTAAGCTTAGAATAAATTATTAATATAATTAATAGGAGGTTTTCCTCATTTCTATGCAGTAATTTACTTTGTACAAGTCATTTGAACATAAATTTATGAAAATGGGGTTAACTACACAAATTTCCTATGTAAAAAAGAATTTTCCTTTAAATTTAAGATATTGCAGTTGAAATAAATGTTTTCTAATTCAAATTTTCATGCAGATCAAGAATATGTATTTAGTTTAAGTGTAGAAAGTAAGATTTTTTAGATATAAACAATTTTAGTTTAGGATAAGTCAAATCGTACATTTTTTAACAGATGTATATCAAATGAGGTATCATTTTATGCGGAATCTTGCACAGATTTCATTTCTGTTTTTAAAATTTAAATCAGAAGCTTATTAAGAAAGTTATAGCATAATTTATATTTTAGATAGGTTTTCAAATTTATTTTAACCAATCACAGACTTGGTTACTTTGTTTGTATTCTTAGAAAAAAATTGAAATTTTTGTAGCTAACAGGAGAGTATATAAGGAATTGTTCCTGAACAGCTCTCTCTCTTCCATTTGTTTCTCAAAGTTTAAATTTTTATGACAAAGGTCAAAGTGTTGTGTTTTATGTTAACACGTAAGTTTAAAACCACGTTTATTTTCGAAAATTTTGATACGCGTTTAGTGAAGAGACGAGAGTTCAGAAACAATTGTTTTTAACCTACAATCTTAAATAAAGTTAGGTTACGGATAAATTTCCATATTCGTAAAGTTTGTTATGATTTAAGTTTAACGTTTTAAAAGTTCGGTTGTTGTATTTTGTTTTTGGTTATGTTTTCGTAAACAAAAATTATTCAATTTTTCCGAATTGATGTTTATTTCCTGCTGCGACATATTAAGAAACGATATTCCATATCGGATGCTAAAAAGAAAAAGTGAATTAAAATAAAAATTAAACCTTAAATAATATTTAAACCGAAAATTATTGAAACATTTTAATACAACAGTTAAATAAACTATAATAAATAATTTAGTGCTTGAGTGAAAACATATAACCAAATTTAAGCACGATTACCACAAGAAAAGCAACAATTTATCCGAGGGACATTGATGAATTATTGGAAGTACTACCGCAGCAAGTGGAACGGATCAATAACATCGATCACAGACTGGAAGGAGCCTACGTTTGTAAATGGAACCAGCTGAATGAACACATCCTTTTGAATACATGCCGATGCAGATGTGAGTCAATTTTTATCTTAACCCTTCAATTTGTATTCAATATTTGTGTGATTTCCTGCATTTATAGTGTATGTATAGGTGTAAAGGTGTAAATTTATGCAATAGCGGTGTAAACATCTGTAAAACAATCAAAATTTTAGTTTTCTTTCAATATTTTAATTTCAATTACAAAATTATTAAGATTACATTTTTAGGAAGTTACCATTTAACAATTTTGACAGTTTGGTATTTGAGTTCAGTTAATACGCGACGCATGCGTTATTGTGCAAACTTTAGTAAGTCTCATTTCACATACAAGATATTTAATATAACGTGGAAATTACATAATAAAGAACCATTTTATAATTCCATTTGTACTTCTGAATGCAATTCAATTCATATATAAATACATTAAATACGTATCAAAGTGTAAATTACATTTATTTATATTTGCCAACAAATCAAATTTAATTTTATCCACTTTTAAATTTATTATATATATATATATATATATATATATATATATATTGATATTGTTATATCTTTGAAATATACTGCTGTTTCAGAAATATTTGATAAAGATCAAACAGCTCACTTCACTGCAGTTGAAATTCTACCAAAATCTAATCAGCTCTAAGAGAAATGAAAACAAGCTCAAATATAAAATTTTAAGTATGTAGGTACGTGCTTTTGTTCTGGAATTATCGTGTATGTTAGCATACATACACAGACATCATGGTCGATGTTCGCGAAATTTATCCAAAAAATAAAAGAGTCGATTGCATAGCCTTCTATACTTATACACGTATACGTAGGTTGGAAGGTAAAAATACCAGCATATAGCTTTTCAAGCAATTCAATATCTGAATAACGGTCAACTTTACAGGAAAATGTGTAAACGTACGTTTTTCGAGATAATTTAATTTATAACTTTTTTTTAATTCAATTTAATTTAAAGTCACATAAGTATGGATATGTTTATAAAAGCAGATGGTCGGAAAATTATAATGAAAAATCATCTCATTTCTTTTTAATTTGAGGATCAGAAAAGAAGATGTTTAAGCCTTATCGATTAATATTGTAACAACCTTTTTTTGTGGTTGTATTAAAAAATACGTTAATCTAAGATCATTAATTTATTTGGCGTAAAATTAGAGGAGTTTTAATTATTTACATGTAAAATTGAGAAAGGCAACTTAAATTGCATTTCCTAGAACATACATTTTGGGTGTAATATTACATAAATAGTTATAGTTCCTTTCTTTTAAAAATTGGACTCCGATCATTGTATTTCGCGCAATGCGTGACAACTTCTTGAGGGGGGCACTTACAGAAGCAATTCTGAAAGCCTCTATTTTTCTTCACTTGCTGCTGAATGTTAAAGCAGAAGACATTGTTATAATGGTTTTACTTAATTTTTATATTTGGTGCCATCAGAATTTTGGTGGTAAGTTATTTTTTAATTCATTATATTTAAAGCTTAAGCATTTGCTCTTTCCAGGCACTCACGTACACTCATTACAGTACTTATATTATTCCCTTATACTCACTTAAGGCACTTATTACTTACTTACTTACTCATACTTATATTTTACTTACTTTGATATGGTACTTTTATGTCACTATATTTTTAATCTCAAATGACTTAAGTTACTTATTTACGCAAGTTTCTCTTCATTCAAATAATATCATCTTAAAATGCAATTTTAATAAAATAAAACATCAAGAATACAATAAGTTTAGTGGATTGAAAATTTCTTCAAATATATAGTTGATCGCGTTGTTACAAGAATACGCAAGGAAGATGTAGAAACGCTTTCATACTGGTTGACCGTTCCGCATCCATAATTAAACACTGGAAGCTGTCTATAAGAAAATCATTATACTGAGGTATTTATGTGGTGATTTTTATTTTTAAGCTTAGCTTTAAAACCTTTTCTTTCCTCTCCTTAACCATCCATATATTGGGTAAATAAACTTAATTGCACATTGTTAATTTTGATATTTATAGAAAGTTTTTATTGTTCATTATTTAGGTTTTGTTATTCCTATGACAAAGATAACATGGCGCTCGAGAATTCATTTAATTATATATTTTTTTTATAATTTTTTACATTGTTTTTTATTAATTAGAGAAAGGAAAATAATTAAGCAGGTGAGAAACAAGCCGCATTTCATGTGTGTTAACAAGTCAATATAATAGAACCCACCCTATATTTAATCTACCGATTGTGGACGAGACGGCATATAATTAGTGGTGAAAGGTTAGTATTTCAATTTGTGAAATAATTTGTATTTAGGGAAAACTTTGCCCAAGTTCAGATTACATCATCATAGTTAGGGATATTACATTTGGCGTTTAATCAATGTACTAATTACATCACCGTATGAGTTTTATTAAGCTTGAACTTTATTAGAACATTTAAATTTTCTAAAACCTACATCACTACAATATTTTTATTATAATATTAATAATTAAGTTATTGGTGAAGTACATATTAATGACAGTGGAATAAGATTGACAGACTTCTGCAGAAACAATGAACTTAAGAATGCAAACGTATTTTTCCAAGACAAAGAGATACACAGATATACATGGAAACAACCAACAAGACAACTGAAATCTATTATAGACTACATGCTAGTAAAACAACAACAAGATTTTAATTTAATAGATGCCGAGTATACCGTGGAGCGGAATATGGGTCCGATCACCACCATCTGAGATTTTTACATACAAAAAGTGAAAAACAAGCTGCAATGATAAACCATTCCAGCATGAACAGAAAATGGACACAAAATAAACTCCAAGATACAACGTAGAAGGATTGAAAGAAAATAGTATAAAACCAACAAAGGATAGATCGACAATTGGAAAAAAAAGAATACGGCACGACAAAGGAACTGCAGGAACATGTAAAACATGCCATACATCAAGCAGCTAAGGAAGCTTTGGGTTATGGTCGATAAAAGAAATAAACACGAAACAACATGGCGGTTGAATGGATACATTAAAATGGAAATAAAGGAAAAAGGAAGCATATATGAAATGGATGAATACGTAAATAGACGAAGACAGACAGAAATATGTCCAAATTAGAAGAACAGTGCGAACGCTAGTGACAGAACAAAAAAGAAAACGGAACAAAAGATGTGCAGAAGTGGAAATTTATATCGGCGGAAGAAGATGTACAGAAGCGTGAAAATTTATCAATAGCGTTAGATCAGATAGAAATACAATAAAAATACAGATTATACCGCTAAAAAATGGGAAGAATACTACAAGCAACTTTTAATTGAGCAAAGAGAACAATTTAACAAAGGAACAACCAGCATACATATTCAAGGAGAAACAACGGTGGAAGTTGAAACCGTAAAACAGACAATTAAGAAAATGAAAAATTGAAAAGTAAGCGGATCAAGGGGAAGTAATGAAAAGTGGAACAGACAAAACCATAACTATGCTTACGGAATTCATCAATAGGTGTTTACTAGAAGAGCCAGTACCAGAAGAATGGAAGGTGGGATTTATGTCATCCATGCACAAAAAGGGAGACCGCTTAAAACGTGAAAACTACCGAAGTATTACAGTAGCACCAACACTCAGTCGCTTATATGGGAAAATTTTAAGAGATATAATAGAAGATGAATATAAAGGAAAAGAAGCAGAAGAACAAAGCGGGTTCCGTGCAGGAAGATCCTGCATGAACAACATATTTTGCCTGACACAAACCATAGAAAAGAAAATAGCAACAGGAAGAGAACTACACCTTCTTTTCATATATTTCAGTAAAGCGTACGATAACAAACTAATGGAAAAGCTATGAGAAGCGCTAGAGCAAAAGAACCTTATATAAGGGAGCCAGAATTAGAAGTAAAATAGGGCAACAAATATCAGATTTCAATGTATTAAAAGGAATGAAACAAGGATGATGTATCTCGCCAACGCTTTTCAAAATGTGCATATAACGATCATTAAAACAATAGAAAAAGAAGTGTAAAGGCAAGAGACTTGAGATTAACAACAGCAAAGTAGATACACTACTATTTGCGGACGATCAGGTCTGATTGCCCAAGACCAACAACATCTAGAATACATGATACGTTAGATCAAAGAAGAATATGAAAAGTGGGGATTATCAATGAACTTGTCAAAAACAAAATATCTATGCGTAGGAGGAAACGACGCAGACTTGTAACTAGAAATTCTTAAAGTATGTGACAAATATAAGTACTTAAGCGTAGTAATAAACAATGAAGGCAATGATTCGTTAGAAATGGAAGAACGTGTAAGATAAGGTCCAAAAAAACGGTAAGAAGACTAAATGGAATACGGTCGCATAAAGATATCATGAGAAAACGTACAATGAACATCTATTACGCAGTAGTAAAGAGCATAGCGCCATATGAGGCGGAATCCTGGAAGAAAACAAGAGCGCATAATAGAAAGATTACAGCAGTGAAAATGAATGCCCTTGGAAGATCGTGTAAAGTAAGCAGAAGAGATATAATTCCAAATGAAAGAATTAAGAAAATGATGGAAATGAAGGAAACAATCATAGATACTATACAAAGAAAGCACCTCACCTGGTACTGACATGTACGCACAATGACAGAGGGAAGAATGCCGAGAACCCACACACTCACCACACACACTCACACACACTCACACACACACTCACGACACACACACACACACGCACACACACACACTCACGCACGCACCACATACATCACGCACGACACACACACACACACACAGTTAACCACATAAACCCATTATGGGTAGGTGTTGCCGCATACTCCATCCGTATAAATTCGTAGCATCTAAATACTGTAAAAAGAGTTTTGGACGATTAGGGTCATAATTTGGGACTAACTCGATGTTAGCAGTACTTCTTCGCTTAACACAAGTACTCACTCCATCACGAATACCTTTCTTAACAAAGTGGTACATATCTATATCAGTCAATAATTCTAACTCTACTTTCATGGCATTCAACATGGCATCCCATGCCAATCCAGGTATTGTAACATACCGCGCTGGTTCTAATCCATACATGTCTATACATAGCTGCCTAAAGTTTTCGAACACGTCAGCCAACAGTAACACGTCTGATTTTAAATATATGTCAGCATAATCCCCGAGTGTATTGCACTTGAAGTGATCCCACACCAGTAGGACACCACAGTAGTCTTCATCGGATATATTTTCATCACGCATTTTATCGTAGAATTTATCATAAGGAGGTACAGTGACATCGTCTAATTTATTAAAATCGTTTACGTACGCGTAGGGGAAATTACCTTTCTTTCTATCTAAGTTAAAGTCATTATTATCACCAAAATATTTCCTTACCTCTCTACATTGACCATCTGATAAATTATAAGATAGAGAATCTAAGGATGTCGCCATAACCTACAACAATCGACAAATCGCAAATTAATGTACTTGTTTTCCCTAATGCCGCGACCGTTAATGAATTCGTCCATATAAATATGCGTACTGAAGGTTATATATTTTTCACTATTAACAGGGAGTACGGTAATTTCTCCAGTTTCACTCGCTAACTGTTTGATGAACAGGTGGACATCATAACCACTAAGATTATGGAAAAAAATGGGATAAGTGTAGGTAATTGATAGTTTAAATTGCAATTTGAATGTGCCGCACCACGATATATACCAGTAACATGGCAGTGATCTCGTACTTTGGAATTTGTAAGATCGTCTGTAAAAAGCTTGTCGCATACATAACAGTTACGACTTTGTTCATGTATCAACAGTTGTTCGTCACTTAGTGGTAACACTGGAACAACAGTTATCAAATGCTCATTACATATCCGTTTCACATCACTCTCGAGTTGTGTAATAAATACCTCCGCGGCATTAACCCCCCTATAAAGTTCTAATTTGAACCAAGCATTGTTTACACCGCACTTAATATAATAACTGAATGAGTATGGTTCATGTTTACACGTATTTATTGTGAACGGTTGTTCGGAATCGGATTCAGCCGTATTTACCGGTACTAATAGAGCTTCAAAATCTGCATATATTACGAATGGTAGAAACATCTGTTTTTTATAGTTCCGAAGCGCAAGTATATTTTCCGCATAGAACTCCCCGGTTCTGTCTTTTCTTTGCATTACGCCAGGTAATTTAGTGTATATGCAATTACAGTCATGAGACACGTGTCGAGTTAATTGCTCCTCCTTGCTAAAGTAATGAATACATGAATTAAAAAAATATTTTGCTCCATTACGTCGACTTATTTGGTTGCTAAGTAAACGAGAAAATTTTTTTATTCATACATATGCTGATTATCCGTTTGGTTACTGACTAATAGTAATAACGTAACATGAATACGTTATTTAGCTCTGGTATAGTAGAGATGGCCCATTACCTTAGGAATACGCTGACCATCACGATACGTATCCTCCAGTCCATAAACTTTGATGGACTCGAACGTTGAGATGTTAGTCAGCTTTACAGGAAATGCTACACCATTCCAGTTGAATAACGTCCTGAAATCTGGGTAAGAAGTCGTCGTCCGTTGTGGTAACTCCATCGGTGTCACTAATGCTGATACAATAGCCCACGAAAGCAGCAATTATCACTATTCTTCACATTCACTATGGCATATAGGATGAACCCGTAGTGGGAGAAAATTTCAACATGTTTACCTCTAAATACACGAAATGTTCCAGCGACTATCCTACAAAACAACATTTATTAATAATATAATACCCTACTACTCATAACACACTTACCAGAATCTTTAAGCTGAAATTCTGATTGCTTAGCATCCAGTACTCTTTAAAAATGCTCTTCCAGCACCATCCCGACACTCAATATATCGTATTTCGTTTGAAAGGACTTTAATTCAGTACTTTCTCTACTGTTCAGAAAGTACAACCCAAACAACTCAACATTACATTTCAACGAGAAGTGTTTCTGCAACTGAATTTGTATTAGTTTCAAAACATAACACCCATAAACGTCTGCACATCCGTATGGATATTGCATGGTGATCGTCTATACGAAACAATGCGTGGCTTAAAAGCATTGTAAATCACTTCAACCCAGTACCAACGAGTAAACACACTGTTGGTTTGTGCCTATTGCTTCAAGGTGTCGTTGATAAGCATATCGAGGAACATCCGTCGAACAATCAGTGCAGTGCACAATTTCAACACTTCTGCTACTTTTCTTTTATACTGGTTCGCTGCTTTGGTCTGACTTACGCTTTCGTGAGTTGTTCAAACCCGATGGTCCTGGTTCTGCAAAGGAATCATCAGCATGTCTGTGTTGCGCATTATTCTTTAAGTTGTTTAACCCTGATAGTCCACGTTTTGCAAGACGCTCAGCAATATGACTATGTTTCATTTTGTTCGCATCGGAAATACTTGGTTGCGTCACATTTCTAAGTACGGTACGGTTTTGCTGTGCAGCCTGCGACATATCTGAAGGTGGGGTAGTTGGAATACTTATCCAACATACAGTTTTTTTATGTCAGGTGACTACATCCTCTCATACGGCTTACGTAGAGGTTGTAGGGTGAGCAGTATTTCGTCCACGTCTGCCTGCTCGTACGTGCGTGATAATACCACATCCAAATCGTCCACTGAGGTGGTGTATCCAAAAACCGCAACGCTATTTCACAGTCTTCCTGGTGGAAATACTGCCGCTCTCCACCAGGTCACCGGCAGCACCGCCTTCCTGGAGCAGCTCCATCACATCCTGTGCGTTATTAGTATGAGGTCGGTCTTCCAGCAACCTGCGAGTATCATCCCGCGGTAGTACCTCAACGTGGCTTATGATGTTAACTCACCTACCCAAAGCTACGGGACGATCATAAGCCACGCATGCTCGTGACCTACCTAAAAGCAAAGGAATGTAAGTTACTCATCTGTGGTAGTAAAACATGGAAGCGCTTTCTTATCTCTGTTTACGGTTGACGTAGTGTTTTCCACTACGGCGGCGGCTACACTTGGATTTACAGAATCTAAAAGCAATTACTATTAAGTCCGTAAAGATTTTATTGAAAGTTATTCTAAGTTCATAAAATAACTTTTGCAAATTTTTACAAGTCCGTAAAGATTTTATTGAAAAGTATTCAGAAGTTCAGAAGATAACTTTTGAATAATTTTACACAGCATAAAGGACGAGGACAATGACATTGGCATGGTTCCACACGCCGCTCCGCAGGTCAAGGATCACGGAAATAACGAAAACAGTAACGACGATATGCACAACAATGACGACGAAGAACTTGACGATGGCTGGCTTTGGGCTATACACATCCCTATGACGATTGGTCGCACTATGCTTCTACCATTATACAACGTTATGTATGCGGTGGCGTCGGAGACAGTACCACTCAAGGTAATTCTGCGTTCCTCATTATCGCTGGGTGGTGTTGGCTCTTCTAAACACATCGCATCATCACATGGGACCGTCTCACGTTCACGGTATGTATTGTCTTGATACAACTTGGTTTATAATAATAATTCATTCTTTCACTACAGCTGACAATCATAGTGCCATTCGTCCGGAATTATGATGTGATTACGGAGAGCTCTCTAGAAGAGCAACTCTACCGGGTCCACACTAGGCTTGTAACATTATACCTTGACCGACATAGTGTTATAAGCCTAGCTATACTAAGTGGGTATGATCACGCCATTGTACATCTGGTGATGATACTGGAAACTGTCAAAGATGTGGCCGGACTTTACGAACTCTTGCGAGTTCGTAAGGCAGCAATTCGACAAGTGGTCTTTGCAAGTGATCGAGACAGGCATAGTAAGTATAACTGACAGAGCTCTCCTTCTACTTATGATTTATTTCCAGAAAAGCGTCGACCCCATAGTGCAACCCCAGACCAGACAGACCGACACTAACTGACTGAGCGAGGAGACTACTATAGGTACAGACAGACAAACAGACAGGTAGATATACAGACAGACAGACACAGACAGAGATACGGACAGACAGGTACACATCACACGGTGTACATGCTCAAATATATCAATGATACCGTGATGATATACCATCATGTACCTCTGATGAACATCTGCTAGTCCTCTAGAGGAGCATCTTCAGACGATACGGTTGAATGATTCATGGGTGGAGCTCGAATAAACCACACTGCACGTACGCTGTATAACTTGCACCACGTCCTCGCAGGTGTAATGATATAGAAGTGGAAAAGACCTTTTGTACTTGTACTAAATCAAAATGTTTTATTCCTAGAGAAAATCATATATCTGAATAATACACTGATTGCATTTGTACATATAAGAAATAAATACATTAGCATATCATCTTTTTTTAATTTGGTTCTAAGTGTGGTATCAGAGAAATGTAAAAAATTACATGAGCAAGCCTTGAACAAGTGAGATGGCTATCTGAGTAGGTAGGGTGCGCAAATAGCCTTGAGAATGTGTTGAGCGTTAGTGACCTACGCATGTTGCTTAACCTTGGAGCTGTGGTACTCTTACAAATGTGCGACCTTGGGAATTTTGTGTATAAACATGGCATACTTCTTTCGCAACATTGAGCCGGTGGGACCTTGAAATTGTGGTAACCTTGGAATTGTGTTGTGTTCCAAAAGTCTCCAATCTTACCTACTTACCTCCGATGATTTAAAGCATTCCCAAGCTTTTCTTTTAAAATTTGATCTGGTTTATGTCTACTTTCTAAATCTCGGTAATCTCTGTAACTGATTTCATGAAATTTGCACAGAGCATCTAATTGATTAATACCGGGGTCACCGCATGCGAGTCGTTTCTCTAAATTTGTACCAGGCCACAGTACGGGTAACTAGGTAAATGCATTCAACCAGAAATGTATTCATTAGTCTTCACTAAACCACCTGCACTCTTTCGCTTCTTAACTGACATTGTTTACCTAGATTGAGAAAGGAGGGTATTTATACCTAAATCTAGATCACAAAAACAAATCTCAGTTATTAATATTTCTTTATTTAGTAAATGCTATACATTAGCTAATGTAGCGTCCCCCAGGTACCCTATCTTGAAAAGTGTAATTTGAACTTATTCGCAATAATGTAAATTCAAGAACAAAACAATCGCTAAGTGATTTATCTTAACTTTATTGACAATAATGCTACTGTTATTCAAATTAGTGGCTTGCTTTACATGGCCTTTCCTGCCAATAATTAAACCATTAGAATTTATTTACAAGTCTAATATTTAATTACTCGCAAACCTCAAATCTGATCAAAAGAATTGGCGTCTAGTGGTAGGTACGCTGTGCTATTTGAATTAGATAGACTTGATCAGGTTAAGTGTTGCATCGTGTGAGACAAGAAAATAATAAAACTACTTAAATTAGATTCAACGAGCTTTGCGCAATGATGGTTCAACCCGTTAGTGTACTGCTTAGAGAAATAACCATCAAGAAAACCCAATTCATTAATAAATAAGTAATTGCACAAGTACATTAATAAATCCAATAACACAAAAACCAATGGAAGGGTTCAATATATAACAAAACACAATTAAATCAGGTTAAAGTGCGTACAAAATTATATCATTAAGAAGAAAATAAATAAAAAGCAGTTTAATTACATATAAACACAATAATAAACACAGTGTAATTACACCACAATTGTGTCATAAATAAATCAGAATGAAACTTGTAATACCAAACATGTGGCCCTTTAAAACCAATCCTGCCGGTCTTTAAGTAAATAAACAAATAAAACAGTGAGACAAATTACGGTACATATAAAATATAACAACAGTAAAATTGCACAGGCGATAACAAGGTATCTTAACAGATACCTTGTTATCGCTGTCAAAAAATACGCAAGAAATTTACATACACAATTGCGTACAATTACAATAAATCACATGTAAAGAGAAATTTGTTCACAGACAAACAATACTGATTAAACCTCGAATTAAACCGACTGAAACAAAGACACAAAAAAACTTTTTAAAACAAAACCTTACAAGGGTATGTGCAAATAAATCATAATGTCACCGATACACAAACTTGAATGACTGCGTTATAAAAATACAGCGTCCCTTTCTCAGGTTACACATACATCTATACTACACAATAAAACCTTAAAAATAGAATTCGAGGTATTTTAATGGTCATCTGGATACGGGAGTACGTAAACACTCGGTATTGCCTATTTAGAATTATAACCGAGGTTTATCCTGTACCAGTTCGTCCCCAAACCTCTACACAAATATAAATATAATCAACAAACAACAATCCTAATTCGCCCAAGGGATGAGAGAGGAGCCCTGTATTGTCAGATGCTCGCCCTTTTATTTTAACAGATGAGTCCGCGTGCGTAATTAGATGCTTTTTGCAAGGCAATGTTTGATTTATAATACGTTACATACATTGTATAATTATTTACTGCAAGCTTTAATTTACATTAAAATACCTAGGTACGTTTGAATTCCTTTAATTGATCACAGACATAAGTGGTTAACATGCACGGTTTAGCTTCAAAATGATGACTGTTTATAGATTAATATTTGAAAAACACATTAAAACTAAAATCCAAAGAAAAAGACAAATTCGCGTTGGTTAATTCAAAAATGTACACGCAAAAAATAATTAAAGACAGACTGTTTACAATGAAGGCATTTTAATCAATTAAATCGATCTGGCTCGATCAAAACTCTCACCGCAACAACTTCCCCTCTGATTTCAAACTAACTATATCTACTCCCGAAAAACCACCCCCGTTTTTCAAAAGTAATAAAAAAGAAACTATTACGTAGGAACATTTTTTACATCCTTTACTAAACGAAATCTTAATTTTAAAAATATGCATTCGCCCGTATCAAACACCACCATCTTTTGATCTCGACGTGTACCGGTACAATTAATTACTAGACTAGTGACGTTTTACATCAAGAATGTGCGTGTACATATATTCAGCGATTCGTTATACTCCTTCAATAAAAGCAGTTCTAGCGGACATCTGCTTCTACGCAAACATGTGTTTTTCTTTTCCTTTTTCCAACCCTTACTCAAATATCAATTACGTACATTCCAATATTTCTTACGTAAAACACATAAAATAAACTATCATGAAAACGTTAGCAAATTACGACATTATTAAGATATTTAAACCCTTAAATTATCCTTCCTATTGCGGTAACAATTTCGATTTAAAATGTTTATTACAATAATAAAATTTTCGCGGTCCGCTACCTACAATAAACAGGACAATAATATAATATTTCCATTAAGCATACAGTGTTATGTGAATTAATATTATGCTTAGCATTTATAACATCTTCATTATCTTTATACACTACCATCGAATTCTTTCTCAAGAAAACGACGGAAGTCAAGCAACTTGTATGAACTTTTCATAGAAACACGCCAGATTGTAAGAATCAAGAAATTCCAATCTATAGCTTAGTATATCCTTTAAATTGAATAGTTCTTCTACACTATGCGCATTGAATGCACAAGAACAGCAGTTGTAGTTTTCTATCATAACCATCTTGTTTTTCTGCATTTTTTTTTTAATTTTTCGACTAGTACCATCACTATTTTAACAGCACCAACAGCACAATGTTAAATTATTATTATTCATATTGTTTTTCCAGCTGCATCTAAACTACTTATGAGCACGTCCTTCCTGTTTAGTAATGTTTTAAATTTATTAATTCGGTTTTCTTTTTTGAAATACTCATAAAAGCCCTGAGGTAACAGACATTTAAAATCAGCTGTTGCCATCACTATACGTTCACCATAATTAGTATTAAGTACAGCAACATCATCACTTTATACTTTTTCGATATCTCAAGGTCGCACACATTCTTAAAGGGTTTGCAATAGGTGTTTTCGTTTAACTCTGCTAATTCCAACTTTAACAATCACAAGTTGCTGACTGATCTCAACACACCTTTTTGCGGTTTATATGAGAAAAATGTGTCCTTGACTTGCGTACCTATCAGAACATGTTTCAACTTGTCAAATACTCACCTTGACCTACTTTTAGTTTAGACAACTATTTGACCTTGACTCAATTTAGTCAATACAAGAACCATTTAACCTGGACCACTGTTTCCATGAACTGATTCGATTTTTAGGTCTCTAAGAATTGTAATCTGATGACCATGACATTTTGACCTCGAAGAGCTTGAAATTTAAATTTCTCGTAAAAAGTTTGACCTTGAAATTTTGAACTGAGCCAGAATCGACCCTGTGTGTCTACTGACACGAATCGCTGGAATTTTGATTTCGATATGTTGATGATATTTTAGTACTCTTTGATAGTACCTACATCAGATTTTATTGTTTCATCATAACAAAACTTACACTTCAGAATGAACAAAATAGAGACATTAATTTTCTGGATTTAAATATTAAAATTAATACACAGAACAATTTTGAGTTCTCCATATTCACATAACTTGCACATATAGACATTACAATTCCAAATTATTCATGTTACCATAAAACACATAAATTAGCTGCATGTAGATCAATAGTACAAATATTGTATTGAAACGCGTTGACAAATAAATAATTATATAAAATAAATTGTGGAATTATATTGTACATAAAACATTAGTGTTATTATTAAAATTATTTCATTCCAGTTTGCAAGTTGGAATATCGTGTGTGGTTCTACACTAGATGTTTTTCAGTATCGTTAAATTTAAATTGACAAAGTTTCGGTCATAATGTATGTGTGTGCATGCGTCCGTGAGTGAGAGTTGTAAAGGGATTTTCGGTGGTGGCAAGTAAAGCTTGCCCTCAACGAAGTCCAACACAAAAATTAAGACTCGTTTGGAAAAAAAATAAATTGTATTCAAAGAAAATTATATGTTACGGTATTTGTTATTATGTAACACTCCTTGACGGTTGTGGACAGCGGTAGTTCGCTCAGGGGTTAGAAAACTGATTCGGGCGCCACCCAAAGATAAGTTATCGTTTAGGCGGTCTTTGGGTCCACTTCTGAACGTCTGCGTCGAGTTTCCCAGTGGAGGAAAAATTCAGGGTCTGGTTCTTATGATAGAAGATGTACCTAAAACTCAATTAATACGGATGGACGGCAGATACGGTAAGTGACAAAGGTCACAGGTCCCCTTGGCAAACAAAATTCCTTCACCAACGATGGCTGAAAATAGATAATTCTTAATAAATGTGAACTCTGTGAATTTATTTAAATTTCTATGATTACAGTTTGAGCAAAACGGTGCTCTTTAACAAAGTATTTTCCTTGCTACTTGTCAAAAAAAATTAACCTGATTTCGAACTTAATTACAGAGCGAGTCCCTATTAAGTTTAATTAGATTAATCAATTGTTAAACTACTCTACCTCATACTCATTAGTAAGCTTTAGCTTTGACTATACTTGCTACAGTAAGAACCAAAAGATAATCATTTTCGCGAAAGCACTTGCCTATATAGAGGGAACGGCTGGAAATTCCATAATTTGAACGATAAGGCGACAGCGTAACAATTTGTTTTAATTGATATTAAATCAACTACCCAATTAATATTTCTTTCGTCGTGCTAAAAGTATTCTTTATGAATGACGGTTGATATAAAATCGGCCAGTTACCATTAACACAAAATACTTATTCCAGCTAAAGGTTTAATTAGTAATTAATAACACTTATATCAACTTGAAATCACGCAATTCTAGAGGATAGTTACTGTTTGACACATCTTGTTCTCGTTCGCGTTATTTAAATACACACAATTTTATACAATAGTAAAAAGATTAGATACATTCTTTTGTAGTTGGAATTCATAGAAAGTATTTCAGATTTAACTTTGTTTATTTATATCGAAACTGTTATTTAACAATGCAATTTTCACTAATTAAATTAACTAATTTATAAGGACTCTTTTAATTAGATTGATCAGATTTTAACGTATATTTTAATGCTTTGGTTTCTTATCATTCTCTAATATTAATATAAAAGGTTTTGAATGTAATTTCCATTTAACATGTGCGTTTGAATACAAACTGTATTACTACTTATCAAGTTTTAATTTCGGAATAACAAAAAGAAAACTTGTATTTATATTAACGGTTGTTTAAAGTACTTGATAAGTTTTAATTTTGAAACAATGAAAAATTTCTATTTACAATTAACGGCTATCTTTTAATTTTACTCTTATCAATATCCAACGGTGTATAATTAATTAATTTAAGGACTTAACCACGGTTTTTTTGTTAGCGGAGTAAAAAAACTAACCTTCACAGAGTGAGAGTGGGAGCGAGAATGAGAGAGAGTGAGAGTGAGAGTGAGAGTGAGGGTGAGAGTGAGAGTGAGAGTGAGAGTGAGAGTGAGAGTGAGAGTGAGAGTGAGAGTGAGAGTGAGAGTGAGAGTGAGTGAGAGTGAGAGTGAGAGTGAGTGTAGAGTGAGCGTAAAGGTGTGTGTATATTTGTGTGCGTATGCATATGTGAGAGGGAGTGGGTCCGTGTGTATGCGCGTGTTGGTGTCTGTGCGTGTGTGTGTGCGTGTCCGTGGGTGCATGCGTGCGTACATGCGAATCACGATAACTCCAGAGCGATAAAATGTTAGTACTTTAAGTTTCTTATTTATGCTTGATTTCTTCTTTCCTGGGCTAACTAGATTTTGAGAGAAATACAACGGGGGGAAGGGGAAGGGTTTATTAGGCGCAGTTTTTGATTTTTCTGAAACCGCTTCTAATTTCAAATATATCTGGTGTGAAGCAACACACGACCTTCCAACCTACAAAATGGCAATTAAATGAAATGGAATAATTCTAATAAGATTTTTTTAGGATAATTATGCAACCTCTTTTAAAATAAGTTAATTATGAACATAGACAACATTGTAAAAACGAAAACAATAATCTACGCCGAACAGACGTTTACAACTTCATGTCATATCAATGAATTCGACGCGAAGCAACTGGAGGGGCCTCGCGCTAATGCAGAAGTGAGGTCGATTGAAAATGTAGGCAACCCGCAAGGAGTAGTATTTCCCTCTCCATCTGTTACAGATTTCGCAATACTCGCTACACAACGATCATCTAAATATTACATATGCACACATACGTATTAAATTCCAGCCGAAAAAAATGGGTAATAGGTTTTTAGAAAAAAATCAATATTGAATGCAGAACGTACAAATTTTATTTTCAATAACAACACATAGAGAGACTAAACTTATAAATAATGAATCATAAAATAAAACAAGAATTTTATTCACTTTATTCACTTACGAATTAAATGGAATTTCCTTCATGGCATGGTGTAAATTATGACAACCAACAACACAATTTCGGATCATTTTTGATAAACTTCAAACAAATAAAAATACAAATAGAATCTTGACACAATTCAAAACACTGTAAGTGACTTTGTATAACATATAAAACACGCACGCACTCGATAAATACGTAAAAAGTTAGGTGTTGCCCACTTCCTTAGTAATAATGAATCAATTGAAGTGAGAGACTAATACTACTGTATCGTCTTCTCCTACTTTATACACCTTCCTCAGTTTAACAAGCACGGCGTATATTAGCGAGGCTTTTCCAGATGTGGAACATAGAGTTCACTGTGTCATATAGAGGTTAATAGACATCTAGGTACTAACTTTAAAAAAAATCCAAAGCCGCCCGCTTTTATAAAAATATAGATAATACAGTTTCAACCATTAATCATATTTATTTAATTTTTACACTTACTTCGCTTTATATTAAGAAATTTTATAAAGAAAAGATATGCAAAATTAAATTTTCTTTCAACAATATGTCTACACATTTTCTTATAAAATTAATCATTGTTCAGATGCTGAAAAAATTTGAACCAGCAGTTAAATTCTACCTTAGGAATTTTTGGCCGCTAAATTACGCGTCGTATTAAAAATTGTATAGAACACAATTAATATATATATATATATATATATATATATATATATATATATAGATGGTTAGATATAAGATTAAGACTGGGATTTGAGAGTATAAGCTTGTAATTCTTATATAGAACAATTTGAGTTCAATTACAGTATATTTATACTGCATTTATTTGAAGTATTTTGGTAAACGATTGAAAGAAGTTGATTTGTTTTGATGAAACAGGCTTAATAAGATTTGCACAAGTTGGTTCATTCATAAAAAGTATTGTGCTATGTAAGAAACATGTCAGACAGGTTAAATGAAGTTATATTTGTAAATACGATTAAGTTCGTAGAAAATATTTCATTAAATTTACAGTTCACATAAAGTATTTTGGCATTTGGGTATTTTGCAGATGTGTAGCACACAGTCTAAAGTTATGATTACATTAGGAACATATTTTAAGTCAGGTAAAATGCAGGAAAGATGTGAAAATTTGAGAAAGGGTTACAGTACGAACTTGATTTAATTATTACTCACAGTATTAGTGAAAATATAAGTGCAACAGAGAAAGTAGTGCATAGTAAACATTAAGCACAACTTATACAATAATTTAACATATGGATATTTACATGCAGATACATTTTTGTTTGAGATTTTTAAAGAAATGTGTTTAACAATATGGATTGTTAATGTGACAAAAATTTAAACGTTACAAGAAAAGTGAACATTAGGAATATTAAAGACAGATCTTATAAGTTGTGAGAGTAACATTTTGGTTAATTTCAACGTTAGATACGCAAATTATATGAACATTTAAATAAAGTTAGGTTAAGTTTTAAATTTAAGGTTTTTTGCAAATTTATAGTGTTATAGATTAAGTTAAGCTTAGAATAAATTATTAATATAATTAATAGGAGGTTTTCCTCATTTCTATGCAGTAATTTACTTTGTACAAGTCATTTGAACATAAATTTATGAAAATGGGGTTAACTACACAAATTTCCTATGTAAACAAGAATTTTCCTTTAAATTGAAGATATTGGAGTTGAAATAAATTTTTTCTAATTCAAATTTTCGTGCAGATCACGAATATGTATTTAGTTTAAGTGTAGAAAGTAAGATTTTTTAGATATAAACAAATTTAGATTAGCATAAGTCAAATCGTACATTTTTTAACAGATGTATATCAAGTGAGGTATCATTTTATGCGGAATCTTGCACAGATTTCATTTCTGCTTTTAAAATTCAAATCAGAAGCATATAAAGAAAGTTATGGCATAATTTATATTTTAGATAGGTTTTCAAATTTATTTAACCAATCATAGACTTGGTTACTTTGTTTGTATTCTTAGAAAAAAATTAAAATTTTTGTAGCTAACAGGAGAGTATATAAGGAATTGTTCCTGAACAGCTCTCTCTCTCTTTCATTTGTTTCTCAAAGTTTAAATTTTTATGACAAAGGTCAAAGTGTTGTGTTTTATGTTAACACGTAAGTTTAAAACCACATTTATTTTCGGAAATTTTGATACGAGTTTAGTGAAGAGCCGAGAGTTCAGAAACAATTGTTTTTAACCTACAATCTTAAATAAAGTTAGGTTACGGATAAATTTCCATATTCGTAAAGTTTGTTATGATTTAAGTTTAACGTTTTAAAAGTTCGGTTGTTGTATTTTGTTTTTGGTTATGTTTTCGTAAACAAAAATTATTCAATTTTTCCGAATTGATGTTTATTTCCTGCTGCGACATATTAAGAAACGATATTCCATATCGGATGCTAAAAAGAAAAAGTGAATTAAAATAAAAATTAAACCTTAAATAATATTTAAACCGAAAATTATTGAAACATTTTAATACAACAGTTAAATAAACTATAATAAATAATTTAGTGCTTGAGTGAAAACATATAACCAAATTTAAGCACGATTACCACAAGAAAAGCAACAATTTATCCGAGGGACATTGATGAATTATTGGAAGTACTACCGCAGCAAGTGGAACGGATCAATAACATCGATCACAGACTGGAAGGAGCCTACGTTTGTAAATGGAACCAGCTGAATGAACACATCCTTTTGAATACATGCCGATGCAGATGTGAGTCAATTTTTATCTTAACCCTTCAATTTGTATTCAATATTTGTGTGATTTCCTGCATTTATAGTGTATGTATAGGTGTAAAGGTGTAAATTTATGCAATAGCGGTGTAAACATCTGTAAAACAATCAAAATTTTAGTTTTCTTTCAATATTTTAATTTCAATTACAAAATTATTAAGATTACATTTTTAGGAAGTTACCATTTAACAATTTTGACAGTTTGGTATTTGAGTTCAGTTAATACGCGACGCATGCGTTATTGTGCAAACTTTAGTAAGTCTCATTTCACATACAAGATATTTAATATAACGTGGAAATTACATAATAAAGAACCATTTTATAATTCCATTTGTACTTCTGAATGCAATTCAATTCATATATAAATACATTAAATACGTATCAAAGTGTAAATTACATTTATTTATATTTGCCAACAAATCAAATTGAATTTTATCCCCTTTTGAGACATTTTTACATTACAATATATATATATATATATATATATATATTGATATTATATATCTTTGAAATATACTGCTGTTTCAGAAATATTTGATAAAGATCAAACAGCTCACTTCACTGCAGTTGAAATTCTACCAAAATCTAATCAGCTCTAAGAGAAATGAAAACAAGCTCAAATATAAAATTTTAAGTATGTAGGTACGTGCTTTTGTTCTGGAATTATCGTGTATGTTAGCATACATACACAGACATCATGGTCGATGTTCGCGAAATTTATCCAAAAAATAAAAGAGTCGATTGCATAGCCTTCTATACCTATACACGTATACGTAGGTTGGAAGGTAAAAATACCAAGCATATAGCTTTTCAAGCAATTCAATATCTGAATAACGGTCAACTTTACAGGAAAATGTGTAAACGTACGTTTTTCGAGATAATTTAATTTATAACTTTTTTTTAATTCAATTTAATTTAAAGTCACATAAGTATGGATATGTTTATAAAAGCAGATGGTCGGAAAATTATAATGAAAAATCATCTCATTTCTTTTTAATTTGAGGATCAGAAAAGAAGATGTTTAAGCCTTATCGATTAATATTGTAACAACCTTTTTTTGTGGTTGTATTAAAAAATACGTTAATCTAAGATCATTAATTTATTTGGCGTAAAATTAGAGGAGTTTTTAATTATTTACATGTAAAATTGAGAAAGGCAACTTAAATTGCATTTCCGAGAACATACATTTTGGGTGTAATATTACATAAATAGTTATAGTTCCCTTTCTTTTAAAAATTGGACTCCGATCATTGTATTTCGCGCAATGCGTGACAACTTCTTGAGGGGGGGCACTTACAGAAGCAATTCTGAAAGCCTCTATTTTTTTCTTCACTTGCTGCTGAATGTTAAAGCAGAAGACATTGTTATAATAGTTTTTACTTAATTTTTATATTTGGTGCCATCAGAATTTTGGTGGTAAGTTATTTTTTAATTCATTATATTTAAAGCTTAAGCATTTGCTCTTTCCAGGCACTCACGTACACTCATTACAGTACTTATATTATTCCCTTATACTCACTTAAGGCACTTATTTACTTACTTACTTACTCATACTTATATTTTACTTACTTTGATATGGTACTTTTATGTCACTATATTTTTAATCTCAAATGACTTAAGTTACTTATTTACGCAAGTTTCTCTTCATTCAAATAATATCATCTTAAAATGCAATTTTAATAAAATAAAACATCAAGAATACAATAAGTTTAGTGGATTGAAAATTTCTTCAAATATATAGTTGATCGCGTTGTTACAAGAATACGCAAGGAAGATGTAGAAACGCTTTCATACTGGTTGACCGTTCCGCATCCATAATTAAACACTGGAAGCTGTCTATAAGAAAATCATTATACTGAGGTATTTATGTGGTGATTTTTTATTTTTTAAGCTTAGCTTTAAAACCTTTTCTTTCCTCTCCTTAACCATCCATATATTGGGTAAATAAACTTAATTGCACATTGTTAATTTTTGATATTTATAGAAAGTTTTTATTGTTCATTATTTAGGTTTTGTTATCCCTATGACAAAGATAACATGGCGCTCGAGAATTCATTTAATTATATATTTTTTTTATAATTTTTTACATTGTTTTTTATTAATTAGAGAAAGGAAAATAATTAAGCAGGTGAGAAACAAGCCGCATTTCATGTGTGTTAACAAGTCAGTATAATAGAACCCACCCTATATTTAATCTACCGATTGTGGACGAGACGGCATATAATTAGTGGTGAAAGGTTAGTATTTCAATTTGTGAAATAATTTGTATTTAGGGAAAACTTTGCCCAAGTTCAGATTACATCATCATAGTTAGGGATATTACATTTGGCGTTTAATCAATGTACAAATTACATCACCGTATGAGTTTTTATTAAGCTTGAACTTTATTAGAACATTTAAATTTTCTAAAACCTACATCACTACAATATTTTTTATTATAATATTAATAATTAAGTTATTGGTGAAGTACATATTAATGACAGTGGAATAAGATTGACAGACTTCTGCAGAAACAATGAACTTAAGAATGCAAACGTATTTTTCCAAGACAAAGAGATACACAGATATACATGGAAACAACCAACAAGACAACTGAAATCTATTATAGACTACATGCTAGTAAAACAACAACAAGATTTTAATTTAATAGATGTCCGAGTATACCGTGGAGCGGAATATGGGTCCGATCACCACCATCTGAGATTTTTACATACAAAAAGTGAAAAACAAGCTGCAATGATAAACCATTCCAGCATGAACAGAAAATGGACACAAAATAAACTCCAAGATACAACGTAGAAGGATTGAAAGAAAATAGTATAAAACCAACAAAGGATAGATCGACAATTGGAAAAAAGAATACGGCACGACAAAGGAACTGCAGGAACATGTAAAACATGCCATACATCAAGCAGCTAAGGAAGCTTTGGGTTATGGTCGATAAAAGAAATAAACACGAAACAACATGGTGGTTGAATGGATACATTAAAATGGAAATAAAGGAAAAAGGAAGCATATATGAAATGGATGAATACGTAAATAGACGAAGACAGACAGAAATATGTCCAAATTAGAAGAACAGTGCGAACGCTAGTGACAGAACAAAAAAGAAAACGGAACAAAAGATGTGCAGAAGTGGAAATTTATATCGGCGGAAGAAGATGTACAGAAGCGTGAAAATTTATCAATAGCGTTAGATCAGATAGAAATACAATAAAAATACAGATTATAGCGCTAAAAAATGGGAAGAATACTACAAGCAACTTTTAATTGAGCAAAGAGAACAATTTAACAAAGGAACAACCAGCATACATATTCAAGGAGAAACAACGGTGGAAGTTGAAACCGTAAAACAGACAATTAAGAAAATGAAAATTGAAAAGTAAGCGGATCAAGGGAAGTAATGAAAAGTGGAACAGACAAAACCATAACTATGCTTACGGAATTCATCAATAGGTGTTTACTAGAAGAGCCAGTACCAGAAGAATGGAAGGTGGGATTTATGTCATCCATGCACAAAAAGGGAGACCGCTTAAAATGTGAAAACTACCGAAGTATTACAGTAGCACCAACACTCAGTCGCTTATATGGGAAAATTTTAAGAGATGTAATAGAAGATGAATATAAAGGAAAAGAAGCAGAAGAACAAAGCGGGTTCCGTGCAGGAAGATCCTGCATGAACAACATATTTTGCCTGACACAAACCATAGAAAAGAAAATAGCAACAGGAAGAGAACTACACCTTCTTTTCATATATTTCAGTAAAGCGTACGATAACAAACTAATGGAAAAGCTATGAGAAGCGCTAGAGCAAAAGAACCTTATATAAGGGAGCCAGAATTAGAAGTAAAATAGGGCAACAAATATCAGATTTCAATGTATCAAAAGGAATGAAACAAGAATGATGTATCTCGCCAACGCTTTTCAAAATGTGCATAGAACGATCATTAAAACAATAGAAAAAGAAGTGTAAAGGCAAGAGACTTGAGATTAACAACAGCAAAGTAGATACACTACTATTTGCGGACGATCAGGTCTGATTGCCCAAGACCAACAACATCTAGAATACATGATACGTTAGATCAAAGAAGAATATGAAAAGTGGGGATTATCAATGAACTTGTCAAAAACAAAATATCTATGCGTAGGAGGAAACGACGCAGACTTATAACTAGAAATTCTTAAAGTATGTGACAAATATAAGTACTTAAGCGTAGTAATAAACAATGAAGGCAATGATTCGTTAGAAATGGAAGAACGTGTAGGATAAGGTCCAAAAAAAACGGTAAGAAGACTAAATGGAATATGGTCGCATAAAGATATCGTGAGAAAACGGACAATGAACATCTATTACGCAGTAGTAAAGAGCATAGCGCCATATGAGGCGGAAACCTGGAAGAAAACAAGAGCGCATAATAGAAAGATTACAGCAGTGAAAATGGATGCCCTTGGAAGATCGTGTAAAGTAATCAGAAGAGAAAATGATGGAAATGAAGGAAACAATCATAGATACTATACAAAGAAAGCAACTCACCTGGTACGGACATGTACGCACAATGACAGAGGGAAGAATTCCGAGAACCCACACACACGCGTGCGCACACACACACACACTCACACACACTCACACACACACGCACACGCACACCACGCACGAACACACACATCACACATACACATACACCGCGCGCACACACAACACATACACTACCACACACACACACACACACACTCACTCACACACTACATCACACACTCACACAACGCACACATACACACACACGCACACACAGCACACACGCACGCACGTACTCACGCACGCACACACACACTTACACACACACGCGCGCGCCACACACACACACACACACACCACACACATCACACGACAGCACACACACACACAGCACACAGCACACACACACACGCACACACGCACACACGCACACACACGACACACGCACACACGTACACACAGCACACACGCCATCCCCACGCCCACACACACACCACACACACACCCCACACCCACCCACACACACACACACACACTATATATATATATATATATATATAGTGATGTTGAGATGATATGTTTGAGTGTTAAATATGATGGTTATAAAGAAATAAAGTTGATAATAAAGATTATAAGGTTAGAGTTAGTGAGGTGAAATTGGTTAAACGTATATGTAAGATCTCAAGTTACATAAGTTCATAATAACATATAACTGAGTACATATGTAGTTATATAGCACATTGTGAGTTAAATGATTCAATTTTTACAATTATTGCATTCTAATTATGGTTGTACTAGAGAATTTTCACATTAATAGTTTCCGATCAACTTCGGAAGATATAAATTATGTATTTTCTTTAATATTGTTCATTATATCCATTTGGAAAAGGTAAAGCCCGTTCTGGTAGCATAATCTGCTTCAGTTCTAAAATAAAAGAAAATAGTATGTATCAGTTAACGAAAAAGGCAATATAAAAACAATTCATGTAATTTATGAAATTATGAGGAATAATACTGTACAATTAGTTGTTGGTGCAAATTAACTAAATGTGTTGAGAAGATAGGATATGGACATTTTGAACTACGATTGTGAGATAGTATTTTACATTGTTGACTGTGTTGAAGTTAAAGTTAGTGTAACTTTATGTTTTTCGGGTCAGAGAATCCAAATATGACGATAGTTTTCCTGTTGAGATTAGAATAAGTTAGATATAAGTAAATTTCTGTATGTGAAAATGCATAAATAGTATAATTATCATAGCAAAGTAGTTTAAAAGCGCAATAAGGCAAATGTGGTATAATTTTAAAGAAAATTTCATGTTGAATTTATTGCTTATAATGTTTTTAAAATGGATCCTTGAATAACAAAGACGTTTGTAAAATTAATAAATTGTGTATTTTAGAAACATGATCAACCAATCAGAATTAAGTTCAGGTTTGTTTGTATGGTGTATAAGGTCCAATCAAAATTGGTGTTTTAGAAAAAAAATGATACTACATTTAAAAATTTTCTTGGGAGTCTCTTATTAATCTTGAAGGTGAAAGCATGTTACTTTTGTTTAGAACATGTAATAAAAATTTAAGATTGATAGATTTTTCATAACCTAATTCATATGAAAACAAAACATTCGCAACAAGTTAAACTACTAAAACAGAAGTGAGGTTAGAGTAATTTATAATAAGTGAATTGTTAAATTGATATTTCTAATGAATTATGAAATATTATTTTTTTTTTTTAATATAAACAAAATTAATTAAAGACAAAAATCGAGTTTTTATAGAAAGAAAAGTTTTAATAATTTAAAATTGAAGGTAGATAATTATTGTACCTTTTAAAATTATACAATACTAAAATAAAGTGTTATACAAAAAAAGTCAATAAATAAAATTAAATGCAGATAATTATTGCATTAAAATTATGCCATATTAAAATAAAGTACTTATGAAAAAAGTTAATAAGTAATTTACTTGAAGAAGCTCATGGTCGATAGCAATTACCGTTGTGCTAGCATACTTTGTGGGATCCACAATACAGTGATTTTGGAGAACGGGACTTCAACAATTGGAGTTTGCCGCAGCAGAAGGAAAATTAATAACTCTGTAAGTTATATGAATCTCATATTAGCAATCTAGGTTATGTTTTTTAATTATGCGTATCATCGATGTTTACATGTGTACAGAATTTAAACAAATTAGATATCAGTCAGCGAGTACGAACGCGAATCATTAAGTATATAATAATATTACTTCAGTTTAAAAAATCAAATTATACTTACAGTACCTAACAGTAATTTATTTTGTTGTTCAGTCATTGAACACACAATGCCCTTTTTAACATCATTCTTTACAAACAGATATAATTGGATATAATACAATGTGTTTGAATAAAACAATTTAAGTTGAATTGAAATTTAATTGCCGGACAGTAATTGAGTTATCTTATAAAAATTTTAATATCAATGTTTTATTTAATATCACAAAACTAATTCCTTGAACACTATTCCCTGAATTTCTATTCTCTAATTTAACATCCCATATATATATATATATATATATATATATATATATATATATATATATATATATATATATATATATAGTCATAATTTGTGAATTATTAAAACTAACAATGCACATTCAGTGGGATTCGAACCCACAACCACTACTTATCTAGAACAGGGCTCTTAACCATCTGAGCTATCGAGGGAGCTAGTTCCTCTCGTTTCTATCCTAAATAGTATGTACCTTATTAGCTTTGTTGTTATATAATTCATATATATCTATGTAATCAGTCACTTTTGTGGCAAGGCGTTTGCAAGCTTGAATTTTTCAAGTGTCATACAGGCCCACAAGACTGGAATATAGAAAATTTGTTATAAGCAGATAATTAATATAAATTAAAGATAAACTATAAACTAAACGCATCTAAGTGATAATAATGACAAAATCATAATAGTATGTAAATTGTGAATTATTAAAACTAACAACATACATACAGTAAACGATTGCCTCGAGTGGGACTCAAACCCACGACCACTACTTATCTAGATTAGCGCTCTTAACCATCTCAGCTATCGAGGGAGCTAGTTCCACTCGATTCAATCCCAAACTGCATGTACCTTATTAGCGTAGATGTTATATAATTCATATATGTTTATGTAACCAGTCACTTTTGTGGCAAGGTGTTTGCAAGCTTAAATTTTTCAAAACAGCCCTACTCTAGATAAGTAGTGTTCATTGGTTCGAGTCCCACTCGAGCCAATCTTTTACTGTATGTACATTGTTAGTTTTAATAATTCAATCATCTGCTATTGACTGTTTCATTAATTAACTGAATGTTTAGCTTTGATGTTACTAATTCATATATTTATGTAACCAGTCACTTTTTCAGGTGTTTTGCAAGCTTTTCAAAACAGATCTAGATAAGTAGTGTTCTGTCGAATGAAATCTTACTAGTAATGTACATTGTTAGTTTTAATAATTCACAATTCATGTGCTGTTATGACTTTGTCATTATTAGCACTTAGATGGGTTAATAGACCTATTCTTATAATAAAGCTGCAATTAGTTTGGTCAAATTAAAATTCAAGCTTGCAGACACCTTCCAAGGACTTTTAATATGTTTATAAAACTAAAATAAAGTGCATTTCAATAGACCTCTGCAATATGCCTTTTAAATTTGTCACCAAATAAAAGGAGCACTCATGCTTATTGTCATATAAAAAGTGAAAACTTATTTGAATAAATTTATTATTAATAGTAATTCGCCATTCACCACGCTCACCTAGTATTATTATTATACTATCTTTAACTATTTTCACAAATTTAAAAAATGAACAAGTATGTAATACAATTCGTCTGTACATTTTACGCATATATATAATCTACGCTGTAATAATAAAAGTTAAATATGACAATTAAGAATTATTGTAAATCTTACCGAAGTTGCACTATAACTGCAAATTTTCAATAAAGTTCTCGTCTTCAGTTAAAACAATAACTTTCTTCCATTTTAGTATAAAACTACACAATCATCTACAACCGTTACAAATTATTGTTTACATATATGGCAAAATGGAAAATTGATTCCACATTTATAACAAAGCAAGTGGTCATTAATGATTTCTAAGTTCACATTATGCTAATGGAGTAATTTGCAGTTTCAACATTAATGTACGAATTAGTAGATGGTAAATTTTCAGTAAATTCCTTAACAAGTAATGATATTTGTATTGGAACATTCTATTATTTTAACGATGTTTATCTTCTTACAATAAGTTAATTTAATTGAAAACATTTCTTCAATTTTACTAACCTAAGTTACTCCGCGTGATACGCTACTAGAGTTGGCAAATAATATTTTTAAGACGTTTGAATGGTCAGTATTTGTTATTATATTTGCTTTTGCCTATTAAATGTTAGTAAGAAAGGATGGAAAATGCGGTTCAGAGTAGCAACTGAAATATCCCTTTCATTACAATGTCACACTTATAGCATTTTAGTTATTTTATAATTAGATGTTGTTCATAGTGGAATGGCAGCCATATTATAGAGGTCTAATTATTCGTGAAATGCACTTTACATACAGTTTAGAATCGAGTGGAACTAGCTCCCTCGATAATTCAGATGGTTAAGAACCCTACTCTAGATAAGTAGTGGTCGTGGGTTCGAGTACCACTCGAGGCAATCTTTTACTGTAATTATTGGTACTACACCTAAACAAATTAAATTGGTATTATTTCTTTTCTTTTAATTTCCATTTTGTAGTTTGGAAGGTGGTGTGTTGCTCCACACCAGATATTTGTTAGTATCATGATAATGACAGAAAATGTGGATTAATTTTGCTATGGAAAATGCGAGTTTTGTTCATGAGCTAGTTCCATACTTCATAAGTAAATAAATGATTAATTGACAATGTTACAGTTACTAGCATTTTATCTTGCTTTATACTTTTTACAGAACTCATTCTAATTGCTTGTTCTGAAACTGGGAAACTATCAAGTAAATTATACCATAAGTTAGTAAATACCAGAAGAATTATTTTTACGTTTGCAGAACAAGATTATAAACCCGAAAATTCATATATAGCAGCTATTATGGTTGATGATTTTTTAGTCTGCAGTGGAATTCTCATACACTCAGAATGGGTAATATCAGCAGCATCATGTTTTTTTGAGGATCCACAATTGCATCATTACTTGATATATGTTGGGTTAAGAAATGATTTTCAAAAAAATCCAAATCAGCAAAAACGTACTGTGGTTCAAATAAAAGTGCATGAAGGTTTTAATCAAACAACTAAACGTTACAACCTTGTTAAGATAAAAGTAAATGAATTAATTGCCAACAGTGATTACAGTTAAACAATTTTAGGTAAAACCACCCTTCAGAATGACCAGTCAACTGCAAACTGCTCATTTACCAAAGGAATTTTTAAGACATGCATTAGATTGCGAGACGTTTAGGTAAGTAGCAGTAAGTATTTTGTTAGTAAAAAAAAATCAATAGTCAACGCCAAATCATAATTTTATATGAGTTGGTAATGTAACGTATTAATGCAAGAGGTAAATTGTGTCTATGTCCATACAAAACAATTAAATCGAAGAGTGCTGCAACATTGCATTGTCCAAAACCTTCTGAACCTTGACACTGTTTTACACAACTATTGGAAAAAAGAGAAAACTTGAGATATGAAGTTTGATTATTTAAATTAGAGTTGCCTAAGTAAGCGGTTAATGAAAATAGACAACCAAAGAAGAGAAAGGTCTTATTGTAGTAATTATATACGACCACGTCGAAAACATTATATAATAAAGAAATTCATTTTTTGTCCAGTTTCTGACGCTTCATTGTTTAGAAGGAATTAATCAAAGTCTAGAAAGTGCTAAAAGGATAGCGCGACTTTCAGATAACACACAATAGGACGACATCAGTTCTACAATCTACGATACTATTCTAGCACTTTGTCGACTTAAATAAATAGCGCGCGATCCCGCTTAGAAAGCAGTAATAAGCATCAAGTCTAACGCGAAAAGAATTTGCTTACGACGGGGTCCTGTATCTAGGACCATAGAAAATCAAAAAATGCCAAAAAGAAAATGTACATTTAATAGAAATTTGGAAAGTAAATATCCATGTATTAAAAATGCAACCTCAGATAGTGGAAAGGTGGATATTGTTCAACACATATTCACACTTAAGAATAAAAAGTAGCAGTGTCAACTTTTTTCGTATGGACACATTTGTAAATGTAGAGCAAGAGCTTGAATGTACTTGGTCATACCAAAAGGTGATACACAATCAATCCTTTCGTTCTATAGATTGCACTAGTAAGCTAAGGAAAAGTTGCTTCCAAGAAAAATTTGCATATGCTAAAGCCAAATCTGAAAGCACAGAGTGCAACATTTTACAAAAAAAAAATCATTAAGCACCATACAAAATGATCTTGGAACGGTGAATTTTGTAACAATCTATACCGATTGTTTAAATCACGGGAGAGTAAAAATGTGTCCTATACTTGGAATATATTTTACGAAAAACAAGTAAATCTTTTGGAAGTTCAAGATCTTCCAAGTGAAACTTCAGACATTATATCCGCATATATTATTAAACCGGTTGACAAATACGAATGATCAACAAAAGTAATGTCAATGTGCGCCAACAACACAAATTGTAATTTTGGAAGAGCAGCAAGACATAGTCAAAATAACGTCTTTCATAAAGTTCAGCAGTTACTTAAAAGACCTTTTGTTGGGGTGAACTGTGCTGCTCATATTCTTCATAACTGCATTCAAACATTAGCAGACTATTGACATCGCAGCCGTTATTGTGAAAATCTATGGCTATTTTTGCATTTATACTGTTCGAGTTGAACAATTAGAATTTTGTGAGTTTGTTAATGTTGAATACCAAAAATTGTTGTGATACAATAAAACCAGATGTTTAGTGTTGTTATCTTCGATAGAAAGAATATTAAAAATTCAAAGTGTCACACACAAAGACATTTTTTTTTAAATTTGGTTATGATTTATTCACTCGCAAGCTTCTACATTTTATAAATGTGTGCTCAAAGAATCTTCAATGATAGAACTATACGTTGGGTATTGCTAAGGAAAGAACCACTGCGGCCAGATGTTCGAAACTGTCTTTCAAAAGCAACGCCCTGTTATTCATATAGATGATTCGAAATTGTAGGCATAAGATATGATATATACTATATATATATATATATATATCAATATTATCATATTATATCATTATATAATTATAGTCACTATATACTATCATACATACCAGGTGGTCCTAAAGCAAGGAATAAATTTGCAATATCTCGTAAAGCACAATCTTGTTTCAAAAATCAGCTCGGACCCGTCGATTTTATATTTTCGGGCATATTTTGCAAAAAAAATCTTTAAGTACAGGGTGTCATACAAAAGATCTTGGCTAACGGAATTTTTTTTTCAAATTGCTAACCCAATTGTTTTCACTTGCATTTGAATGTTCCTTACAATTCTAAACATTTGTCATGTAGCATGTGCTATACCTAAGTCCAAATGCGTTTTGGAGTTATTCGCATTCAAAATTTACAAATTGAAAAAGGGTCGTGTAAGAATTATATCGCAAAAATAAAATAATTTTTATAACCGGTTTTATTATAACGAAAACAATAGATTCGTAAACTTAAAAATAATTCTTATTTCAGCCAACATGTTCGAAATGTTAGTCAACTGTTAGGTCAAATGTTAGTCAACTGACAATAGCCTAATCGATCTACAAATTCCTGCTGAGCATTTCGAACCATTTCGAGGCAGTTATTAAACGACTTATTTCTTGACGAATGCGTTGTGTTTAACATGCATGCCTAGATTTTCCGGTTGGCTTTTAAATAACTTGCCTTTAAGGTATCCCCATAAAAAAGTCTAGTGGTGTTAGATCGGGCATCTTGGTTTAAATTTTGAATGCGAATAACTCCAAAACGCTTGCACTTAGGTATAGCACATTGCTCATGACAAATGTTTGTGAGCAATTCCAAGCAATTAAAAATTGGATCATTGAAAAAAATACAACATTTTGAGACACCCGTATAAATATTTGTTCAAGATCGTCAGGTCACGGATAGGATGAAAACGAGATTGTTTAGGTTCCTTACTTACGACCACCCGGTAGATAATAACCAGTCAAAATATACAGGGGTGGACACAGAAGTACATGTTTGTACTGATAAACAATTGGTCAGAGTACTTTCTAACCAACTTCAATGTAGTAGATATTCCACACAGCAACTTAAAATTGTTGAAATGTTGCTATGTGTTTACCGGAGATACCTACGCCGCCACGGAAAGATTTTTCTGATATGAATAAAATTTGGACCAGCGAAAATTGTAGAAAAGGACTTTTAATGACAATAACATAATTTTGAAAGGAAGGAAAAGGAAAAGGCTAACTATTTCATTCCCTTCCCATAGGGATAGGGCGCTGCATTGAGCTTTCCGAGCTCCTTCAGCCTACAATTACATGGATGCAGCATACATACATACATTACGTATAATGCATGGTGGGTTAAGGATCGGTCTGGTCAGGATAGGATCGGAAGGAACGGAGTTAGGGTTCTCGAGGGGAAAATAGCTACCCCAGCATTCGCCTAAGTAGCGCACATGGTGTCCTATCAGTGACCATGTCAGCATGCATGTGTTGCAAAAACCCCTGAAAAACCATACAAGGCAGACGGTAACGGAATCGAACCCATTACTTGTGCTAAGCAGATCGTTCAACCACTACGCTACCAGCTCGGTATAATTTTGAAATGAATTGACTTGAATTATTTAAATACCTCCAAGGTGGTCCAGATATTTTACGAATGGGTGCATTCAAGATTTTGCTCACCATTTTATTAACTTATATACTTTTAAAAACCGAAGTAAAATACAGAATTAAATAGATTTTTTTTTATATTATTGCATTATAACATGGGACGCCTAAAAACTTACCATAAACAACCACTACATTTGTCATTTACGACGGAGAGCATAAAAACTCATAATTTCGTATCTAATTAAAAGAAATTTCTCTCTCACATTACCCTTACTGAGGAGTATTTGGTACCCCACAGATTCTTCCAGTGATGCGTCTATGTTCCGTATTTCCTTTTCACATAACTGTTCGCCTTATTACAAATTACAAATCATTAAAATTCGTACGTAATATAGTGCAAGAAGTATGTAATACAAGACCACATAGATAGTGCTTTGTTATACAGAGTGTGATTCAAGAAAAATTTTAACCATTTTAGCAGATGATAGTAGCGGTTATGTCTAGTAAAACGTGCAGACCCGCTCAAAAAGTAAGGCGTCTTATACAGGGTGAGTTTTTTATGTCTATTATGGGGTTCTCGGAAACTAGAGCTCACAGAAAAACAGTTAATCGGGGAAAGATTTGCAGTTTTATGTGGCCAATTCAGTGCACCAAGGCTAACTAGAAAGGTACTTCAAAAAACATTTCTTTCTTATTTCTTTAAACGCAATTCCGTTATTTATATTTTAAGAGAAAAGTGCAAAGGAATTAAAGTTGTAGATAGTTTCTTTGTAAAGCAGTTACATCGATTTTTTACCTTCCAACCTACATACACATCTGTAGGTATAGAAAAGTTATACAGTCGACCCTTTTTTTCACTAACGCTAAATCGACATTTTATAAGGGTGTGTGTGTGTACGTGTGATCCTACGTGTAGTGAAATGTGTGTGTGTGTGAATGATAAGATGTGTGTGCTGTGTGTGTGAAATTGTACGTGTGTGTAGTGTTTTGTGTGTGTGATGTGTATGTGTGTGTAGTGTGTGCATGTGTGTGTGTGTAAGTGTGTGTGTGCTGATGCGTGTGTGTCAGTTGTGCGAGTGCATGTGTATGAGTCGTCATGCTGTACGATATGCATGGTGTGGTGTAGTGATCGTGTGCGTGCTGCAGTGTGGTGTGCGTGTACGTGTACATGTGCGTGTAGCGTGTGCGTGTGAGTGTGCGTGCACAACAGATTTATTTTACTACGTACTCCAAATATGCATAAGTATGTACAGGGTGTTCCATTTATAAAACACAAACTTTGACGCACACTATTGTTCGTACACTGTGAGTGAAAACTGAAAATGTAGGGCTTATTATTCTATATCATATCGCATTGACGTAAGAATTTTGAAAAGCAACGGCGTCTAATGCACAGGTACAGTCCGTGTCGTTCAGTACGCTGAAATGCTCGATATATATTATATATGATATATATATATGACTATGATATATATATATATATATATATATATTGGTAATATATATATTATACGATATGAGTATATACATATATGATATATTATACTATATTATATTATACGTCGCATCCACTAGTGAAACTGTCTATTTCATGAACTGGAGAACGAATTTCACCACTTGCCATAATCACCCTGTTCACGTTGTTTATGATTTTATTTTGTATAGCGTATGAGTAAAACTGTATCTCAGTAACGTGAACCATATGCTTTGTCATGTATGAGTCCATAAGCAAGCGTTTTATTCAGATTTGGAAGTGCTAATTATAATGAAAACCTCAAGCCTTCATTCAATAAATAAAGCAGACAGGATGTTATTAAAGAACTACAGCATGACTACGCAGTATAGTTTTTTCAGTAATTTACTATTCACCCACAAAGTGATTGCATAACAGTTTTTATCTACGACTCTTAAATAATACATTTGTTAAGTATGTACCTATAGATACCTATAGGTAAAATAATTCCAAGCCAACACAATGATTCGTGCAAATGTGCGTGAAAATCACGTGATCTGTCAGTGGCGGCACGTAAAAATTAGGTTGCGTTTGATTTTTGTAACCAACTTACAATAATACACGGATAGTAAGCAATGATAGCTCAGAAAAGAGTTGTTTTGTCAATAAATGACTGAACAAAAAACACACAAAGATCTGGTAAACACAAAATTGATAGCGAACTGCGAGTAAACTTCCGACGCCATTGAATCGCATTTCGTGTACTTGACGCTTGCGTAATTTGCTAAAAGGCGTCTAAAACACACATTTGCGTTTCTGCGCATTGTGTTGGCCTGGGATTCGAATACCTCTAACCCATACCATAGTTTACACCTGTGTATTATGAACTATAAAACGCTGATCTGTCACTCAGACGTTTTACTGTTAGATTAAATCATCATTTGCTGATCTTGCGAAAAACGTTGCCAAACTTTCTGGATTGCTTCATTGTTTTTGAAGGCCATTTCTAAATTTATCAGCAATTTCAAGGTTGTGAAAATTAATTGAAATTACAGCGTTTATTCGCTTGTGACACAAGTAAATCTCAGATAGATGTGTGTTAAACCATCCCTTGCTCACAACTGTTGTTTTTATATATGTTTGCACTGCACATTAATTCATAGGGAGTCAGTGTACTAAATCATGAAAGATAATGTTAATGTGTTTATTTCAGTGTGTGCACCATTGCAATGTATCCAGTTGTTCTGCATGTATCGTTAGATACTAAGTGTTAATAAATAAAAATTGTGTATAGAGAGAGAATAATGTGTTGTATTTAAAGATTTGTAGAGTAAACTGTTGTGAATGGTTATAATTCATCTGTCGTGAGTAAATTATGGCTCTGCTTCATATGCTCATCAAATACTATACTAGTTAGCTCTACAAGAAATTCTTAACCTACTGTCTGAAAATCGTAAAAATTACAAATGTGTGTAGGTCTGCGTAAAACAAGTGCGAGAATACTATCTCCTCACTATACCGTACGATATATGTGACGTGTTGGCGATGCAAAAATTTTAAATAAAACGATCACTAATTAAGATAATGCAAATTATATACTGTTGTTGCCATTTATAAAAAGATTTGTACGATAGACCTCGTATTGGATTATCGTAACCTCCGCACTAGAACCTATGTGGGAAATATCTATATCGATAGAAGGTCTGGAAAAATTTAATGAAAGAGGAATCACGGCAGTCTGAAGACAGGATACATCCGAAAATTTACGTAATAAACTGATTCTGATGAAATGCGCGAACATAAACTATGGAAATATAGTGATATACATAGACGATATCAGATAGAAGATGCAGAAATAGTAGGATTGTCATATGATAGAATTATCAACCTGATAAGCTCTGAATTGGATTATAAAGAAATAAGTATTCGCAACCAAAGAGTCACAGCCTGCGGTGGTATAAAAAGAGCAGCAGAAAAATTGTTATCCACCTCCAAATCAAAAAAAGCCACGTTAAATATTAATGACTGCTTTCTTTTATCAGTGCCTAAGGTCTACCGAGGTCCAGCCGATTCTGCAAATATGTGTCGTTATCGATTCAAAAAGCGGTGTCTACCAGGTTGGTATAGAGCACGGAGCAATAAGAGCTTGATTTGGGCACGATTAGTAAAGCTTCTTCTGAATTTTTGAACATCACACAAGTGAATGAGTCTAAATATCTAACTCTTCGTTAAGTAGTAAAAACTATTTCTGGAGGTCAGGGCATCTCCAAGTGTTCATACAAGCCGTCTAAAAATCAGTGCAAAACAAAGAAGTGTTCCTGCTTTAAATCCAAAACTATTTGTACTAACCGGTGCCATAGTAGTTTGCATTGCATAAATAAATAAAACTAGCTTCCTCTATATGCGACTTTATATTATATTTATTTCTTTTGTAGATTAAGTTGAATATTTATTAAATAAAGGAGTTCTATTCATAGCTTCATATTTATTCCTGTAATCGTTCCGTAATTTTAAAAAGTGACGAAACGTAATACGTATGGATCATGTAGCACTTTGCAATAATTACATAAGTGGAGAAATGGACTATCCATTTCAATAGAATGACTGAACAAAATAATCATCACAGATTGGTAAACAAAATTCAGATTACACAATCTGGTTCCAGTTTATGAAATGGACAGTTTCGCAAAGTGGATGCGACATATGTATATATATATATATATATATATAATAATAAAAGGTACGGCATTTTGTTAGATATTTAACTCAAGTTTCACATGTATTACATTTTAATCATGGCTTTACAACAGAATTATTCATGCTAGTAGTTTCCGATCATCTTCGGAAGTGTTAGAATATGTATTTGCTTCAATAAAACTCATGTTATCCATTTGAATAAGGAAATCCTATTCTGCTTCGGTTCTGAAAGTAAAAGAAGATAATTTGTATCAGTTAATGTAGGTGAAGTAAAGTGTATGTTAAATTGTAAAATAAAAGACGAAATTAGAAGACATTCATAGAACTTACAAGTGTAAAATGTGAAATTAAACAATTATTATGAAAATAACTTACATGTTAGTGCGAAGAGAAAGTGTTGCAACTTAAAATAACATTGTAAATGTGTGTTGAGAAACCAGGTTATGCAAAGTACGAACATAGAGGTTGAGATGGAAATTTTCAAAATAAACTATACTTGTGTTAGAGACTGATGTATCCTTATGTTTTTGGTTCATAGAATCCATTTCTGTTTATAGTTTTCCTGTAGAAAGTAAGATATGTTAGATATAAGTAAATTTGCATATGTAAAATTGCATAATTATTGAAATTTAAATGAAGTATCGGTGGAAAGAAAATTTTGTGTAGATTTCAAAAATAATCATGTTTTTAAGTTATGTCCGCACATGAAAACCTTATGTGTCATTAAGTAAAAATTTGCAAATTTCAGAAATATGTTTTCCAATCAGAATTGAGGTCTGTTATGTTTGTACGAAAAATTGTTCCAATCAAATTGGTTGTTAGGTAAACAAATGATATGATTTTGTTATATTTTTCAAACAGTCTCTATCAATCCTTCAAGCTGAAAGCGTGTCACTCGATGTGTACATGGGTTCAGATTTAAGATTGATCGTGTGTTTCGTATAACCTAAATAAGTAAGATTAACGTGAATTATTTGTACGAGTGATGTGTTGTTAAACAATCGCAGTTAAATCATGTTTTCAATTTTTGTTTTGTTATATAAAATTATTTAAACAAAGTTAACATGGTGATCAGTATACTTCGAGGGATTCCAATTACATCTGATTTGGATAATGGAACTTCAATAAAGAAAGTTGGAACAGCTGAAAGAAGATAAATATTTATGTAAGTTCATGAATCTTATATTAATATTCGAGGTTATCCAAAGGATTCAAGTAAATTATATACCAGTCTGCAAATAGTACAACCATTCATTGATTTTATATTGATACAATATTATATATATATATATATATATATATATATATATATATATTAAAAAGCAAAGCATACTTACTGAAATTATATGTTCTTCATTGTTTAGCCATGATGGCATGTGCGCACAAATAACCGCATGCGTGCAACATGTTGTGTAATTGCATATGATACAAGGTGTTTGAATAAATGAATTTTTATACAATTCCAACTTTATTTTAAAATTATAATTGATTTTATTTTGCAAAAGAATAATAATAATAATGATGTTAAATATTAATCATTCTAATCAATTAATGATGCCGCAAAGGGGGGAAATAATAATTAAATAAATCGTAATATACAAAAATATTAAATGTAAAAATAATAAAAATTAAATTCATCACAGAAATTTTATGCCACAACGTGGGGCAAATTTTATTAAATAAATACAGCACAATATATATATATATATATATATATATATATATATATATATATATATATATATATATATATATATATATATATATATATATATATATATATAGGTAAATTTAAATTTAAAAATACATACAGAGAAAGAATTCTTTGAGTGAGATTTGAACCCACGATCTATTCTCTGCGTTACCAACTACGCTACCCAGGAAGCAAATCCCACTCGATTTAAACTTAATTTGTATGTATTTTTTAAATTAGTACTGATGTACAGTAACTTTATTTATTAATGATAACAGTCAACTATTTGTACTTATGCCATGAGAGCCCACAATTCGCTAGGTTTCACACTTGACATAGTACATGGCTGATTTTAAATTTATTTGCGAAAGCAACATTCATAGAAAACTATAGTAGGAAATATCTTACTTGAGCAAAGTTCATTGATTATACAAATTGTAAGTAAATAAAAATTTAAAAATACAGACAAGAAAGAATTCCTCGAGTGGGATTTGAACCCACGAATTGTTCTTTGCTAGAGAACTACGCTGCCGAGGGAGCAAATATCACTTAATTTAAACTCAATTTGTATGTATATTTTTAATTAGTACGAAATTTGAAAGTTAAATATTTATTATACAACCGTCTAACAAAATATAATAACAAAAATCGATCACAATTTAATCCCATAGTATACTTTAGAAGTTAATGGTAAAATCTTGTCTACTAATGTTCTTTGTGATAAAATTGTTCGAAATATCATGTTTCGTATAAAAATGTTACACATTAGTTTCTAAATGTATTTAGAAAATTTTAATTTTCATGTGATTTTGTCTGTTCAAAGATGTAATGAACACGATTAGTGCGCATGTGCAAAAGTAGGAAGTAGCCAAAACTTAGAAACCTGCGTAAACCTATGTGAGGTTAGAACCAGTATGTAAATAAAGCTTATTTACAAAACAAAAATTGCGACGATTTTGTGATACAGGTGCCAACATTAGAGTACCTAAGACTTTACAACCTTAAGTGGATTGGTTTCTGCTTGGTGATTTGTGTTAGGGATTTCGTATTTGGCGATATGTATTTTAAACGGATTGTTTGCGTTTGTTTGTTTGTTTGCGTAGTTATTTGTTCGAGTTGACGTACTTTCTGTATTTTGGGTTATTTAGTTTGATTCCAGACTGGTTTGTTAAATCGTTTAGTTTGTTAGTTTTGGTGTGTTTCATTTGATATCTGACTAACTTGTCTTGTTTGATTTTTTGTTTTGTTTGTTTGTGGTTCTGTTTGTATGTTTGCGCGTGTATGCATTTGCGTGTTTGTACGTTGAGCAACTTGATTGCTTGGTTTGTTTGCGCTTGTTTGGTTATTTGTGTTTGAGTAACTTGATAGTTTCTCAGTTTATGGGTTATTTTGGGTAACTTTTAAATTGTGTTGCAAGATTCTAAATTTTACCACAAGATGGCGCTGTAACCAAGTTTGCATGAAAAGTAATTTATACTACTTCAAGGTGGGAACTGGTCTTTAAATTGTTACGAGATAGTTATAGTTCATTTTTAAAATCCGATTTCTAAACTGTACCACAAGATGGTATTGTATTTTTTTTTCAGATAGCTGAGTATTGTTGCGGGATTCTTACAATAAAATATACACTTGATCTTTGCCTAAAAAACATACTTTTTCAAGATGTAGAATAATTTTAGTTATGTCGCAAGATGATTGTGTTTTTGAACTTGAATAAAGTAGTATTTGTCAAATTTTCCAATAACATGCTTGTAACTTTAAGAGTAACAACCCAAAGATTGATTTTTTTAGTTCATTAGAAAATATTACATAATCCTGAATGTAATTAGGTGAGACGTGCTTTTTAAGCTTAGCAACAAATTTTGCAAACACCAAACGTAAATTTATAATACAAATATCTGACAGTTAAAAAATGGAATGTGGCAAGAAGAAATAAAACTTGCCTGTAACAAAATACTTTTTGTTTTATACGAATTTTAGGAAGATATCACAAACCTTAGTTATCCGAACCATAAATTTCTTCCCTAATTAATTTCTTGGACTCTGAACCTTATGTCAAGATGCCGGATCTATTGTTAAGATTCTTAGTCAAAGTTCAATACTTTGAAGCCAAAAGGACTTTCTTTCAAGATACTGGTCCAAAATGCCGGAACAAGTTTTAAGATACTGCCAACCGATGTTTATGATGTTTCTCCAAAAAAATGACTGCTAAATCTACTCGAGGTGGGCAACCCTTACCTCTTAACTTCCAGATAGTGAAGACAGGAGGTAGAAAAATAAAGGGGTATAAAACAGAAGATGAATAATATAAATAGAAAATTGTAAATGAAATCTAAGATGGCGTTGAAGGTGGGAAATTGAATTTCAAATTTGTACACACCTTGCAAATTTTGTTATAAAACCCAAATAAATTATTTGTTTTAGTGTTACAATGGAACACTCCGTAAACGTTTTAAGCTACCATCACGAAGAGTCAACTATAGCTGATCTTAATCAATGTGTTCCAGAAGAAGAGCACGATAAGGATAAATCTAAAAAATTTCGATGTTTAATACTCAAAGAGGATCGAAAAGTATCGGTAAGTGACTACTACATATTTATCAAACTATTTTTAGATGTAATAAATTACGCATGGCGATCCCGTGGTGATACAAGACAAAATGCATATTATGCACCAATCTCTTCATGAACCAAGTGTACAACATTCACTTGCCACGACACTCATAACCTCAGTTCAGGTCAAGTCCACCAGCAAATAGCCAACAAGTACTTGCTCGAGGCATTATATTTACAGTAGTATAAAAAATTCATTTAAGTCGTACCCTTCTAGGTTCACTAAGTGAACTCCCTTTCCAAAGTTGTGTAAGTTTAATCAATATCAGAAATAAGTTGTGTTAATCGACCTATTCCCATAGTTCTTGCTTTTATAGCACGACGTTTCGAGAGTGGACCCTGCTTCCGACATCAAGCTTAGTCCTGAGGACTGATTTCGCACTTCAGTCGAATCCGTTTATTATGATTTTTTTAAGAACCTGACTACTCTCAGATTCGAGCTTTGGTACTTACAAGTCTGACACCTTTACCGCTGAGCCACTTAGTAATCCAATATATAGTTTTTTGAACCTAAAAATATTTTCGCATATACAGAGTGTTACATAACAGCGGTTCATAACCTATCTTCCTTATTTTAAATGGACTTTAAATGAAATTATAAATTCATAGATTTGGTAGTAACCTCAAACTAAAGTTTAAGTTTAGCTATACGATATGTTTAATAGAAAGTGATAGTTTTTCAAAGTAGAAAGGAAATCCGCAGTAAAAACTATACCATTGCATTTAAAATAAGAAGAATACTGTGCACAGTTTAGTCACAAATTCACTTTGACGCACTAATGAGCAACCTTGTATAACTTTTTTTGTGATTGCGCAGTAGTTTATTGTGCATGTTATGCCGCGACCTATTGCGTCTAAGCTCTTCGTGCGTTATTGGGGTCCATATGGGTTTCATTTCTACACTAGCTTGACTTATCGAATTTTCTGCTAATGTGATGTGCGTGGCTTCTTTGAGTTTCCGGCCAGTTGTATTCTCGTCCTTTGCCACTATCTGTATGTTATACCATTGGATGCCGTGGTCTTCGTTCCACGTATGTTAGAGGATTCTTGATCTTTCTGTTTTGCTTTTTCGGATGTTGTTCTTGTATTCTTTATTTCTTAGTTTGAATGGTCTACTGATCTCTGCTACGAATAATCTGCCGCATTATCATAGTAGGTTGAACACACAATTCTTGGAATTCTGATAGTCACTGTGTGGTTTGGTTTTGGTTAATTTTGACCTGAGCGTCGACTTGAAGGCAGTGTGTATCTTGTATTTACTGTACATCCTTCGTGTTTTGTCCGAGGTACCTGGTGTTTGATATTATCGCCGTGTATTTAGGTTCTTCTTTTTCGGTTACCCTTTCTCTGTTTAGGTTAGGTGTTAGACCGTCGTAGCCATTTTCTTTAAGTTTGTTAGCGATTTTCTCTTTTTATTTTTTCAGGTCCTCCTGTGTTGAGCATATTGTTTCAGCTCTATAGTACCAGAAGCAAATATTCAAAAACCAAGGCAAAACACAAGGAAATTCAGAAGAAAAGACTTGAAAATCTAATGAAAGAGAAGAAAGAACCAACCAATATCAAACGCGAAATCACTGTCATGACAATTGAACGAATACGAAATGAAGGTTCTGGACAAAGCGTGAACTATGCGATAACACAGAGGTACATTCCGAAAGTAGATTTGATAACCGCAGTTGAAGAAACAGTAATAAAATTAGATCCCGAAGAAGCCGAATAATACGGAAGTAAGGTTTTATTAGTCCTAGATTCATCTAGGCGAACAAAACCTAACCTCTCTAACCTAGAAAGGAGATCGACCATTTCCCTTAAGACTACGGCTTATCTACGATCCACAAGGAAGAGATTCCTCTAATACCAACCGTGAGCTCGAGAAATTTGCTTTGTCACCCATTACCACAGTATATGCTGGGCACCATCATATCCTTATACGGAAAAACCAAGAATACGTAGCACTTCGTGGAAACTATCAGAAACATCCAACTTAACGTCGAAGAAATACTGGTAAGCTTCGATATCGTGAGCCTATTCACAAGTGTGCCCACTAACATAACGTACAGGCTGGAAAAGGATGAAACGTTAGACGAAAGCACGCAACTCTAGTTAAACACAATAATAGAACTTCTGACAATATACAATGGAACTACATAGTTCCAAGTAGAAGACAAACTCTACGAGCAAGAGTTTGTGATGCGACGGGCTCCCCACTACCACACATAGTGAGCAATATATACATGGAAAACTTAACAGATCAAGCGATATCCGAATCCACAGAAAAACCAAGAATGTGGCTTAGATATGTGGACGATACCTTCTTAGTTTACCAACATGGCAAGCATAAGTTGTATGACTTCCTAGATCACCTGAGTAGCGCGCACCCTCCATACAATTCACAATGAAATTGGAATCGGCACAAAAACTGGATGTATGTACTTGTACAAACGAATGAGAACACTTTCACGACAAGTGTATACAGGAAACTCGCCCACACGGAGAGATACCTACACTATACTACTCCAATCACCACACAAGCGTGAAGTTAGGCGTGGCAAGTTGTTTGTATGATAGAGCTAAACAAGTGAAGGGTAACCGAAGAAGAAGAACCTAAATACACACCGATAATATCCTATATACCAGGTACCTCAGGCAAAATACGAAGGATGGGCAGCAAATACAAGATACGCGCTGCCCTCAAACCGACAAGAACGCTCAGGGAATACCAACCAAAACCAAACCATACAATGAAGACAACCTACTGTGCGAATGCAGCAGATCATACATAGGAGAGAGCAGTAGATCACTTAAAGTGAGAACTCAGAAATAGAACAGCATCCACAGAAGCGAAACAGGAAGGTCAAGAATCGCAGAACATGTTTGGAACGAAGACCACCGCATCCCATGGGAAAACGGAAACCACGTGCATCGCACTAATAGATACATGAAACCCATATGGATCCCAATAATGCGCGAAGAGCTTAGTCGTAATACACCTGCGCAAGAGGTAACTGCCGAATATGCGCAATAAACTGAAAAAAATATTATATATATATATATATATATATATATATATATATATATATATATATATATATATATATATATATATTGTACTAGCTAAATAATTAATAAATAATTTAAATACGTTTGAGGGAAAAGGGTTGTTTGGCTGTGTCTCTTTAGTGGGGAAAGGTAATTAGATATTAGGTAAAAATAAATTTAAATGTTAATAATATGATTAATGTAATTTTTTAACTTTAGTGCACCGGACTAGCTCAATCTCAATTTGGGGATAGAGTTCAATGTAATTTAGTTTGAAGTAAAATTCAAATCTGAAAATGTGTACATGAAATACACTTTATAGAATTATAATGAAAGTATAAAATTTATCCTGAATACAATTTACTCCCAACGCATGCGTTGTTATGTACTTAAATGAAATCAAAGCTGTCAAAAATGTCAAATAAATAAGTTAGAAATATACTGTTTAAATCCAAAATGAAAATTTAGAAAAAGAAAATAATTTAATACCTTTACAGGTGTTTACACAAGTAAATATTTAAAATTCTAAACCAAAACATGTATGTAATGAATATTAATTTGCAGGAATTTTACCAAATGAATGTCCACAATCAATAGGGTTATATAAAATTTGTGACTTACATATACTGTCCTCACTGTAAATTGATGTCTTCGGATAACTCCAACTAGATGCAGGCAATGTCCACTCGATTGTAGTTGTTACCATCACCCATATACAGCTAACTCGATTCTCAGGTTGTCGAAGACACCAACTTCCAAAACTTATGATGTTTTCTTCGAAATCAGCAAAACTCCAATCACTTATTTTACTTTGGTAACTTTTTATTTAATTAAATTTAAAACTTAATGAATAGTATCGTTTTAAAAGAAATATTTAAATATTATCCAAAATTTTTTTGATAAACACTTTTATTTTTAGATGCCGATTCAAATTTTATTTAAAAGAAATTGTCCGGAGAAATAAAACAACATTAACCAAATAAAAGTGGGTTTTAATTTGGTATAACGGAATCAACTCAAGTTTGATAACACAAAAAGAAAACTTTACAAAATCGTGACACAAATTAACACGTACAAAATATTTTCCGAAAACGACAGGTATTGGAGACCGAACTATTTATTTTAACCGTCGATACAAAAACAAATGCTCTCAAAAGTATTCTTCGTAAAATATAACTTTCTTTACGACAATTTAAATTAGGTTATGAAACTTACTTTTTTTACACTATTGCACAACACTGTTTTAACTTTTTAAACTTTGAACAAATTCTAGAGAGAGAGTTGAATTTCCAGAGCACTTCCTTTTATATCTTTCTGGTTGTTACCAAAAATTCAATTTTTTTCCAGCCATTTTGCCTAAGTATCCAAGGCTCTGATTGGTTGACATATATTACAAATTGGACTCAAATGGAAATTTGGCCGTAACTTTCTTATACATAAGCGAAATTAAAAATTAATAACAGAAATGAAAACTACCTAAAATTTTGAACAAAAAGACACCTAACAAGCTATGGTTCCTAAAATTAATACACGAACCCACTTAATCTAACTTAAATAAGCTTATAACTATTTACACTTACAAGCTACACTTAATCAAATTACATAAATGGAATTTTGAGAAAATTTTACATAAGAACACATACTTTTTGTGTTAGAAATATTGAATTTAAAGAAATTTTAAGCTTTTGCAAATTTATCCTAAATTCACCTCAAATTTCACACAATTTTGCGGTGAAAAGCGATGTATCCTTTTAAAAACTGTGCTATATTATGAAAGAACTTCTACTAATTGCTTTAAGAGCAAAATTTAAGCCTAAAAATGTGAAAAAAGCATAAAATTATGTAAAAAACCTAGAAATTATAACCTAACCAAACTTAAATCTAAAATTGGAAATAGTTCATATTTAAAAATGTTTTCAACACTTGAAATGTTATGTTACAGGTTTGTACTTCTTGTCTTTATGATTTTTACTATATATTTGTAATGTAGTGTTGCATTAAAAAAGTCTCTTCGTCTAACACTCTTATGAATCATTTCACTATAAAAATGTACACCACTATAAATGTCTTTATGCCAAAATGTTCTATATGTTGTTCTTATTGTTAAACTTATATCAGAATTTTTGTCACTAAGTCGCTTTCAAAAATATGTGCGAAAAATGTCTAAACTGTCCAAATTATAACCCTTTTATGAAATTTTTATATTTCCTGCTTTCAAAAACTAATTATACACTATCCCTAACATAATCCTAACTATACAGTTCATGTTTAAACACCTGTAAAGTGTTCACTTGCCAAAATACCCTTGAAAAATTGACTTTTATTGCAATAATTGAAATACTAAAATGACTTTACGAAAATAGTTATATTTAACATTCTTGACATTTTTGTTAGCAGCAAAATGCCTTTTATGATAAAACCAAACTATGTAAATAATATTCAGACTAATTTATACCAATCAAATCTATTTTAATCACATCGTGAACCAGATTTATATAAAACAGAGTCTTGCACAAGTATCGAGCTTGAAATCACCCCTTTTTATTACCCAAATGTCATTTAAACTGTCCGATACTTCTTTTACCTCTTTCTGAACATCTCAATATATATATATATATATATATATATATATATATATATATATATATATATATATATATATATTATATCGGCTCGTTTGGGCGGGGCATTAGACATTGTTATTCATAAGTTTTTTGTTTTTCAAAATTTCGCAATTTTAACATAAAATTTAAAAAATTTCAATTTTTTCATAAAAGAATGATACTCTTGTCGCTACGACGCGCCGTTTTCGAAATAAATCGATTTGAACTTTTCATGTATCAATCATACTTTTATAAAATTAACTAACGAATTCATTTACAATTATAAAATTGAGTACAATCCCGAAATAAGCGTAAGAAGGTTGGGTGCAATGTATCCCAATGTGTCAAAATCTTCTGTGTGGAACGTTCTACATAAGGAAGGCTTGTATTTAATTTCAAAAAAGTCCAAGCCTTGCGAGCAGGTGATTTTCCTGCTCGTGTTGATTTTTCCAATTGGATGCAAAATAAAGAGAATCAAGACCAAGATTTTTTTTCTAATATTTTGTTTTGTGTAGAAGCCGCTTTTACAAAAGATGGAATTTTTAATATGTACAATGCACACTAATACTCCTATGTTTATGAAAACCCTCATGCGATAAGGGAAAGTAAACATTAGGAAAGGTTTAGCATTAATGTATCGATAGGTGTTCTTGGTGATAATTTGCTTAGACCTGTAGAATTGCCTAATCGTTATACGGCGAAGAATGTCTCAACTTTCTACAAAATACTTTACCGGATGTATTAATAGATGATATTAATCTTAATATTCGGCGGCACTTGTGGTTTTTACATGATTGTTGTCTAGCTCACTATAGCAGAACTCTTCGTACTTTTTTAGATAACAATTACCGAGAGCGATGGATTGGAAGAGGCGGTCCGATTGTTTGGCCAACTAGGTCTCCAGAGTTAAATCCTTGCGATTTCCACTTGTCATTTTGATTTTTTTTTTATCATTAATTGTGTCAGCAACATTTTTTGTTTTAAAAACGATTATTTTTTATCCGAGTTTATTTCTTACTTTCTACAGCAACATTAGTTTATGACATGAGAGTAGCTTCACGTTCACGCAATTGTTATTTTGTTTATTTTCCATAGCCATCTTTCATAATTGTAAATGAATTCGTTAGTTAATTTTATAAAAGTATGATTAATACATGAAAAATTCAAATCGATTTATTTCAAAAAGGGTGCATCGTAGCGACTTCAGACAAGAGTATCATTCTTTTATGAAAAAATCGATATTTTTTAAATTCTATGTTAAACTTGCGAAATTTTGAAAAACAAAAATTTATGAATAACAATGTCTAATGCCCCGCCCAAACGAGCCGCTTATGAATACAACTAAAAAATCATATTCACGCCATACGATTGGGCATATTCCACTAAATAAATGTACAGAACGCTATCATTTAAAGAGAAACCATTTTGAAGATATTTAAATTAAACCGATGTTAGGGCGCCATCTTCCAAGAGCTCCAGCTCTCTTAAGAAGTATTTTTGTATTAAGGTAATTTACGTTAAATCGACATAAAATCAGCTCTAGAATCTGCAGTTTTCTTTTGTGAAAAGAGTTTGTGGACACCCTGTATATACAGGGTGACATAGAAAAAAGTGCCATGCATATTGCCACGCGGTAGAGGACACTAAAATAAGAAAAAAAGTTCTTATGAACTTAGGTCCGCAACGCCTTCGTTTAAAAGATATAGGGTGTTGAAGTTCAGTTATTTTTTTGTTTTTTTCTTAATATCTTCCTACAATGATGTAATAAGCGGACCAAATTTTGTATACATGGGCTTTTTATCACGCAGAATTCAAATATGGCCTTAGTTTTCCCATCTTTTCTGCTTCAGAAAGGTATAACTTATTGAAGTCGCTAGGACCAACGGTTTGCGAGAAAAATGCACCCGATGCATGCAAATTATCCAAAAGCACCAAAGTAACTTATTTGCAAAAACAATGACATAACATTTCAACAATTAAATTTTAATAGCAACAATGAAGGGCAGTGATAAGAAAAAAACATTAAATTTTTAGAAGACGTTCAAATTGTTGTCGTTGTACTTGAATACATTTTTCAATTCTTCTTCCTAAGGATTGACGGCATCTTTGAAATATTCCTGGGTTATTACGAAATCTATCTGCGGATTCCATAATTCTTATCCATAGTTGCTCTTCATTATGCATTTCTACAGAATAAACATCATTTCATTGTTTTTGCTAATAGATTACTTTGGCGCTTTTGGATATAATATGCATCGGATGCATTTTTCTCGTAAACCGTTGGTCCTAGCGACTTCAATAAGGTATACCTTTCTGAAGAAGAAAAGATTCCAGTCGAAAATGACATACAGTGTAAGGCAAAAAAGTTAGGACCGATTCAAACTAGCTGGAAACCTGTTTGTGGCGCCCTCTATCAGTAATAAAAGAACTAACGTCATATTTAAATTCTGCATGATAAAAAGCCCCTGTATACAAAACTTCGTCCGCTTATTACATCATTGTAAAAAGATATTAAAAAAAATAATAATAATAATTAAACTTCAACACCCTATATCTTTTAAACGAAGGCGTTGCGGACCTAAGTTCATAGGGACTTTTTTTTTATGTTAGTGTCCTCTATTGCGTGGCACTATGCATGGCACTTTCTTCTATGTCACCCTGTATACATATACGGGGTGTTTAAAAAAGATGCAGCAATATTAAAGGGGGTGATTGCCCAGGTCATTTTATACAATAAAGTTTCTATAAACATAGCACCGCAAACACTTCGTTACCGCTCTACGGCGTGTTGAAGTTTAATTAAAAAAAACAGTCAAAATTAGATTTTTCCGAAACGGCTTGAGATATCATAATGAAATTTTACGCGTGTCAATAGCTGTGGGAGACGCATACTTTTCAATACAACACGATGTTTCAGTCGTACGATTGACGCGCGTATTGGCACGTCACAGGCTATTGTTCAAGAAAAAGTAGGATGCCGCTGATTTCTCTAAAAATAAAATATATTTTTTAATTCTTTGTTCAATTGTGAAGATAAAAGCTCTCTTGACATTTTATCCTACGACGTACCGTTTTTAAGTAAAACATTTTAGAGCATGCCCGTTTATCATGCGTACAAAAATATTTTTAAACATTCCTGTATTATTCACTGACATATTGAATAAGTCTCGTGATTAATAATTTTGTATGTGTCGAATTTGTTGAAGTTCCTTATCATGAATCGCTATACGAATGCCGAGATGACCGACATGCACTACATTTATGGACTTGCTGATGGGAATGCATTAGAAGCTAGGCGGTTGTATACTAAAAGATTTCCGGGCCGTATTGTTCCTGATAGAAAAACTTTCGAATGTATTCATCGGCGTCTTTATGAAACAGGCACATTAGGACGAAATGGAGGAGCAGGAAGGCCAAGGACAGCAAGAACGATAGAGCTGGAAGAGGATGTGCTGGACTTGATTGAAGAAGATCGAGGTACTTCTACTCGAAAAATTGCTGACGCTTTGGATGTAAGTAATGGGACTATTTGGCACATTCTTAAGGAAAATTTGTTGTATCCATTCCATATACAACGCGATCAAGCACTTTTTCCTGCTGATTTTCCTCCTCGCATTGCATTCTGTCAATGGCTTTTGCACAAAATGGTTCAAATCCCTCAACTCCTGATGTTGATTCTGTTCACCGATGAACGAAGTTTTTCAAGAAATGCAATACGGAATTTCCATAATAACCATGCATGGTGTGAAGAAAATCCAAATGAAATTGTTGAAGATCGTTTTCAACATCAGTTTTCTTTGAACGTTTGGATTGGAATTGTGGGTGACTGCCTAATTGGACCGGTATTTCTACCCGGGAGACTTACCGGAGAGGTGGATCGTAACTTTTTGGAAAACACGCTCCCTGGATTTCTGGAGGACGTACCATTAGCAATTAGAGATGCAATGTGGTATATGCACGATGGCGCACCAGCCCACTTTAGTCAAGTAGCTCGTGATTTCTTAACACAAGCATACGGAAATCGTTGGATTGGCCGGGGTGGACCTTACTTACGGCCTGCACGATCCCCGGACTTAAATCCCCTTGATTTTTTCCTGTGGGGCCATTTGAAGTCCATTGGAAAACGTAGAGGACTTAAGAAATCGAGTCATTGCTGGGTGCTACTCAATTAAAACAGATCCTGGTGTTTTTGAGAGAGTTCGCCAGTCAATGAGGAGAAGATTGGATTCTTGCATCCGAGCTCGAGGTGGTCACTTTGAACGGTTTTTGTAATTTTTGGTTGGTAAAATTTTTAAAACTTTTTTTTTGTAATAAATGGACATGTTCCAAAATGTTTTTTTTACTCAAAAACGGTACGTCGTAGGATAAAAAGTCAAGAGAGCTTTTTTCTTCACAATTGAACAAAGAATCAAAAAATATTTTTTATTTTTAGAGAAATCAGCGGCATCCTACTTTTTTCTTGAAAAATAGCCTGTAACGTGCCAATACGCGCGCCAATGGTACGACTGAAACATCGTGTTGTATTGCAAAGTATGCGTCCCCCACAGCTATTGACACGCGTAAAACTTCATTATGATATCTCAAGCCGTTTTGGAAAAATCTAATTTTGACTGTTTTTTTAAATTAAACTTCAACACGCTGTAGATCAGTAACGAAGCGTTTGCGGACTTATATTTATAGGAACTTTATTGTATAAAATGACCTGGACAATCACCCCCTTTAATATTGCCGCATCTTTTTTAAACACCCTGTATATATATATATATATATATATATATATATATATATATATATATATATATATAGTATATATTGGATTACTCACTAGCTCAACGGTAAGGGTGTCATACTTGTAAGTGGAAGGTACAAAAGTTCGAATTTGAGAGTAGTCAAGTGCTTCGGAAAAAATCATAATAAAAGAATTCGACTCAGTGTTAAGTCAATCCTTCTCAGGACTAAGTCTGATGACGAAAGCAGAGTCGGCTTCCCAAACGTCGCACTATAAAAGCAAAAACTGTGAAATTAGACCGATCAACTCAAGTAATATGAGACCACGGTTACAAAACACTTATAATACAGAATCGCAAATAAGCATTATCATATAGATTTTACGAGCACTACACGTTTCAAAAGCAATTACAGCAGTCGTAGTCAGTAAAAATACCATTACACTTTAATATCGATACAAAGTTTTGAAAGACATTATGTGCAAGTGTGTAACCTGCATAATCATACTTTATACATTTTACCTTCTTTATCATTATTGCGGAAATTACATTATATAAGTCCCGAATGTTCAGATAATTAGTTCCAGTTATCTATTTTACACCTTTATTGATTAATAATTCAGAAATTAAAAATTATCATAATTTATTTAGAACTGAAATAATAATAATATTATGCTTTTTTATAGGTAATGACATGTTTCCTTGTAGGTACACCGTAAGATATTGAAGAATCAGCTGTCTTGAAAATTACTTACCCAATTCTTTTTCAATTGGTTCCTTAATGATAACTTTATCCAGTTTCATTAAAAAATCCGGAGTGTCTCTACTTAACATTCAACATACATATACGTTGTGTGCAAGATAAGGATTCTCACTATGGACATCTCGGAAATGGTAATAGATACAACTCCGGTTAAATGGAAAAAAAAAGTTGTGTAATTAGGAGACCAATAAAATAACATAAAGAATTGATGTTTTTTGTGTTTGAGATATTCGGAACAGTTTGAATTTTTGAAATGTCTATTTTATTTTTTCAGGGGTTATTATAAATGTTAGAGCAAAAATACAAACACTTCTTCATGGCAACTTGTCACGAGCTTTAACATGATATAGACAGTTTTTCAATCGGACGTTCCTATTTTTATAACCATCATCAACTTATTTTTTTTAAATACAATCATGGTATTTTGAAAGGTTTTTTATTACAAATTCAGCAATGTATAACATTTGATGGTTTGATCGCGTTTTGAACCTTTTATGGATCATCATCACGAAATTTTTGAACACAGACCTGCATTTTCAAAAAAGTTTATTTGGTTAACATTCCTTTGTGTTTAATATTTTCTAAAATAAGGAAAAGTACTAAAATAAAATATTGTTAATTATGCAAATTATAAAAAACTACATGCTTATAAAATTAATATTAAAGTTAGCAATTTAAATGATCATTATCAAACACTGCTAAAATAAAAAAATTGATTTTTCCAAACTGATAATGGGTTGTTCATGAATCTTCAAAGATAAATAATATCTTACAGTTCTATCTGAGACATCATAACAACGATGTCATGTTCTAAAAAAATAATTAATAAAAACAGGCTGCTTTGAAAAAGATAAAAATAGACGGCTTTGAAATAATTCAGTATCTGCCATAATTTTGTATTGTAGAACTTTGTATTTAGCAGGTACTAGTATTTAACACTGAATTAGTTAATTTGTGGTAGTTATTATCAAAAAAATATGACGCAATTTTCAAATTTAGAAAAATCGTGTTACATACTGTTACATTCGTTACTTTTGCTGTACGATTAAGTAAATTTTTGCGATCTATCAAAATTAATGGATTACTCGTAGTTCTTTGAACTTTCTATTTTTCTAAAAATAATGACATTTCTCTAAGCTTATCTCTGTAGTTTCTTGAATATATTACGCTTCACAATTAAAAACATTTCTGTAATGTTTGGGTAAACTTTTTGAAGGTCACTTATAAGTTATATTTCAACTTCATGTGTTTGGAGTCACTGGTATATATCGGTTTGACATCCGGATATTTGAATTTCACTTTCACTTCCTGTCTGTTGGTTGACGAAAGAAAATCCATTTTGTTGTTTCCTGAAAGAAAAATGTAAATTGCTGGACTTTATTTAGCCCATCGATGGTTATCGGTTTTACAACATTTTTCTAAATTTTGTGCCGAATCGCTATAATTAGTGGGTACAAACGATTTATATCGAATATATACAGGAAATAGTAAAAGCAGACAATCTATCTGGTTCGATTTAAGAACTAAATCCATTAAGAAAATCATTAAAACAATTAGCTAAAGGGGTTAGACTTAACCTCACAAATTTCTCTGTAACCACGAAGTTGTTTCTACACTTTAGATTCGCTGGTACGAATGTAACAACCTACTTTAACGGTTGCTAGCTTTATTTCTATTTTAGGAGAAAGCAATTACTATTTAGCTGTTGGAGACAGTCGTCAGCTGTTCTCATACTCGTACTTGACTGAATTCATTTCTGAACGTTACAATTAATACTTTTCTGATTTTCTGCCTCATTGAAGGTAAGATTGATATTCATGCTTTCATTTGGCTGTATGTATTTAATTGTAGAGGTACTTTTTGTACGCCATATAATATACTTTTCGTACACCATCTAAATATACTTGTTGTATGCTATGTAAATATGGATATAGGTACGCTGTAGTACCTTTGTATATAATTCGTACATAGTTGTACATACTGGCATTTGGCTGATGTAGTGTGTTACTGATTACATAATTAGCAAGAGGTCCGACTATCAAGGGTGGAACATCTGTGAAATACTTGAAATTATAACTTTCCGATAGGCTAGGATATAAAAGATAAGTTATAAACCACTCATATTCAGGGGTCTTTTGGATACCTTAACGTTTTGATTAATCTATGACCAATCCTATAAGTTGTATAGACCTATGGACATGTTTGTGATAAAACTTTAAGTGTTATTGCACAAATTTTTGCGCTTTTACATGAAATTGCTTTGGGTAAAATTTGGGTATAAAAGTTACCATGCCTGTTGGTAATCTATGTATTTAAACACTGTTTTGTAATAAACTGTGTAACTGGATGCATTCAGCTCAACAGATTCTAGTTAAAGATTTTATAAACCACCTGATCATTTCTGTTATATTTGTTTCCTGCAAGTTATTCATAGCAATTATATTATTACTATAATCTTTTATTGAATGGGCCTTTACAACTTGGGGAATGCTTAAATTACCTATTTACTGCATTTTATTAAAGACTATAAACCTATGTTTTAGCATAATTTAGCTTTGAAATTCTGTATATTACTTTGCCATTTGTGGATATAAATTTAACTTGATTTCATTATCTAAATTCTAATATTAGATTCTTTGGGTGGCTTACTATATTGTGTATTTAAGAGCACAAATATTCTATGTATTATCTCTGTGGTTAACGATTTGAGTAACGCAATTGAATTAATTATTTATTTAGGAAATTATCTCCATTTTACTCTATGGGGAATATAAATTAAATTAGATGTATGGGTACATACAAATGCAAACTATATACTGCCATTATTTGTAATTAATATACCACTTTTGTTTTGGGGACCTTCTGCTTTACAACTGCTTTTCCTAGCGCTCAGATTCTTTCATATATTCGTTGCTTGGCTAAAAAGTGGCAAATGATCTATCTATCTAGGGCTAGCTGATTTATTGTTCTAGCTGGCGCCCTATTTTCTCTTTAAGCTTACAGATACCATCTGCATCACTGTAGAACCCCTCCACCTCTACCGTGACCGAGCTACTGGCAGTCCTATAAAGGTATCTCCTCTGTTATGGTAAGTTTTGGGTACAAAGTTGAAGTTTGCACGTAACAATACTATGTCAACGAAATTCCAAAGAAGCGGAACGCATGTATTTAAACAAATATCCAGAGCAGCCTCATAAAACCACATTTAGGAACTTGTCAGTCAATTTAAGAGAAGATGGTGCATTTAAAACACCTGTAAATTACCGTAAAAAACCTTGCAATAAAGAAAAAACAAATAATATTTTATTAGCTGTTACGGAAAATCCAGAAATTTCTTCAAGACACATTGAACAAACAAATGGAGTTACCCATTCTACTGTTCATTTTATTTTACAAAAAGGAAAAATGCGTCCATTTAAATTTAGAATTTGTCAGGCACTTCAACCAGATGATTCAGCGAGGCGCAGGGAGTTCTGTGAACGGTATACCAGGCAATGTGCAGATAATGAGAAATATCCATGTAAAATCATTTGGTCGGATGAAAGTCAGGTGACCAATAATGGAATTTTCAACAGAATAAATGCTCACTATTGGGCGAAAGGAAATCCTAGAGTTTATAAACTACGCAGACACCAACACCGTTTCGGTTTTAATGTGTGGACTGCAATATTCGGAATGCGAATAATAGGTCCATTTTTCTATAACGGATCAAAATTCTGAACGCTGCGAAAATTTATTATAAAATGACGTAGAATCAGCTTTACTGATTTACTCAAGCTGATAGATTATTGGTTTCTACAAGACGGTGCTCCGGCACATAATTCCAGATCTGCCCAGGAATATTGATCGGTGAGTTTCCAGCAAAATAGATTGGAACATATTCGAGTAAGATGGCCAACGTGATTCCCCGATATAGCACCTCTTTACTTTTTTCTCTGGGAATGTCAAAAATTATATTTACCGATACAATATTGAAAATGCCAATCAATTGCCGAACTTAGTTCTCGAACTATTTGAAAATATCACGCCTGAAATGCTTCGCAATGTTTTGAATTCAATTGTAAGACGGTGTTATTTGTGTTTGGAAAATAATGGAGAACTTTTTGAACAACCATTATTAGACTTATAGGTAAGTAATTCTTACTTTAATTTACACTACACCGTCAATTTGTTTGTTGATATTATCTTCTAATATGAAGAAACTTTATTATGATGTCAAAAATTTCATGATGATGATCCATAAAAGGTTCGAAACGCGATCAGACCAACAAATGTGATACATTGCTGAAGTTGTAATAAAAAAAACCTTTCAAAATTAGTTTTCAAAATATCAGGACCGTATTTAAAAGAAAATAAGTTGATGGCGGCTATAAAAATAGGGTAACGTCCGATTGAAAAAAACTGACTATGCCATGTTAAAGCCCGTAACAAGTTACCCCAAAGAAGTGTTTGTATTTTTGCTCTAGCACTTATAACACCAGAAAAAAATTAAATAGAAATTTTAAAAATACAATTTTTTTCAAATATCTCAAAAACAAAAAATCACACAATCAATTTTGTGTCATTTCATTGGTCCCCTAATTACACAACTTTTTCTCTATTTAACTGGAGTTGTATCTACTACCATTTCCTAGATCCTCATAGTGAGAATCCTCTTCTTGGACAGAGTGTATACAATAAATGTACTAGCGGATTTATATAATTACATAATAAAACTCTACGAACAATGCAAACATGAAACTGAAACTTTTTAATTTCATGTTTTATATGTCCCTCGGCACTTTTATTCTACTCTAAAACAAACATTAGAATAACTTTGTCAAGGATTTTCACTTTTTTAGGTAATGTCCAATGCCTCGTATTTAAAGGAAAAAGTCAAAATACATTTATAAGCAATTTCTAATGGTTACCGCTTGTACATACAACGTTTTGAATAAGTACGTGGGTAGAACGGGACCAGAATCGCCGCCATTTTGTTTTTCTTACGTCATAGCCCCATAGGGGGTGGGGTGTCTAGGAGTGGGGTCAGGGGTGGGGCCTGATTCTTTTCGGGGCGTTTTCCAACCCCTGGGCGGTGTTTAGCCCCTAATTAAGGTCCTTTTGGCAATATTAAGGGCGTTTTTAGCGGTCTAACCTCTTGGTTATGGGTGTTGGATGCCCCTAGGGTGTGGTCTAGCGTTCATTTTGCCTGCGTTAGGGTGGGGGCTTGAGGCCCTTACGGCCTCATTAAGGCGTGGCCACACCCACATCTTTTAGTTGATTGCTTGTACGTAGGCGGGGCTAAGACTAGACCAAACCCATCCTTAAACCTGATTGGTCCGCATAAGGCCCACCCCTCTGGCTTCTGATTGGTCTTTAGCCCCACTGATCAGCAGCTGTGCTCTGATTGGAGGATTAAGTCTCTGCATTCTGATTGGTTGTGGCGAAATTTGAATCTAATAAGGGGGCCTAATGCTAAATTGTAAGGTAAGTGTAGGGCTTCGCAACTTGGTCTCTGGTCTTCGCCCCCTTGTCGCGATCGGACCTTGTCCGGTGGGCTTCGTGCACTGTCAAGACTCATTGCCGGAAAATTTGAATCTAATAAGGGACCTAATGGTAACTTGTAAGACAGGTATAGAACTTCGCAACTTGCTCTCGAGGCTTTGCCCCCATGTCGAGGCCCAATTGGCGGAAAATTTAAATTTGTGTTTAAGTCTCTGCATTCTGTTTGGCTGTGGCGGTATATATGAATTTATATTCTAATAAGGACTTGTAAGACAGATGTAGGGCTTAGCAACTTACTCTCAGGCCTTCGCCCCTTGACCAAAATTTGAATTTGTTTGTGGCGCCATCTCGCGGTATATTTTTAAAAGTTCATACAAGGACCTGTAATGGTTATGGCGGGAAATTTAAGGTAGGAAGTCTAACACTTCCACAGTCATTATTGCTTTTAATTATGAGTCATAATCCCTCTTAAATAAGACAAATAAATTGGTAAAAATCCTTTTTTATTTATCAGACTAGAATAGTAGTAGAAAAACAAACATTATAGAGTAACTTGATTATCTCATCATTTATAATTAAACATGTAGTAAAAAGCTTATTTACAAAATCAATCATTGATAAATTATTTAATCTAAAATACAAAAACATTAGTGTATAAAGTCCACACACATCCGAATGGTAATCCTGCAATATCGTTTTGTTATAATGGAACCATCTAGAATTCTTCTCTAGGAAACGTAAATGATAGCCTTACGTGGGCCGTCCAAAGGAATTGAAATACTCGCCATCACCATTCTCGTCAATGTAGATAGCAGTCTAATGTTGATCTGGTTTGTTTGCTGGATCCGTATTTACAGTAATTACACACGGTCTAGGCGCCTGCCTTGGTAGTTGATTAGAAGCGCATGGGGCTGTGGATCGATTTCAAACATTTCAACACTTGTACCGCATACATCTTTGGAGTTGGTCTGCGTCCAGTCTTGCAATAGTAAGGCTTTTTCAGTGCACACATAGGGTCAGCGATGTTATGGTTTAAACAACTATAAGCCTTTGATTCTTTCTCCAATTTTTTAAGCGATGGACAACCAGTCTCGTCCAGGTTTATTATTGGTTTGTTAAGAAATCTTAAAACTGTTGTTTTTGACTGCCCTTAAAGTGAAATTTGTTAAACGGCAGCAGCGCTCTTATCAGATCCTCTTGGAAATTGTTGTAGGGTACATACCCCGATCACCATTTCAAACATGGTTTCTGATATAAAATAATGCGAGGTGACTATCAGCATCAACAATAACGAGCCGGGATCAGTAACCACAGCAATTTCTTTCGGTATGAATTTATTATCGTATGCGTCCATCTTCTTTCAACTGCTGCTGTACACTAAAGGTGGTGTTGTAGAGCTACTCCTTTTAACAGCTGAAATCTACGACGACATTCCGATGTTTATAGATAGTAGATATGCTATACGGGTTCTGGCTCACTTCGTCTATAGCAAAGCAATTCCTTTTCAGAGGTCAAGGTCATCACATTCGCCACGTCCAAGTACATGGTTTTCAAGATCATCATACACCTTATAGGTCATGTTGTAGCAAAGGTTTGTAAGCCTGCTTCTTCAAGGCCACCTCGGCCACGTGGTTGGTAACCCAGCTAAGTCAAGGTCACGTGGTAGGTTTGTACTCCTGCTAAGTCTTTTCAAGGCCACGTGGTAGGTGTGTAACCCCGCCTCTTCAAGGTCATGCTTGCACGAGTCCTTCAAGGTCAGTAACTAGAAAAGTCACTAGAAAAGTTACTAGATTGTTGATTGTCCACGTCAATTTTAGGTTATCCCTCTTGCATCTATTCCTGAAGGTCATTGCCCTCGGTCTCAAGCAAGTCTATGCATGTTTCAAGGCAAGCAACGTTTACTATGGCCACGCCCCAGTGCCCTCAATTGTTTCCCCAAAACAGGTGGCCGTTCCCCAAAACAGGTAGCCGTTTCCTAAAAACAGGTAGCCGTTTCCTAAAACAGGGGGTCCGTTTCCTAAAACAGATAGCTGTTTCGCAACCGTTTCCCCCGAAGGTCACACGAGAGAACATAAGCGATTCATTGTTCAGGTCGAAAATAGATTATTAAATACACTTCTATTCTAGGAAATCAAGAACATAAACGATGCATTGTTCAAGCCGACGGTTCAAAGTCTATGCTTACAATTTTCAAGGTAAAAGAACAAAGGTGATTCATTGTTCCGTTATTCTAAAGATAGATTGTTATCTAAACACACTTCGATTCTGAGAAATCAATAACAAAGGGGGCCCATTGTTCAAAGTCTATGCTTACAATTTTCAAGGCCACATGAGAGAACAAAGACGATCTATTGTTCAGGTCGAGTTATAAAAATAGATTGTTATCTACATCTCAATTCTAGAAAATCAAGAACAAAGACGATCCATTGTTCTAACCAACGCTTCAAAGTCTATGTTTATCATTTTCAAGGCCACATGAGAGAACAAAGACGATTCATTGTTCTGGTTGATTTATAAAAAAATAGATTGTTATCTAAATACACTTCGATTCTGAGAAATCAAGAATAAAGGCGATCCATTGTTCTAACCAACGCTTCAAAGTCTATGCTTACAATTTTCTAGGTCACACGAGAGAACAAAGATGATCCATTGTTCAGTTATAATTTCTAAAAATAGATTGTTATCTCAATTCTAGAAAATCAAGAACAAAGACGATCCATTGTTCTAACCAACGCTTCAAAGTCTATGTTTATCATTTTCAATGCCACATGAGAGGACAAAAGCGATTCATTGTTTTGGCTGAGTCATAGCTTCTGAAATTCTAAGAAATCAAGAATAAAGGCGATCCACTGTTCTAACCAACGCTTCAAAGTATATGCTGAGAACAAGTAAAATATTAAAATACTTATCTTTTTTGGGATTTTTTAATGGTGTACTTTAAATTATACAATCTAAACGTTTCGATAACACTTACAGTTATCTTCGTCAGTAGTAATGTTTGTTAAAAATTGTTAAAGATGTAGTAAACAATTTTGTCAAATTTGAAAAATTCAAACATAAACATAAGCCTGCTATTAGTATAACAGTTTGGGAAACAAAATATTGTTTATAAAACTTTATTAACCACAATATTCGGATAAGAAATCGATTTAAGTAAATATACATATTATGGGAAGTTTGATGTTTTGTAATACCTTTTGCTAGATCATATAACATTTGGTGCCTCCGTAAACATGCTCATCTCGAAAATAATGTTTAGTTGTAGTGCGGTTGTGGACAAGTAAAGTCATGAAAAAATCAATAAAATCACTCCTGGATACTTCATGTAGTAACAATATGAATAATAATTTAACATTTTGTTGTTCATGCTGTCAAAATAGTGATGGTAGTAGTAGCAAAAATGAAGAGAAACAAGATGAAGGTTATTCCGACTGGTCATCATCATTTCAAAATAGGGCTGAGGTGTATAAACAGGCAGCTAATGAATACTTAATCGATTGTGCTTCCTATAAACTATAGAACGATACGCATATTGAAATTGGATACAGTACACACCTTAACCTTGCACCAGTAGTGCGTATGGGATGTGGCAACAGCGTGGTATTAGTCGTGAAGGAATGGAATGAACTTCTAAGATGGTATTCATATGTAGAAATACAATTTCTCCGATCCCAAGAAATTGAAAGCCAAATTGATTGGTCACATGTAAACGAGGAGGATATTATACATGAGCAAGATTACGAATCTCTATCTAGCAATCTCGGTATTTATTACAATTGGGAAATGATTAAAGGATATGAGAGAATTTTGAAAACTGTTATGATAGAAAACTACAACTGTTGTTCGTGTACATTCAATACCCATAACATAGAAGAACTATTCGAGTTGAAGGACATAATAAGCTACAGATTGGAATTTCTTGAATCTTACAATCTGAATTTTATTCGTAACTGATCATACACGTTTTCATTGTACCAGACACGTATATTGGTTGAAGTATCAATAACGCAATTTTTTGTGGCAAAAGTCTTCAACTCAATATTATGATTTTGGGGTTGCATGAAATTGCAGCCTAAGACCACATTTACCTTTAGCATAGATTGCCTTAACATTAATTTCACCTTACGTGCAAAACTATTATATGTGTTCAGTAAAAATATCAAAGGGTCCTTAATTGATTATAATTCCTGTAAGCAGCCTACCATTAAAACATGAGTCTAGAGGGTACCAACGTAATTTATGCATACCTTTTTTATTGACAATTCCTCTACCAACTTTCTCTTTAACCGTCTCAATCTAACCAGATAGCACTTGAGCAATGCTAAATTGTTCTCAAGCTTAAGCAGACTTTCATTGGTTTCATAATAAATTTTATGTTTAATTATATCTTGCAATAGCTTGATATTGGTGTTAACTATACGGATGTGCCTCGAAAATTCCTTTTTTGTTTTCAATAAGGGAACAATACGCTTTGTTAAATTAACCATCTCACTACTACTTGGCATACTCATAGTTAACAATATGAAGCACAGACGTATTAATGAACTTTTAACAAATTGCTTTTCACAACGGTTCTAGTCACGATTGTAAAAATACGATGCACAGACTGGTGATTAAGCAATAATAGTTACTCTTTACGTTTAACAAATTGCTCTTCACAACGGTTTACAATAAAACTTCTAGTCAGGATTGTAAAAATATGATGCACACACTGGTAATTAAGTAATAATAGTTACTCTTTACGTTTAACAAATTGCTCTTCACAACGGTTTACAATAAAACTTCTAGTCAGGATTGTAAAAATATGATGCACAGACTGGTGATTAAGCAATAATAGTTGCTTTTTACTTTAGGTAATTTGTTGTTGTGACGATTGCAATGTATCGACTGACGTGGGACTGTTCTTTATCTACTTATATAGAGATAAGTTCGGGTAAGGTCGGATAAGTTCGGATCACCTTTTCAGAAGCTATGACTCAGCCTAAACAATGAATCGTCTTTGTTCTTTCACGTGACCTTGAAAATTGTAAGCATAGACTTTGTGAACAATGCATCGCCTTTGTTCTTGATTTCCTAGAATTGAGATAACAATCTATTTTTAAAATAACGGAACAATGGATCGTCTTTGTTCATTTCTCAGAGGTGTGACCTTATAAGCATAGACTTTAAATCGTTGACAATGGATTGCCTTTTTCTTGAAAGTTGATTTCTCAGAATCGAAGTGTAGATAACAATCTATTTTTATAAATCAACCAGAACAATGAATCGTCTTTGTTCATTTACCTTGAAAATTATAAGCATAGACTTTGAACCGTCGACAATGCATCGTCTTTGTTCTTGATTTCCTAGAATTAATCTATTTGTATAACTCAACCTGAACAATGGAATGTCTTTGTTCTTTTACCTTGAAAATTGTAAGCATAGACTTTGAAGCGTTGACAATGGGCCCCCCTTTGTCCTTGATTTCTCAGAATCGAAGTGTGTTTAGATAACAATCTATTTTTAGAAATTATAACGGAACAATAAATCGCCTTTGTTCTTTTACCTTGAAAATTGTAAGCATAGGCTTTGAACCGTTGACAATGTATCGTCTTTGTTCTTGATTTCCTAGAATTGAGATAACAATCTATTTTTATAACTCGACCTGAACAATGAAATGTCTTTGTTCTTTCATGTGACCTTGAAAATTGTAAGCATAGACTTTGAACAATGGGCCCCCATTTGTTCTTGATTTCTCAGAATTGAGATGTGGAATCTATTTTCGACCTGAACAATAGATCGTCTTTGTTCTCTCGTATGAAACGGTTGCGAAACAGCTATCTGTTTTGGGAAACGGACCCCTGTTTTAAAACTACCTGTTTTAGAAACGGCTACCTGTTTAGGGGAACGGCCACCTGTTTAGGGCACTTGAGGGGGCGTGGCGTTGCTTGAAACATGCATAGACTTGCTTGAGATCGAGGGCGATGACTTTGAGGATACAGCTGATGTGTACGATAACCTACAAAACAATAGATCGTCTTTGTTCTCTCATGTGGCCTTGTAAACATAGACTTTGAAGCGTTGACAATGCATCGTCTTTGTTCTTTCCTAGAATTGAGATAACAATCTATTTCTAACTGAACAATGGATTGTCTTTGTTCATTTCTCAGAGGTGTGAACTTATAAGCATAAACTTGAAATCGTTAACAATGGATCGCCTTTGTTCTTGAAAGAGATGTATTTAGAAGCTATGACTCAGCCAAAACAATGGATCGTCTTTGTTCATTTCTCAGAGGTGTGACCTTGTAAGAATAGACTTTGAACCGTTGGCTTGAACAATGCATCGTCTTTGTTATTGATTTCCTAGAATTGAGATAACAATCTATTTTTAGAATAACGGAACAATAGATAGTCTTTGGTCTCTCGTGTGGCCTTGAAAATTGTAAGCATAGACTTTGAACAATGGGCCCCCCTTTGTTCTTGATTTCTCAGAATAGGGCACTTGAGGGGGCGTGGCCTTGAAACATGCATAGACTTGCTTGAAACTGAGGGCAATGACTTTGAGGACAATCAAACATCTAGTAACTTTTCTAGTGGCCTTGAAGCGGGGACTTAGCAGGGTTGCTACCCCTTGAAATAGGCAATGTTACCGACATTGAAATCTAGTAACTTTTCTGGTGACTTTTTCCAAATCTGGTGACAAATCTAGTGACAAAAATGAGCCAGGATCGGCATAGCTATACTACTATAGATCTCGATCACGTGGTCGAATTCGGCGTATACCAAACAGTTAACGCTTTCCGTCAGAGCTTCTTCAAAGCCGACTTGCAGCCGAAGGGATCCGTTTCTAACTAAATTCCAGTGGGTGCTTGCAGACAAATCAGGAGTTAGGTCAAAGGCTATTAAACAGTAACCGTTGGGGTAATCTCTTCTCGATATATCGTTGCCCTCATTCAAAAAATGAATACCCGTACCGGAGAATAAGGTGTGGTACGCCCTTACATATAAACCATTAGCTGTAAAGTCTGGTTTTAAGACTTTTGAAGGATTTTTTTGGCCATCAATATACGACATGTAGTTAACATTGTTGTGATGGAAATTGAACGGTTTGAGGGGTAATCACCGTTGAAGGCTTTATTTGCTACAAAACCTACGATACATCGCTTAGGTAACTGCCACAGGAAGACATTATCCAATGATTTTCGCTGTATGCCCGTAGGTATAGTTAACACTTTTACGTCTGTCCTTGTAACAGAGTATTTTGCTGCAGTTGTTTCTAAGGCTTTAGCGTGATTAATTAGAATCGTTAGGTTGATTCGCATACGTCTCACCAGTAAACTATCGTCCATAATTCGCCTCTTTTAATTTGAACTGTGCTGCCATTAGACTAAAAGCTATGTCTTGATCGTACAAATTTATCCTTTAACTCAACACCACTTATAAGAAACTTTTCTTGATTAAACAAATCAGACTGCACGTGCCCAATCATCTCAATCTGTTTGCTGGTCATTGCAAGTACTGGACGTTTTGAGAAGCCATTATTTGCGTGGTCCAGAGTATTCATCTGTCCGGCTGTGTCATTATGCCATAAGGTACAACCTAAATGTGAGCTTTTGGCCTACTTTGCATAATTTAACAACGTTTCGATATATGAGCGGTAGGCGACGGTGTTATTTGGTTGTGACACCATCTTCTGATTTAAGTAAACCTCCACTTGCGAGAAAAGTTAATGCATCCAATTGTTTACCGGTGCTACAACATCTGCGTCAGTAAGTGCTGTATCATCTTGCTTAGGACTTTAACTGTGATGTATAACTGGTCTGACTTAAATCTATGTAACCGTTCCCATTTCCCGGCACTACAAATTCTATTGGGGCATCACTAAGAGCTGATAAGGGCTTGTAAAATATCCATTCACCACTCTCGATACTTGTCTGCATTGAGGGTAAAGCGAACAAATCCAATTCGGACTTGATGCATTCACACGATTGTGCATGTAGAAAATCCATTATCTTGAAAATATACCGTCGTAAGTAGTTCTTTTCTTCTTATTGGCAACAGCTGTCGGCCGAGACTGGCTATTATGGGTCTCTTTTATAGCCCGAACCCTACATCATTTTATAGATTTACTCGTCGGCTTTACGCTTAAGGTCTCTACCCGCTTCGTGAAATCTCTCTTGAAACGACTCCTTAATATATCATCCTCTATGACAACACCAAGAGTATAGGTACCCGCCCTTAGAGCTTCTTTTCCAATAGCCTTTGCACCAGACTTAAGTGACGGTATTATACTACTAAATATGCCTCCTTACCAGCTTCCTATACCATGCCCACACTGATATGGCGCACCTCTGTGCATGGAGCCGATACCATTGCCGACCTGATTCGTATAATATTGTTGATAAGGACAAACCATTATTGGACTTTCTTAAAGTGTAGCTACAGACACGACGTCCCAAACTCCCGTGGCATTGCTGCACCCGTATCTGTTTTTATATTAATCTCGATGTTTTCAAATTATCGCGTCATCACCGGTATGTAGTGTGCAGGCGAAAAAAATCACATCTTTATGGCTCCCGTAAGCATAGTTTTCTGAAGTAATATTTATTATACGCATAAGCGGAGATAAAACATCACCCACAATTTGCGGTTCAACGATGTCACAATAAACAAACATCTGCGTTGGTACTCCTACCCATATACTAGCGGGGTACAGGGGTATTGGTTGCATAGCTATGTTCTGATACAGGCGATAACCCAACTGTAAGGCTAAACGTTGTGAGAAGCCGAATAGGGAGAGTGCGGTTTTTAATTGCGTAGTGACACGCTTAGTGAACTTATGTTATTCGATTGTTAACAATTTACTTATTAGCTCGTGGTTATTTACAGCGTTGGCAATGTCTTCTATACTGGCATAATTCCCCGAAGCGAAACGTAGCACATACCAACCGTCCTCAATATAATTGATTTTCTTGCTGTCGTGTTGAAAATTCTATACAGCCTTTTTTAATATAGACTCTAGCACGGCCTCTTCCCCTGCAGGTGGTTCGGTTCTATAATAAATTAAATTGTCTGTCGCACTTACAACGGTAAAAGAGGAAGGGTACTGAATAAAACTTGAGGTCATATTATCAGGAAAATGCGTCATAGAATTATTACTCAATAAGGTAAGATAAAACTCCATTTTATATATTCCTCAGCTGTGAAGCTAACTTGATCAGGTATTGTTTATGTCGTACACGGCCCTTCTCAGGCAAAACCTGATCGACTTTGAATAGGGTTTCAAATCAACCATAACAACTTGAAATTCCTCCTCGTAGAAGGTAGTCTCAACAGGATCTTTATTAAGATCGATTATGCGGTAAACTAGTGGTCTTCTTTTTATCAATACGTTAATTGTAAAAACTTCCTCGATCTAATTCGTTTCATATCCCTTCTCATAAATGTACTTGGTTCTGGCCATTCTAACATGCTCGCCGACTTTCTATTTAGGTTGACTTGCTGGTCCTAAGCCTTTCGCATATAGATTAGGCCAAACTTCCAAAATGTTTTCATCGTTTACAGCCGCGGGAACCATCTTTATACTTGAATGAGGGCTATTGTTGTAAGTGGTCACAAGTTTTTGGAGTACGTCAATATACCTGTGGGAATTGTTGTAGGTGAAATAACGCCATATCTTTGTTTTCAATGTTTTTTTAAATCTTTCAGCTACAGATGCTTTTACACTAGGGTTATTTGTTACATAGAAATTGATATTTTGTTTCTTGAAAATGTTTTGTACACTGTCCGCCACAAACCCTTTACCTTTATCTGTCTGCAGACTTGCCAGTATATTGTCACACTCCTTAAAAATATTGGGGAATGCTTCAATTACAGATGCTGCTGCCTTCGTTTTAAGAGCTCGCGCCCAAACCTTCGTGCTAAACACATCAATAACCGTTAGGATGTAATTGTAGTCACTATTGCATTTACTTAAAGTTCGCATATCACAAAGATTCGCTTGCCACAGGTCGTAAATGTTGTTTACAATATACCTATTGCGCTGAAACTTGCTCCTGACTGGTTTATGTATCGTATATGCTTCTTATACCTGTAGCCAATTTTAGACTTCGCCATATTTGCCTTTTACAACGTTAGTTAAAGGTGTTATATCCCAATCTAGTGAAAGGTTCTAAAACTTTATCCATATCATTGCCCACCTGAGTTAAAATGTTGCTTTGCGTGACGTCTGGAGCCTGCAAGCGTTGTATAAAGTCCAATGGTAGAATAACCATCTTCTTCAGATTGTGGTCCATGGTTGTTATTGAAACAGATTCCCCAAAATACCTCCAAGTAATGGTCCTAGCAAGAGTGGCAGAAATGCACCGCCCTTCTGTACAAGAAACTGTTTCTTCCTTTTCATAGATTCACCTCTCTGTGCTAAGCGTCTTAAAGTGTGCTTATGTTGAGAGAGTTGATGCTTCTGATCAGCTGACCTTTTGAAATGTTGTGTGCACACTCGCAGATACATGCGACCTGATTACTATCAAGGCATTTCAATAAATCGTCACGTTGACTTTTACTTAATCTGGCTAATGCGTCGAGGATATCAGTGTTTGTGGTTAAAACGTCAGCCATCATATATAATGTAATCTTTAGGACTGTGCGGTTTAAACCTTTTTTTAGGTGACAAATCCCTTGAGGCCCGAATATATTTGTTCTATATCGTAACACGTCTAGCGTATTCTGTTTTAAATCGAACAATAAGTAGCCGTGTGGATCTGAAGTGGCATCCTGCTATGCAGCCTCTAAAAATTTCGGGATTGTCAGGTGAAATCTGCCTTGCTAAATGCTGTATCTGAGCTCTATCACGTGGATTCTCAAACAAGGTTATGTAATGAGCATTAAGTTAAATATCTCTCTGCCCGCGCCCTTGGTGAAATATGTCTTGTGTTAAGAAAAACACACTTAGGTTTCTATGATGACATCCCTTTGTAAAAATATCCACCACCGACCCGTTAGATTCGCGCATTAGATCGTGAATTATTATTAAGACCGGTTTTTCACCATCAAACTGTTCCGTATCAGGTAGACCCTTCTTAAATTCCTTGAATAAAGGCTGCCATTCGCTGTAGAACCAGATAATTTTTTCAAATGTTGCATCGCAGACAGTTTTGATATTCTTTAGAAATTCCACAATAAAATACGATTTCCCGCAACCCCAGGGGCCTGCAACTATTGCTGAAAGAGGATGCTCAAACTGGCCCTCCATATTGAAAGTCAAAACCGTACTAAAGGGCATTCTGTCAGCAGCCTCTCTTAAGTACCCAAGAATCTGTGGGCACCGGTATAATTTACTTTTATCATTCTTTGCTTTTAATATCTGTGTTTTCTAGAATATAAACATAAAAATTATTAACTATTATATAACTAGTTAATTGTCAGATTTTTAATTGCAGCGTGAAATTTTGTTATTGCTTTGTAGATATTGAGTGTGAATGTGGACTTATACGCAGGCTTGAGAATCGTAGTTGTATAGTGGAAGTTTGATATCGTTTTATCAAAATAGAGTTTTGAATGTTAATTTGGCCGACTTTACAATATGTTATTATCGATAAATTCTATATTGAATTCTAAAAGTTAGCTAATTACGGAAACATTGTTCATGCGACTTGTTTCTTCGTATTTCGTAAAAACCTTGGAATAATTAGATTATGTGTATAAAAACGAATGAGGTATCTTTACCTGCACTTGCAGTTTTTTATTTCGTGGGCCAACAGCCCGTTTCTTCAATACAACCCTGGTGAGTTAATCTTTTTTGCCTTAGCTTTTACTTTACCTATTTTATTCGCTCGTGCAGTTTTTAATGGTGTGTTATAATTACAGATATGGATTTAACTAAGCTAAACGCCACAACTTGTTTTAAACCTTTTAAAAATATTAAGTAGATTGGTGTTGAATACAAAATACTCAATCTTGGACTCGTATCAACAAAGTATGGTGAAAGGGTTACTGTGGAACTGACACAGTTTAAATGCATACTACCTGTGCGTTTCTACAAGTTTTTCAAGACCGAGGGCCAGTGCATAAACAATAAATTTAATATTCAAGTAGAAAATGGTAATATAAAATTACATTGTTATGTGTTATTGGTTTTAATAGATTTTTTGTTCAGCTGTGCATAAGATTAATTTTGATAGTGATTGACTTGAACGATAGCGAGATTTAATTATGACTCATAATAATCAAAACAAAACGCTTGCAATACATTGTGACTCATAATCAAAGCCAAAATATATTGTACGTAATAGAGGGTTGAGACCCAGATGCACACGTCGTCCCTTAAACATGTTAGACTCCTTTTTTCAAATTTTCCGCCATAACCATTACAGGTCCCTGTATGTACTCTTAAAATATACCGCGAGATGTGCCACAAATTCAAATTTTGGTCAAGGGGCGAAGGCCTGAGAGTAAGTTGCTAAGGCCTACATCTGGCTTACAAGGTAGCATTAGGCTCCTTATTAGAATACAAATTCATATTTCACGCCACAGCCAAACAGAATGCAGAGATTTAAATACAAATTAAAATTTTCCGCCAATGGGGCAAAGCCTCGAGAGCAAGTTGCGAAGCCCTACACCTATCTTATAAGTTAGTATTAGGCCCCCTTATTAGAATACAAATTCAAATTTCCTAACAATGGGGCTACGACAATGTACGAAGGCCCTCCGAACAAGTTCCGAGCACGACAAGGGGTCGAAGCCTCAAGAGCAAGTTACACAGCATTATACCTGTCTTACAAATTAGCATTAGGGCCCTTATTAGATTCAAATTTTCCGCCAATGGGTCTCGAAAGTGCACGAAGGCCCCCTAACAAGGTCCGATCACGACAAGGGGCGAAGGCCCGAGAGCAAGTTGCGAAGCCCTACACATGTCTTACAATTTAGCATTAGGCCCCCTTATTAGATTCAAATTTCCCCACACAACCAATCAGACTTAATCCTCCAATCAGAGCACAGCAGCTGAGTGGGGGCTGGGCCTTATGCCGACCAATCAGGTGTAAGGATGGGTTTGGTCTAGTCTTAGCCCGCCTACTAACAACCAATCAGGTAAATGGAGTGGGTGTGGTCACGTCTTAATGAGGCCATAAGGGCCTTAAACCTGCACCTTAACGCAGACAAAATGGCCGCTAGACCACATCCAAGGGGCATCTAACACCCTTAACCATGGGGTTACACCACCAAAAGGGCTCCTAATATTTCCAAAAGGACTTTAAAAGACCCTGAAAATAAGCCGGTCCCACCACAGACCAAAAACAAAACCAAAACAAAACAAAAACAAAATGGCGGCGATGCTGGTCCCGTTATACTTGTGCGATTTTAAAATTTAATGCACATTAAAATAAAATTATTAAAATAGGATTTAAAAACAATTTTAACAAAAAATAATAATTTCCTCGATAGGAGTTGATTACATTACCAGTCCCGTAATTTGAACACTAGACCAATAGCTCGATTTATTTTTAATGTTTTTTCGACTACCATATGTGAAAATGAATCATATCAACCCTAAAAATATGACCGAAAGTAATGTTTATCGTCCCTTGGGCTGCTAAAGCCATAACAACACGATTTAGTAGTTTTTCACTATCTAGAAATCTTTGACTGTCACTTGCGTACTTTGACATTTCACATAAATTTGCATTAAACGTCAGTGTAAATCAAAGTCTGGAATCAAGAGAACAAAACTGTAAAATAATACGTTCTGATTCTGAATAATTGTGATTGCGTTAATTAGTGAAAATGAATAGTAATTCAGACAGTGATGAAGAATTTACGAATACTCCACCAACTTGCAAGAAGAAGCTAACAATGTTTCTCTAAATTTGCTACCTACAAAGTCAAGGTAACGGTACGAAAAGTACTGTTGTTTAACAACTGGAAAAAGAGTAAAAAATCAAAAAATATAACAGAAAGTGTATTATGGTCTGAATTTTCAATGTTGAAAAGCACTTTTAAAGTCAAGGAAAATATTAATTTTGACAATTTTCATAAAGTTTTTGAAACAGAATTCTGTAAATTACCTGCACCATACACAATGCATTAAGTTTTTTAAGGAAGCAGATGATTCTGAATATCTTGAGATAAAGGTAAACAAATAGATTAAGATAAACTAATTTCGTTTTTTTTTGTAACGTTGAATTGTAGATTTCCCTAATGATGAGGTTATATGGAGCTTGACTCGAAATGAATTGTTAAATGTGAAGCTTGCAGATATCCCAATGCAATGCGGAGTTATGCAAGGGTCTTATTTGCTATATATTCTGTTTTCACGGAAAACGCCCAAGACCTTGACAATATAAGTGGAATTCTTAGTAGTTACGACGAGTTCTCAGGTGCGATACTGAATGAAAATATATCTTTAGGTTTTTGGACCCGAAAGTGGAAATATCGCGAAGACCAGCCTATCTCAATAAAATGAACCAACAAGAAAATAAAACTGCTAGGAGTTACTTCCTCACACATGAGCAAAACTGTTAACAGACAACAGCTCAAACGTACAAAATAAAATAAAAAGGACGTGTGATAGATGGAAATAAATGATAGCTCACCTATCATACCATGGAAGGGTGGCACTAATAATTCGGTTCATAGCACCCCAAACGTGGTGTTCGCTATAAGTACTCCCTTTTAGCGACAAAGACTTAAAGTCCCTGCAAAACATCTTAATCAAATCATTTTGGTCAGGAAGGAAACACTGAACTATCACAAAACACATATGCTTACAAAAAACGATAAGGGGATTAGGTTAAAGCTCAAATGAAAATGTTTAGATTGGTCACAGCAAAATGATACCTGGTGGCGCAAGAGGGCTCAAGTTGCTAGCTGAACGCCTTTCTTAGCAAAATGTACCAAGCTCAGCAAGCACTCCAAAATGGTATTACAAATAATCAAGTTAAATGGGATACCTTCAACCAGCGCCTAGGAAAAGAAAGCACAATCGCGCGGAAATTTGCAAAAGGACAGCTTGCAGGCGATGTTTTTCTAAAAAGATGCAGGTATAAAACACTGACTTGTGCGCGCACTGAGGAGAGGTTGGCAACGTAGCTCACGTTATGCTGAGTTGCAAAAAGGCAACCTCTATATGGAAAGGAGCGGAGGAGTTGTACCAAAAATTAACTGGACAGAACCTCCTAGAAAACGACATCATGGGAGGGATGGGAAAGCAAATTAGAAATAACAGAATAGCTGAAAGAAAAGAAAAGTGAGCAGTTAAAAACCCAAAAGCGTATTGAATGGGAGCAACCAAAGGGAGAGAAAGAGAGAGAATGTATCCAATATAAAAGCAAAAACGTTCTCAAAAATTTTGAAAAAGTGTGGTGTGCTGATAATGTGTTGTGCTGTATAAACAAAGACAATGAATTCGTTTTTAACTTGTGACTGTAAAATACACAATGAAAAAATGTTAACAATTTTTTTGGTAACAAGCTACATTTTGTAAACGAATATTGTAAAAGCGCAATTCTACTTTCATATGCATATGTCAAACATTAATAAATAAAAATCTGAACGTCAAAAAACACACACGCACGCACACACACAAGCACACACGCACGCACACGCAGGCGCACACACGCCCACGAGTATGCCCACGCGCACACGCACGCCCACGCGCACACTCACGCCCGCACGCACTCACGCACGCGCGCGCGCACGCTCACCCGCACACACCCATCCACACCTACCCACCACACACCAACACCCACATTTAGGTAAAGAAGTTTGCATATAGTACATAGAAAATGGAATATGATTATGTTGATACCACTGGCATAAGTTTTATGGTTAGTATATGTTACGATGTGTAAGTACAGATGCGTATCTTTTTTATTTCCTTCAGCTACACGTAATAATTAAGAATGTAAATGTTTCTCTTAGTTCGTCACGTGCTAAAATGAAAACTCGTTTAATTCTGTTTCTTTTTAACATTATGTGATAGACTTAGTCTCTCAACGTGTACCCAAAAGAGTAATCGGATACGATTTTGCCAATGGCAATTGAAATAGCAATCATATATAAAGCTAATTAAGAAATAGCTGATTTTTAAATATTTGTGTTTAATGTGTTTTACGTTATTACGTCTTACATAAAGTAAAATTTACTTTTCTAGGATATTTTGCCTGGATCAATTTCAATAGTAGACAATGCGGTGCAATCACTTGTATCAGAATTAGTTAATAATACAAACGTAAATGGTTCTGCAATCCTAATTGATCTTGGAATGTATATTGATTGGATAAGTCGAGGTATATTGGACAATCCACAGCATAGTGCATCAACAATTTGTAGTAGAGATATGATTCAAAATTTATTTGTCTTTGCTGTAAATTTTATTATTTATTTCAAACTGTTTGAAATATTGTAATGATAGTTAAATTGTATTAACATATTGTTCTTTAATAAATAAGGCAAATATTTATGATATATACAACTTGACATTAATAATCGTACATTACATAATGAGGATGTTATCAGGCCAACTACGGATGAGGGAGAAAATGATAACATCGAGCGTAATAATTTGAACAGGCTTATCACCCGAGTTTGTACTGTACTTTTTCTACGAGTATTTACGTCTTTATTAGGTATTCAATTTACATATATATATTTCAACAGATGACAAAACGACAAGTGAAGGAGGTCTGCATTAAGAGCTCAAAAACGTAGTTCACGATGTAGTAAAATGGGAGCGAAAGGGAGAATGGGAACAGTTAGCAAGAGACTCTTCTGTTCTTTAGGAAAAGAATAGAAGAGTGTAGTCAAATACTTTCAGCTGTCCTGGAAAAAAGCAACATCGTGATTACGTATTTATGAAACGCTTTAGTAGTGTATAGTATTGTATGTATTAGTAATAATTAAAAAAATTAAAGTTATTTATTATATCATAATATTACAATATATAAAAGGAATCGTACAGAGCGTATTATATAACGTCCTTGTTAGAAATCCGTGAATTGTGAGAATTATCAAACCCTAACCATTTAACGAGAGGCATATTTCCTCGACGTCGTATTACACGTTCAACTAGGTGAATATCAGGATGTTTAACACTTTGAAGTTCTGGCTCATAGAAACGTCCTTGTATCTCTTCATCTCGATTATCACGTAATGTGTAGGTAATTGGACTGGAACGTTTGACTGCTTATATTCGAAAGAGTTCGTAACTCCAATTAGGTGTGTAACCCTTAGAGAATATGCTTCTATATTTGCTAATACGTACATAATCCCCTCTTTAAATTTAGATGTCTTACGGTCAAGAACTTTATGACGTATTAAATGTTTCAAAACAGAGGCAGCATTCTTTTCCGTAACGTCTATAAGTTTAAATCCGGTGGTTCTATGCTTTCTTGAATTATAATCCACAACAATTTGAAGTAATATTGATAACCATTTATAGGAACCTTGCATACTGAATGTTTTCCACATTGTTGCTTTAAGAGTGCGATTTACACGTTCAACTATACTACTCTTCAAGTTGGAATGACTACTGTAATGATTAATATGACATTTTTTCATACCTTTTTTAAATTCATCATTATAAAACTCCGTTCCCATATCAGTTTGTATATGTGTAGACGTCCTTTGCAAACCAGTCAAAGGTTTATTCATTACATCTGTGACTAGTTTACCATTCTTGCGCTTGATGGGAAACGCCCAGACATATGTAGAGATATTGTGGCAGGAGGTGCAATAGCTGATGTAGCGGCTTGTTTTTTACGGTGAAGTAATGGTTTAATGATCTCAATGTATATCCTACTATTAGACCCTTGGATTTGGTCATCTGGGTTATAATGACGTCGAGCAGCATTTTTTAAATAGTAGCTCATATGATGATCCATCAGGAAGAGCGATACGAAAATTCTCTTCAAGAAAGTCTTGTTCAGCATCACCAATAAAAAATTTCTCCTTTTCGGGAAGAAAGTTTACACCGTATAAATCATACTCGTCTTTGGGATCTCTAAATATGCCTTCCACAGAATATTTCGCTAATCCTTCCTACTGCTAACAGTTCTGACTTCAATTGTTGTAAAGCAGGAATCTCCCTCTCGTCATCATGTGTGGTATCAGTGATCACAGTTCCTCTAAAACTTGTGGAATGGCGTCAGGAACAAATAATACGTGGTGCCTTCCGAGTTCCAGATGTTTTAGGCGTATGATGTAAAAAAAACTTCCTTTTCATGTGCAACAGGCTCAGTTTTTCCGAATTCTGATGTAAATGATTCAGCTTTGACGAGAGAATCATCTTGTTTAGTAATCAATTGTTTCAATCGTTGTGTTATAGGTTTAAAGTGTGCCTCCATTGCACGCTATGTAAGTGCAGTATCTTCCTTTAAACTAACATATTTTTGTTGCACACTCTTGCGAGCGCGCAAAATGTCTTGTACTAAGCGCTCCTCCATTACTACTGCATGTTTACATAACAAGTGTAGTATTTATAATGCAATGTAACAGTCAAATCTCTTAGGGAAACGGCCTGCATTAACATCACTCTCTTTATCAATCACAAGAAATCCAAACTTGTCACGCCAGCAACAGAAACACGAGTCCTTAAATCTATAAAATTTCATATCTACATTAACGTGAACATCATACACATGCTTAAGATTGGTGCTACCTTGTTGAAACAGAACTTGCAGATTCGCTTTATCACGTATAAGCTGTTTTGGAATAGAAGACTAGCTACATCATAAAAAATCATTATTGACTTTTTACGTGAATCACTAGGGGATATAACGTCACTGTTATCACTGTATTCGAAATACTCGATATTTTTTAAAGGTGCAAGTAAATTTCGTAGGTACTGGTATTTGGGCTGATATAAAGATTTACAGTATACATAGACATTTTCAAAACGTAAACCATTTAGATGTTCTAACAAAGTAATCATAACATTTGTTTTTCCCCAACCTGATGGACCGACAATTATACCTCGTTTACAACCTCCTTTTAGTAGACTACTATGTTTTGAGTAGTGATTACTGTTAAAAATGACGTCATAATTTTTTATAGGTAATACAGTATCTTGTGGAATGAAACGGATGTCACCCATTGTAGTAGTGAACTATAACTTGTATGGTGGTAGTATGTGTGTGTATATATATATATATATATATATATATATATATATATATATATATATATATATATATATATGTGTTGTGTGCGTGTGTGCGCGTGTGCGCTTGCGCGTGTGCGCGTGTGCGCGTGTGTGCGTGTGCGCGTGTGCGCGTGTGCGCGTGTGCGCGTGTGTGCGTGTGCGCGTGTGCGTGTGGGTGTGCGCGTGTGGTGTGCGTGTGTGGTGTGTGCGTGTACGTGGTGCGTGTGTGCTGTGTGCGTGTGTGTGTGCGTGTGTGCGTGTGTGTGTGTGTGCGTGTGTGCGTGTGTGTGTGCGTGTGTGCGTGTGTGCGTGTGTGCGCGTGCGCGCGGGCGCGCGCGTGCGTGCGTGCCTGCGTGCATGCGTGCGTGTGTGTGTGTGTGTGTCATACGCATTAAATAGTTTAGTAGTGTGGTATGAAGCATAGTTCTCCGTGTAATAGCTATAAAAAAAGCTCTGGATTAATTAACACCTTAATAAATAAATTACCCGTGGGGTTGCATATACCTGGGTACAGATATTGTAGTCCGGGTACCCGTTTACGAGAATGATTAGCTCGCCGTAACAGAGGTATTAACGAACTGGACGAAGCGTGTAAAAAACACTATATTGCATACCCGCAGTCAAACGATCTAAGCCATCGCCACATGGCTGATAAGGCTTTGCAACAAAAAGCTTGGAGTAGATTTCGTTCCTCAAACGCTACCTTTGGAGAAAGAGTAGCTGCCTTAACCATAGCCGGTATAATGAAAGGGAAAAAAACAATGGGAATATAAAGCAAATCACGACGTAGGAAGCGTTCTCACATAAACAGACCAATTTCATTCAATGGAGCGACGTCGTGTTGGTGGTAAACTTCGGTCATCGTTAAAATCTACGGTACAATCCTTAAACATTTTGAAACATAAACAATCTTGACACCCAAGAGAAGTATATTACCAATACCAAAACGTAGGAGATTCATACCTCTTATTCCCCTATTTGCAGCATTAGGAGCTTTAGGTTCTTTGGGTGGAGGTGCAGCTGCAGTTGCAAAAGCGGTCCCTGACGCAAAAACTGCGTCAAAAACGTTAGAAGAAACTAAACGGCACAATCAAACAATGGAAGCAGCTGCCTTAGGAAAAGGCTTATATAAGCGAGGTTTAGGCCTATATCTACAACCGTATTCAAAAAACTCCCACTGACGCTACCACGTCACGCCTTAAGCAACGTTGAGCTATCAAAATTTGTTGGGAAATTAAAAATCCCCTATTTTAGGGGGATATCCATGCAAGATAAATTGCCTACACGAATCCATACGAATGAATGTGGTATCGTGAATCTGGATGATCAAAATAACAGGGGAACACATTGGACGGCTTACATCAAGCGTAATGGACATATTACTTATTTTGATAGAATAGGACATATTAAACCACCATTAGAATTAATTCACTATTTTAAAAGTGATGGTAGCAGAAACACGATTGGCTATAACTATACCAAGGTTCAAAACTTCAATACATACAATTGCGGTCATTTAGTCTTACGATTTTTATATGACGGTGCGTTTTGATTCTCAGCAGTCGTTGCTTGATTGTAATGTACACATTTACATTTACCGATGCAAGCAGTATTTTGCAAGCCAACTTTAACCCACCGAGTTATCTTGATAATGAGTCGGAGTATGTAATGGGGTTAACTAGTTTTGAATCTTTCAATACTGCACAAAACGTTACTTCCAAGAATAACCAACTGATATTTGAAGGAACTAGAATTACAATACCGCCAGGATCATATAAATTGCGGATGTTAATAAACATGTAAATGATACAGTGAAGGGTTAGAATAAATTTTTTAATTTACGGGCGAACAATAACACTATGAAAGCAATTAGGAAAGCAACATATGATATTAACCTTAATGTAGAAAATTCTATAGGACCTATGCTGGGATTTAACAAAAGGTTTACGAAGGTCATGAATTACATACCTCTGAAAATCCTATTAACATTATTAAGATTAACCCATTTCCGGCCAAGGACACAAATAATCGTATTTTTTAATTTATTTTTGTTTTAAGGGATTGCTTTAAGGTTAGTTAAGGAAAATTTAATTAAATTTAAACAAAAATAAATTTTATTATACAAAAATCTTATTGGGTCGTACACGACCCATTGGCGGATAACATTTTATAAAATTTATTTATGATACACTGCAAAGCATTCGGGGTGTAAGTGTACTTTACATTTTTGGCACAAATAAATTGTTTTATTTTGACAAAACTTACACCTTTGTCTTGTGCTTTCAGTATGTCTTAAAATCAAATGTCCAACATTATCTCTTCTTGCCTCTGCAGGAACAGCAGACGTTGAGGCGCGTGGATTTTCACATTTCAATATTGCTGTCACAACATGTGATCTAAAATCTAATTGACTGATTGTGGAGTCGTTGGCTTTTCTATATATTTTCCAGCTATTTACGAAAATGCTATTTATTGTATTGGTCAACAGCGGCCACCACCATTTTTTTCCATTATTGTACGATAGTTTGCAACCGCATTGTCGTGTAGATCCACTCCGCCCATATATTTATTATATTCAGCTATTACGTCCGGCTGAGGAAGCATTACTTCTTTTCTTTGCTTTCTATCGTAACACTTTTACTAAATCAAGTAAGTCCAAAACAACTTGCCCACCCAATCCAAAAACTGATTTTTCATTGGTCTGATTGGTGTCCTCCATATGGAATAAATTGGTATAAGAAACCTTCCGAAGAACACAAACACCATAATTTGTATCCAGATCTAACAGGTTTCCCTTTTATGAACATCTTGCATGAATGCCGTCCAAAATAAGGTACCATCTGTTCGTCGATGGAGAGGTTGTACGAAAATATCCCAAATTGCATAAATTTTTTGTTGACAAGATCAAAAAATGGCCTCAATTTGGAATATTTATCTGTTCTATCTAATTGTGCGTTGTAAGACAGATGCAAATTTTGTTTTATTTTTCTAAATTTATTGCGACTCATGGAATTGGAAACAATTTTGACCTCTTTATCTTCATCCTTTGACCAGTATAAATCCATTTGGGGAAGGGTATGATAGCCGGTGAGTAGAAGAATACCAATAAATTTTTTTATGTCCTCTTCAGTTATGGAAAGGTCGTGACGATTATTATCGTGAGCATACTTGACGATAAGGCTCAACACTTCATTATCTAAAAATAGTAAAAATACCTCCTGGGGTGTTTTACCAACAATAACTTTTGATACAATTTCCATTGCTTTTGATTCTTCTGAGATAGAGGCAGCATTTACTTGATAATTATTAGTTGACCATTCAGGAATATCGTCAGTAGTTGAATATTTAATTTTTTTTGCAGCTACCGGCTCTTCATTTTTTTCTCCACATTTATCTACCTGTAGCTCATACGTTCCTGCTACTTCGCGATTTTCACTATTATTCTCCAACAACATATTTTCGTCAAAATCCTCTTCGTCCGTGAGCGCATCGACTTCTGGTGGTATATATACCACATCAACATTGAGTAAAAGTAATAAATAACATTAGTTTTATTATAAACAAAATATACATATAAATTATTAACACTTTTTTAGCAAAATAATATAAAATAGAACTTACCTTGCTCATCCCTATTAGCTTCAATTTCAACTAATGCAGCTTCTAACTCTGCAGCTAATTCACGTTCAGATAAAAAACACTTATATGTAGACATATCGGAACTCGATTTTTTCACGATGTACAACACAATTACAAAATGAGGCTTTGGATAGCTTGACAGCACATACAAACAATAATGCAATTTTCACTATGCACAACACAATTATATATAACGCACGGAAAGTAGGCATAGGGTAGCACATAAAGTGCGCGCAAATGGGGTGATATCGTTACTGGCCAATGGGTCGCTCACGCCACACCGAAGATTAGTCATTGTTATTACATTTCAAGAAAATTTTAATCTATCAAACTGACCTGCAGAGCATTCATTTGCATGTGTACTGATATTTTCTTTGCAAACAGGTACAAATTTTACTACATAATCTGTGAAAATGGCTGCATTCTTTGTGTAAAATAAGTCGTTAAAAATACCTACAGTGTTAAATTATTTACCACTTTAGCAACAATAAAATAACAATGTATCTTACTTCTAAAAATATAACAATATGTCCTGTTTGATTATCGATTGACAATTTCATAATTATAAAAATAGTTAACGCGTAATTAATTAATTTATATAGTGGGTCGTATACGCCACATCGGCTGAAAATGGGTTAATTCGTTAATTATCGAATGCAATATAACAAGTGGAAGTTTTGAAAATGGGGAGGCGTCACATATTATTCATCAATTTTTTCCCATTGTACCAGCGGGATACAAAATAATTGAATCCCCTCTACATGTCATCTATTTACCTATAAATACATCCACCATTTCAACCATAACACTTAAAATAGTAGACCGAAACGGATACCTCATCAATTTCAACGGTGAAGTCATAACGATAGGATTACATTTGAAGAAAAGATGGTGGCGCGGTATAATACGTGCGTGTAACCACAACAAGGTGAACTATAAAAGATCGAAGTGTGGAAATGCGAGAGTCAGTAAGCGGTCAACCCTCAAAGCATTGACAGCGCAGAATAGAGCATACTTTCAAAGTCTTGGTTTCTAGTAATACAATGAGTATATTAAACGTAAACGAAAAAGTTGTTGATAATGCCATAGTAAATTCCGATCTCCACACCCATCAACCATATACTACGAGATTTAGAAACAATGATGAAATCAGAATTCAGGAAGACATGTACACTTTACCATCAGAAAGTTAAGGTCTACGTAGAAGTAAGATTTCTGAGGGAGGATGGTGCCGTCTCTAACACCGCGCAGTTTGTTAATAATAGAATTGCATTTTTATTCAGTGAAATTAAATACGAAAAGAATGGAATAGTGGTAGATTCCGAGACGAAGGTTGGATTAACGTCTACAATGAAAGGATTGGTATCATTGACACCCAACGACCTCGCTCGTCATGAAAACGCAGGTTGGTTTCCTACCTCAAATAGCATACTAACAAATTCGTTAGGGTATTTTAATGTTTGTGTCCCTTTGCGAATGCTACTTGGCTTTGCGGAAGACTACAATAAAGTGATTTTGAACATCAGACAAGAATTGGTTTTAATTCGCAGTAACATTGATACCGATGCGATAATTTCAACTGTTGCAGATGAAGCACTAAAAGTTAACATAGATAAAATATATTGGAAAGTCCCGCACATCATTCCAGCATTAGCGGAGGAATTAGCGTTAAAGAGGTACATTATTAAAAATGTAAATACTCCAGTAGCATTTAGAAGTTGGGAAACACACATACATCCAGCAGTTCCCACAACAGATAAACATACATGGGCAATCAAAACATCGACTAGTATAGAAACACGTAGATACATTATTATCGGATGAGTAGATTCGATAAATGTGCACTAAAAAATATAGGGTATTCCTTAACACGGATAGTTATCCGTATGACAATTTAAACGTAAATTACGATAATAATTGCTTTGCTACATTGTATGAAATGTTTGCTAAATTCCAAATGTCATATTATCAAGGAGATGGTCAACCATTACTCACACCTAATCAATTTACGACAGTCGCACCATTGATAGTGGTAGACTGTTCGAATCAAAGAGACATTACACTCTAAAGCAGTAGTACTTCGTGTAGAATTCGTAACAGCAGTCAACATACCCGCGAATACGACAGCATACTGTGTTATACTTCACGATCGCTTAGTTACGTATAACGCGTTAACCAAAGCAGTAAGACAACTGTAGTACGATAAAAGTCATAGTCGACGTACAAGGCTTTGAACTTCCAAAGTTTTTATACCGAAAGAACTCCCAATTTTTAATGGAACAGAAGTAGCCCATTATATGTTTAAATCACCGCAACCATGGCATACGTTAGATGCGGAGAGTCGCCGTCAAGCTACTGGGTTAATTCATAATCAACATTCATAAAATGTGAAGAGGGGCATACACCAACACACCAATTTCGCAGAATTCTCAATCGCTTGATTCAACCTACAGATAGTGTCTACGTCAAGGGTAGAGAGAAAGCGGATTACATCAGAAAATTTGTTACACAACCCGTTATAGAACTTGAGGAACATCCTACTCTTCTGGCTTTGCAACCAGTTCGTTATTATCATTGTAAATCACTATGTCACTGCGCTTTGTCTAATGTACACCATACGATACTTATGTAATGCATTAAAACTTGTACGTTTTGCAAATATATATTTTGTTTATTCCTTTTATATATCACAAAATATGAGTACATTCTGTGTGTGTGTGTGTGTATATATATATATATATATATATATATATATATATATATATATATATATATATATATATATATATATATATATATATATATATATATATGAGATGATTCAAATTACATTCAAGTAGCTATGTAAGTCGCATAGTGAATTATTTCTTTAGTTGGTACAAAATGGTACATATCTTTATATAATTCTAGATAAGCATTTAATAAACATTGAGATGTCTGTAAATTTAAATATTTTTTAATATAATGTTAATATGAGTATAATCGACAGCACATTACATTGAAGTATAGGGTGTGTTTGTTATCGTTATGATTTAATTCAAGTTTTTATTTAGTTTAGTAAGTTTAATTAAAACAATGTTCCCTGACGACATGTGATACAAGTTGTAGTTGACAAAAATAATGTTAAAAACTAGATATAGGCTGGTATCAATGTCACAATTCATATGTACGCAGCCAAGATTCATAAAAACATTCGTGTTAGTGCGATAAACATATATCAGTGCTAAAATTATGAAAAAAAAGAACAAGTACATTAGTGAGTAACTATAAAACATAAATTAAGCAGCAGATCTGGAATTATTGTGTTTAATCAACATTTAATGACCTTAAACTAGTGGTTTGCAACATTTCGACACTAGTCGTAGAAGAACTTATGAACCTACGAAAGTGTTAAAATAAATTAATTTGAGACATGAACATTAAGTTTAAACACTTTCACAAACAGTTATAGTGGTTAAAAGTGTGAAATTTTACATTGAAAATTGTATGAACAATATGAGGTTGTTATTTCCTCACATAAAATTTATATAAAAACTATTTTATATTGAGACAATTTGTGTAAAATAAATTAGTAGAGGCAAAAATAATAAAGTAGCCTCAATTTCAAGTTACAATTCACTATATTTGTGTCCATTTTGTTAAATTTAGTTTTTAAGGTTGTTGAAAAAATTAAAATAATTTTCCTTTCAAATTGGCCGTAGGCATGAATAAGATGAATATTTGGGTGTAGTAGCATCCCATATTCATGTAGAAATCATTTCCAGGCCTGTAAAATACATAGAATTAGCGTAAAATGTATAATTAAGTGTGAAAATTAACTTAGTTATTAAGTGTAGGAATTTGTTCGTGTTTGGTTTCAAATTATAGAGAAAATTATGTAGATTATGAAAATGTTATTAGTTTTAAGAAAGGTTTACGGGGGCCAAAGTTATGGGGTTTTGAAATTATATAGTAATGTAAAAATTGTTGTAGCCAATCAGAATTTAGGAAATATTCTTGGTAACTAGTTAGAACAATGGAAGATTTGGTCGTCAACCAAAATCATATAAATAGAAGTGCTTTAGGATTACAAACTCTCTTAATTTTCCTGTGTTTCAACAGCTTGCTAAAGTAAGGTGTTGCCAAATTTTTTGTGAAAATATTTTGTAAACAAAATAACGTCACTTCGTTAAAAACAAAGTGCGATTTTAGTATCGGAAGTGTTAAAGAAACAAGTGATAGTCTTTTGTCGGGAAATAATTAAATTAAGGTTAGTTTACCTTTTTAAATTTTTAAATCGGAGGTTACCGATAGTTTATGTAAATATTTCCGCGGTTTCGACATTGTTTGTTTTTAAATTTATGTTGTTTACGTTGTTATGGATATTTAATTGTGTTCTCTTCGTGTTCTTATCATTATACACCTTATTTATTAGAAGTGTGTTTAATTTATAATATCCTTCAACGATCCATGCTTTTCAAAACTTATTTTAAAATAAATATAAGAAGAAGTGATGATCCTAAAATTAAAGATTCATCAATATTATAATAACATTAGTGAAACTTACATAAGCGTATAAGCTGTTAATATAAAAGAAAATTTGGATGTTCGAAGAGCAGAATTGGAGTTCGAAGGAGCTGTTTTCTACAATCAACTTCAGCAGCAGTAACCAAGAAAAGGAGGACATTTCATGTGAGTACTTTATTGTTGACATTGATATTTCATTGTTATGTTCATAATTTCAATCCTTTGTAACAATCATGATGTGCAACAACATGTATGCATGTCCAAAGGGAATATTATTTGTTCTAAAAATTTAAATAGTTAATATTATATTGTTTTTAATTCAAACGTATTTATACTTACATGTATGTCGAATTTCACTTTTTATTGTAATCAAGTCACATGTTTGCGTATTCACAGCGCATGCCCAAGTATATTTTTGGAAGAATCTTGTTATGTACAGGGTGTGACACATGTATTAATGCGAATTAAAATTTATAACTCAATTCCCTTGAACAAGTTAGATACTATAAAATATAATTGGATAATAACTCAATGTACGTTAATCAAATTAACTATGATTATTACGTTCAAAATCTTAATATAATTCAAATTAATAATCATTTATTTTATCATTTTAAAAATAAAGTTTCTTCTAAATTTTGATCCCTATCCCCTTTGATGAGTCTTAACATGCGGCTGTTTTTAAAAGTTAGTCTGGGCAATATTAATAAAAAAATAATTTAATAATAATTTAAATTAGATCTAGATGTGAAAGTCTTAACATCCTATTGTTTTTAAAAGCTAGTTAAATATCAGTTCAATATATATATATATATATATATATATATATATATATATATATATACATATATATATATATATATTCCTCGATAATTAATTATGGCATAATAATAGTATGTATTCCACTAAAAAGTCACTACATTAAGTAGTCGACCTGGAATGGTGTATCGATATTATACATATTAACATGTATGGTTATACATGTTCATAACTTCATTATGGAGATAATATATACACTCCTAAAACTAACAAGCATAAGTACCCAAACTATTAGCTACTAACTGGATTATACAAATTCATTTGCCTAGCAACCTCTAGTAGACCACTCAAAGGATCGACATTCTCCAATTCCGGAATTCGCCAATGCCTCCATGCCAATGATGTACACGTGCCACGCAGTCGATACCGTTTGTCATCCTGGTACCGAAAGTCGAGTTTGTTTAACATCTCAGTGTATATATCATGCAAAGTTGATCTAAACACGAACATTTTACACATTAGTGTTTTATTAAATGCCTCCGCAACAGATTTGTAGTATACCTCCGTCAGTACTTTTTGAATAACGATTTTCTTAACACCTTTCGCTTTCTTAACCACTTGATCAAACGCAAGCTTTAGACAATACGATTTTGATCCTACTCCATAAAAATAATAGCTTTCCCTGCATTCTCATCTTTCATTCCTCCGACGACGGATGTATTCGTTGTAATACCATGCAGACCGTTTTGATAGTTGGATGTCATATTCATCAACATTATTCCGCATATGGGCATACACATCATCAGTTGTTATCTAGATAATTAAAGAATCTGTGTCTGTATAGAGCAACGTTACATTATTACCGTAACGACTGCGCAAGATACCGTAATTATAATTTTGGAAAGATCTAAAATACTAAAACCAACATGTACGGGTTTGTCATAAGTAACGACCTGTTTGGACAATTCTACTGCAAATAATTTATCAGTAAATTCAATAAAATTCTTAGATTGCGGTTTTGCGACGTACCGTGCTAGACCCAAGCGACGTCCGTTATTTTCCCAATGTGTTAACTTTATTACTCTTCCTTTGTCGACATTTTCCATTCCATTGTTTTACGCCATTGTTCATGCATTTAAACAAATCCTTTTCGAATTTGTTCTTGGCTTGATTTCGAAGAGTTGTATTAAGGTCTATGAATGGTACTATTAAAGAACTTTGACGAAACCGTAAAAATATAAATATGAGTAACAATTAACCCATGCTGTCTACATTGTTTTAAATATCGGTAATGTATTACATAGTTGGTTTTATCAGATAAGGTAGGAATTAATTTGTACTCCTTGGAAAGTGGTGCGCACATCATTTCGGGACAAAAGGATAATCATTGTGTTCATCATGCAGTAGATATTGTATACCTCTAGCACATACCCAATATCAGCATCATCATTAATCTTCAGTACATCAAAGTTATGAATTTCCTCTTCAGTTAACCACATAAACCAATTATGAGGTAGGTGTTGCCGCATACTTCATCCGTATAAATTCGTGGCGTCTAAATACTATAAAAAGACTTTTGGACGATTAGGATCATAATTTGGAACAAACTCGTTGTTAGCAGTACTTCTTCGCTTAACACAAGTACTCTCTCCACCACGAATACCTTTTTTAAAAAAGTGGTACATATCCATATAAACCAATAATGCTAAGTCTACTTTAGTACATTTCAACATGACATCCCACGCCAATCCAGGTATTGTAACATACTACGCTGGTTCTAATCCATACAAGTCTATACATAGCCGCCTAAAGTTTTCGAACACGTCAGCCAACAGCAACACGTCTGATTTTAAATATATGTCAGCATATTCCCAGAGTGTATTACACTTAAAGTGATCCCACACCAGTAGGATGCGACAGTATTCTTTATCAGACATATTTTCATCGCGCATTTTATCGTAGAATTTGTCATAGGAAGGTACTGTGACATCGTCTAATGTATTCAAATTGTCCACGTACGCGTAGGAGAAATTACCTTTCTTTCTAACTAAGTTAAAATCATTATCATCAACAAAATATTCCCTTACCTCTCTACATTGATCATCTGATAAATTATGAGAGAGTATCTAATGATGCCGCCATGAACCTACAACTATCGACGAATTGCAAATTTATGTACTTATTTTCCCTATGGCCGCGACCATTAATGAATCCGTCTACATAAATATGCTTACCGAACGTTATATATTTCTCACTATTAAAAGGGAGTACGGTAATTTCTTCAGTTTAACTCGCTAACTGTTTGATGAACAGGTGGACAAGTTGGTCCAGGTTGTGCAAGACGTTCATCAATATGGCTATGTTCTGTTCTGTTCGCATCGAAAGTACTTGGTCGCACCACATTCCTAAGTACGGTACGATTTTGCGGTACAGCCTGCGGCATCTCTGAAGGTGGGGTAGTTGGGATACTTATCCAACACGCAGTTTTTTTTATGTCGCAGTAGAGAGTCTTTTCTTCAAAATTTCTTCAGACATTCACATTGAAACGTTTTATTGCGATCTGTAATAGAGAGCATGCATAAACAACGTATAAGTGAACGGGTAGAGTTACCTGTTTTATTATAATTCCTTTTCTTAACTTTCCATTGCTCTTTATCAGTTTGTAGCATTACTATCATGTATTACAACTGTTAAGAAAAGAAGTTATATCCAGCGATGCGAACGAGGACGCAACGTAACATATCGCCAGGAATAGGATAATATGTATGATGGATATATCAGGTTGAGGGGTAGAGTAGTGTACGGGTAAGGAAACAATAACAATGATAGTCTGGATAGAGTGTTGCTGAGCACACATATTCGACCCAGCATTGTATCTCACCCTGACATGTGCTTTGGGATGGAAGCAAGGTATTACCCCCACCTGTTTTCCAGAAACTCCGCAGCACGTGTAGGGCTCAATACACTCTGGGGAGAAGATATCACCGGTGATCGCGCAGGTAAGTATTGTACGGGTGCTGCAGGACTCCTAGATACTGATAAGTCATTTAGCGACCATATATTATCTATAAAATCAGCAGCACACACAGGACTGAGGATACTCTCTGATGATGCTCCTCTTGTATCGAAGAGTTCATAGGACTCCACTCTTCAGCGAACTCTGCAATACAAGTGGGCTCAGGATACTATCAGAAATGGGTCCCCTGACCTCTCCTCCTACCGTAGAACTACTGTACGACCACTCCTCTATAAATTCTACGGTAGAAGCAGGGCTCAGCAAACCTTCAAATGGATTCCCTACTATTCTGCCCTCTGCATATGTTGCAGATGTGGACAATTGCTCATCTACAACGCATGCAGGTGTCAGAATAATCGGAGATTCCTCTTTCCCCAGCACCGACTGCGCCACAGAGTTTGACGATAAACGCTCTTCCGCAAGTGGAGACCATTCATCCCCAAACTCTGCAACGCAGTCAGGACTTAAGACATGATGCACTCACGGGTAACTGCATCCTCTCATACGGCTCACGTACAGGTTGTAGGGTGAACAGTATTTCGTCCACGTCTACCTGTTCATACGTGCGTGATAATACCACATCCAAATCGTCCGCTGGAGGTGGTGTATCCAAAAACCGCAACGCTATTTCACAGTCATCCTGGTCGAAATACTGCTCGTTCTCCACCCGGTGACCGGAAGCATCTCCTTCCTGGAGCAGCTCCATCACATCCTGTGCGTGATTCGTATGAGGTCGTTCTCCCAGCAACCTCCTTAGGATGGAAGTGTCATCCCGCGCTAGTATCACAATGTGGCTTATGATGTTAACTCGTCCACCCACCGCTACGGGACGATCATAATCCACGCATGCTCGTAACCTACCTAAAAGCAAAAAAAATTAAATTACTCATCTGTGGCAGCAATACATGAAAACGCTTTCTTACCTCTGTTTACGGTTGACGTAGTATTCTCCACTACGGTAACGGCTACACTTGGGTTTACAGCATCTAAAAGTGATTATTATTATTAATATAAAAAAGATGAGAGCCAGCAAAAATAACGTTTGTACATTTTACAAGTCCCTTAAAGGTTTTATTGAAAATGATTCTAAGTTCATAAAGTAAGTTTTGAAACTTTTACAAGTCCCTATAGATTTTATTAAAAATTATTCTAAGTTCACAAAATAACTTTTGAAATTTTTACAGACCTTGCAAAATGTCCTCTAAAAATGCATGAAAAACGTCGTTTTTAGTGGGGGGAACACCTATATTTAGCGAAACGAAAACAATACAAATTATTCGTACAACTTGATTCTATAGTTGACACTACTGAACATACAATGACTTCAAGAGCAATTTCCCCATCATCTCCCCAGGTAAAAACCACCAACATGCAACAACTGGAACGTAGCGCTCACAAACTGTCAGACGTAGTACAACAACTAAGTGCACAGGAACAGTCACATAACAGCATACAGGACGAGAAAAATGACAATGCCAGTGGGCTACACATATCCCTATGACCATTGATTGCACTAGGCTTCTACCCCTCTACAACGTTGTGTGTGCGATGGCGTCGGGAGACAGTGCCACTCAACACAATACTGGGTTTCTAATTATTGCCGGGTGGTACTGGCTATTCTACGCACATCACATGGGACCGTCGTCTCACGTTCACGGTATGTATTGTCTTGGTACCACTTTATTTATATTTGTAATTCTTTCTTTCATTACAGCTGACAACCATAGTGCCATTCGTCCGGAATTATGATGTGATTACGGAGAGCTTTCTAGACGAGCAGCTCGATCGGGTCCATACTAGGTTTGTAACATTATACCTTGACTAGCATAGTGTTATAAGCTTAGTTATACTAAGTGGGTATCATCACGCCATTGTACATCTGGAGACGATACTGGAAACTGTCGAAGAGATTGGTGGACTTTACGAACTCAATTACGAACTCATCCGAGTTCGTAATGCAGCTCTTTGACAAGTGGTCTTTCCAAGTGATCGAGACAGACATAGTAAGTATAACTGATAGAGCTCTCCTTCTACTTATGATTTATTTCCAGAAAAACGTGGACCCCAGACCATACAGACCGACACTAACTGACTGAGCGCGGCGACTACTATGCAGACAGACAGGTAGACATACAAACAGACAGACATACAGACAGAGACGGACAGACAGACAGGTACACACCACATGATGTATACTCAAATATATCAATGATACTGTGATGGTATACCATCATGTACCGCTGATGAACATCTGCTAGTCCTCTAGAGGAGCATCTTCAGACGATACGGTTGAATGCTTCATGTGTGGAGTTCGAATAAACCAATGGCGGTCATCTGACACTCCGTTACAGGAGCATCTCCGATGGGCACCACACTGCACGTACGTTCAATTACTTGCACCACGACTTCACAGGTGTAATGATACAGAAGTGGAAAGGACCTTTTGCACTTGTACTAAATCAAAACGTTTTATTCCTAGAGAAAATCATATATCTGCATAATACACTGATTACATTTGTACATACAACAAATAAATATATTAGCATATCACTATCTTTTTTAATTTGGTTCTAAGTGTGGTATCAAAGAAGTGTAAAAAATTACATGAGCAAGCCTTAAAAAGTGAGATCTCTATCTGAGTAGGTAGGGTTCGCAAATAGCTTTGAGAATGTGTTGACTGTTAGTGACCTTCGTATTTTTTACACCTTACAGTGTGATATTCTTAGAAATGTACGATCTTGGGAAAGTTGTGTGCAAATATCACCTACTTATTTCGTAACCTTGAGCTGGTGGGACCTTGAAATTGTGGTAACCTTGGAATTGTGGTGTGTTCCAAAAGTCTCCAATTTTACCTACTACAGTGGTATTTTGGCGAGTAGTCGCAATTTTTTTGTTGGCGTTAGTTTTATAGGAATCAACATGCCGATTGTAGACATCATTTATTGGCCTGATTTTGCTAAAAAGGTAAGCGAGTTTTTTTATTTGCTTGGACGAAGCTGTATATTTTCCGAATTTAGGTACTCCGTCCCGATTTCATCGTTCATTAAATTTTAGGATTCTATAAATTTTTGATCGTGTTTGTTTAGTTTTGTTGTGACGTATTTTCCGTTTTAGATAGTATAATTATTAACCGGTTTGGTCAGTTTTGTTTTGGTTATTAAGCCATTAATTTTGGCGCTAAGTTTATCGAAATATTTAATGAATTTTTTTAGTTTTATTTTCGCAATTGTGCGGCTTTTATATAAAGCTCAAGATGTTATTGAAGTTTGGGTGAACTTTGCGTAAATATTTTTGGGGTAGAATTTTATTAGAGGTGAGGATTTTATTTCAGTGAACATTATGGTTGCCTGTTAGACCATTATTAAGATCTAGTTCATGACGATTTCCGGCTATAAATGTATGTAACAGGTGGCGCCTTTTTGACATTTTACCCGATCTTGACGTTTTTGGAGTTGTGACGAGTGTCCCTTTACATCATTAAGTAAAATCCCCGCCCACACCACTGAGATATGCCGTGGAAACATTGACTTTAGGCGAGCTCTAATATTGGCCTATGAAAACCACGCGTAATCAAAAAACAAAATCAATATTCGAAGATTAAAACTATTGACATAGGCGTGTAATACATCATTGAAAAGCGAGAGCAGCTATTCAAAAATGCAAATAATCAATATGGCGTCAGTATAAAAACAAAAATATGTAAATATCTCGGAAAGTGTAAGCCATTAAATAATAGTTTAGTTTTTAATTATCTCAAACCACAAAATAGTGTGCCGGCGAGAGGTGTCTTATGACTCATCTTTTAGTAAAGCATGGTTTAAGATTTTAAAACGTATGTCGTTATTGGTTCATATAGTTAGTAATTTTGAATACCAACAAAACATCGTCAATGTTTCTAGGTTATTTTCAAATTTAAGCCGCCTGTCAAATTTAAATAAAATTATTGTTTGGAATATCTGGGAATTTAGCATCCTAAAGGTCTTAAAATCCCCATCCACTCGTATAAATAAAGTCAATTTCGTTTAAGGTTTGTTCGCACTTATTCTGGCATATAAAGTCACGAGTGTGGGTAGTATATGATAAAATATATTGTACAACTGTAAACAGTTATCATAACCAAGACCGAGTCAACAAAATTTCGTTTTGAATCTGTTTTACAAATTAATTATATCAATAATTTTCAATAAGAAACGAATTAGCTAGCAGTAGGCAATGTCCGAATGAAGTGCGAAAAGTTTGGTTAATTGCGGAGGATCGTTTTTAGCCGACAGATCTCACTGCGTCAAAAGAGTCAAGACTGTAATTTGGTTATCGAAGCCACTTATAAATAACTGATTTTGTCATAAATACACTGTATTGGATGTTAAAAATGAGATTTGTTATTAGTTAATAATATCACCGATTTTAAAAATCTCAGTTTACAGTTTGTCAATATATGTATAAAACGAATGTAAACCTAAGTACAGCTACAGAGGTATATGTTAAATATAATAATTCTTTACAATGTTATAAAGTAACTAAGATTCCAATTTTTGCTTTAAATTCAAATATTAGACATCTTATAATTAAAAGCCATCACCTTCACTTTCACTATCATCTTCACTCGACTCTTCGACATTGATTACTAGAGGTTTTACCATTTCCTCAGCTCCCACCACTGGCTGATTTCCTTTTCAGCATGTAAAATACACTTTTGCCACAGTTCTCCAGTTACTTGTTTTAATGAATCCTTCCATAGCGATAAAACATTCTCGTCCCCGAAGACCTGTCTTCGAACGTTTTTGTTGTAATACTGTTTATAATTTGCCCATATTAACTCGATAGGGTTGAATTGGCAGTGATACGGAGGTAAACGTAAAATTTGATGTCCCATTGAAGAGCGATTTCATCAATCGCATATATTATTGGAACTTGTAAATCCTTAGCAATTTGTATTAATTACACTTTCAGCATATCATTCGAATGAGGAATGTTGTGTTTTCTTAAAAATTGAAGATCTTCATTCTCCTAGCGGTTTGTTTTTTGTGCTTTTCAAGTCATTATCATGCCGTGAGTTTCGAACGCTTCCTCCACTAAAAATCCACGTCTCATCCAAAAAACAGGATCGTAACTAATTTCATAACGTTTATTAGCAAAATATTTTCGCAAAAATGTTGCTCGAGCACCAGCTCCATTAAACGCATTCTTCCATCGTCAACTTTGATTTCAAAACCAATTTTGTGTAACAATTGTTTCAAACTCGTTTTTCGATAGTAATATGTGAGCCTAAAATGAAACAGTGATTAACTCCATTTCAACAATAATTTCTGAATTATTTACCAGTTGGTGTTAATTTTTTGTTTCAAAACGTCTTTCACGTATTCGTCGACATCCTCTGACTTCGACTTCAAACGCAGCCTATGTTTTTGCGGTGAACCCGGCGCCGATTTCCCAGATTCTAAAGCGAGAGCCATTCTTGCCTTTGTCCGAGTTACGGTTTTCTTGGAAATGCCGATTGCGAGAGCAGTTCGCTGCAACATAATATTACATAAATATAAATTTAAATAGTGAAATTTATTAGCGTACCTGGATAATGGAAGTTAAAGGTAAACTTGGCCCCCCGTTATCGCGTTCCATCTCGAAATAATGCATTCATTAACATTACTTGAGTTTGGCTTTTCAAAGATTTACCTTTTAATGACATCATTATTTGCTGCAAAATAAATAAATGCATTCAATCAATTGGAAATACATTTTGCATTATAAACTTACCTCGTAATAGTGAATATTAATAATAATAGTTTTGAAAAAAACTGTTGTTTACAAATGCAATGGAAACTAATAAATTACGAAGCGAAAGATAAATTATTATAACTACAAAACACGATGCGATTATACGAAACGAAATACGAAGAATAATTTGAGGTTAAATAGCCAAGAAGACATCTGGCAGCGTTATGCGGTTTGACTTTAGAATCGACATACGTTTTTAATTCCTATATTTAAAATATATAGCAGACGTATAAATTATAACCCGTCTTTCTTTAAGTGGGAACTTCGCACTAAGATAAAGGAAAACAGATGCATCTCACAGTAATAATTATATCCCCATTCTCGAGTCCGCGCTACTTTAAATCAAATCTTAAAGCGAATTTAAATTTGTAATAAAGTTCTTTTAAACATTCCGAATTTAACCAATCCTGTAGTTAAAACGGTTATAATAAAGATGTAATGGTATAAGGTATAAAATGATAATAATAAATAATTTAACCCGGCGTCTGTGTGGTGAGGTTAAAATCACCAAACGCAGCTTTCAAATGTCATTTATTTCGCGCCTGAAGTCCACCGGATGCTGTGCACTTCAGTATCTGAAGCTTAGCTCACTACCTGCCGCCATAGTTTCTGTCTAGCCGTTGGAGTGTTCGTTTGTCGGAATTGTTCAGTGAAAGTGTCGGCAAGGTGGAAATAACCCCACAACATCATCCACTTACGTTCGTTGGTGTTCACAGGTGATAATCACCCCACCACACCTTGAATTAGAACAAAAGTAAATAGTTATTTTGTTACGATTGCATGAGAACTATCCTATGTTTATGTTTATATGCAGATAATTATGGCTGATTATGAGGAGGAACAGAAGACTACTCGCATTATGGGAGGAATGCGAAAGTGAAGACGAAATTGTTGACACGAGTGACTCTGAGGCGAAGATCTATTACACGAGAGTCCTCATAACACCGAATCTGAACAAGAAGATGACAGTACAATTCTTGTAACTGACGAGGACAGTGTCGCTGTTACATAAAACGAAGGACAGCCTGTACTGCAAGGCCCATACACTGAAATTTTTTCTTATATTGTAGATGAATCATTGAAACAAGTCCCAGCTTTGACCAGAAAAGGAATCGCAGTAGTTAGCAGTGTTACTTAGGTAGGGACAAGAAAACAAAGTGGAAGAAAACTTGTCCGAATACTTCTGTCAAAACCGTGCCGAGAATACATTTTGCCGTCAAACCTTTAGCAAAAGATTCCAAGACTCCGAAAGAATGTTTCAATTTATTCATAGACGAGACAATGATAACAATCATTTTACCTACACGAACCAGCGATTGGAGAAGAAGAGAGTTGTCTATGATGATAAACATTCTTATATAGTAAAACCTACTGCCTCTACCGAGATTCGTGCGCTTTTGGGTTTGTTATACTTATCAGGAGTATACAAAACATATAGATTGAATCTAGATGACTTATGGAAAACGAATGGTCTTGGTATAGAAATATTCAGGAGAGTGAAGAGTTTGCAGCGATTTAGAATTCTATTGACCTGCTTACGGTTCGAAAATATGGATAATCGAGAACTGAGGAAGCAAACAGATAAATTCGCTGCTATTCGGGCTGTATTCAGTAAATTTGTCGAAAACTGTCAGACTTCATACACACCAAGTGAGTATTTGACAATAGATGAGCAGCTACCTGCATTCCGAGGGCGTTGTCCGTTTAGAGTTTATATGCCGAACAAACCCTCTAATACGGATTGAAACTCTTCGCCCTTGTGGATGCCCGCACTTATTATGTATTGAATGTAGAGCCATATGTGGAAGCAACTAGAAGTCCCTATAAACAACGCAATTCAGCATTTGATGTCGTTGATAGACTTGTGGGTCCTGTCAGCGGTACTAACGACAACTGGTTCACTAGTTTTCCACTAATGAATCATTTACTACACAGGCATAAGCTAACTTCTGTCGGCACTGTTCGAAAGAACAAAATGAGCTTCCTCCTTCACTCTTGATTGCAAAAGTCGAGAAGTGCATTCAACAATGTTCGCATTTCAAGAGAAGACGACGGTAGCATCCTATGTTCCCAAGAAAGGAAGATAGTTCTAGTTGCCTCAACGCTACACCATGACGACAAAATTTCGCCGAAACTTCAGAAAAAACAGAAATTATTGAATTCTACAATTTTACTAAAGGTGGTGTTGATGTTGTGGATGAGGTGGAAGTTACGATGTTTCGCGTTCCTGCAAGAGATGGCCACTAACAATTGTTTTCTTCGTGATGAACATTTCAGCCATACATGCCAGAATAATTTACCAGAATAATACAAATGATATGAAGATGAAGCGCGCATTTTCTTGGAAGAACTTGGTCTCTCATTAGTTCAAGAACATATTTCAGCCAGAAAAACAATATGCGCCTAAGTGTAGAATTACGCACTGGAATAGAGAAATGCCTCGGAGAAGCCAAAGAAAACGTAGATTCGAACCCCAAGAAACAGAAGCGTATTGGGAGATGTGGGTATGTCCTAGAAATAAAGACAGAAAATGTCAGAAGCAATGTGCTCAATGCCAAACATTCCTTTGCTTGGAGCACGCGATGAGCTTGTGAAAATTGCTTCAAAAGTAGACCTTCATAAAATATTTATTTTTAACATTTTGCAGTTCTGTTTCATTTAGAATATCAGGTATTCTCTCCTGTTCGAGAATAAAGAGTTGTTCAATCATACCATTTGTGTTTTATTTTCTATCGCGAATTATTATGAGACATGTTTTTTCTAAGGAATTATGTGCATGATTATTCTTCATAAAATATTTTCATTTGTGATGAATATATGAAGACGATTAATCAATAAACTAGTGCAGGTGTGTAAGTGAGAGGGCAAAACGGCGAGAAATGTCAGAAATATTTCAAAATAACTTCTCAATACTTTTTTTTTGTTTGGGGTTTTTTCGACCCCAGCACACATATGATGTTACATAAATTCACTACACAGACGCCGGGTTAATAAAGAAATATGTGTATGTAAAAGTTCTCCAAAACACATCGTTAAACTGACAGGAGATACAAACCATTCACCAAAAATAATGTCTTTGACTCAGATCGGTAGATTAACGTAGGGTGGTTCATTCTTTTGATTTGCTTAATTACCACAATTTCTGCTGTGTTATTTTCACTTAACATAAATAATAAAAATGCAATGTAACACTAATAAATATGATCTCGGACGCCAACTTATTTTTTAATTATGCTCGGAATAACTAAACCGAGTTTTACAATAAAAATTTCATCGAAATGTAAAAAATAAAAAATATATACAGACTATGTTTATTAACAGTTAAAATGATATGGTTAAATAAAATATATCTTAACACTAGCCTTAAATTACAAAAAATCATTACATAAATACCTGTTTGTAAAATTTTTGTACACAAATTTTTTAATAATTTCAGGTATAAGAACGATTACGGAAATTTCAACTAAGGTGATGTCATCTTTGCCACAATATTGCGCAATATCTTGAAATAATACTTTACGTTGTAAGCCACACCCAAACATGGAATTTTCCTTCTTATAAATTTATCTTCTTGAAATTGAATAAACCAATATTTATTGCATTATTTTGAAGTTTTGAATGCAAAAATTGCAATCATAATATGAAAGCGTACACAACAGTAAAATTAAATGCGTACTTAAACTGTAATTACAGAAGAAAAGTAAAAGTAATACAAGTGTAAATCAAAGTAAAAAAGAAAAAAAAGCGCCATTAAAACAATGGCACTTCCACAAAATTTAGGTGGAAACCAAAAAAAAGCTTCCTAACAACACCACATTCATCAGGAAGTCCGAAAATGGACGCTTAGAATATCAGATGATGATGACGCGCTGCGCGAAAATATTTGCGCAGAGAATTAATTTAAAGAGGTGGAAGTATATACGTTTAAGAAGATATGCACCTAAGTTACACCAAAATGCAAATTAAGTTGCCTACCACATACCTATACGAATCATTAATAAATAAAATTTTTCTTATATCTACAACTAAACGAACGAAGAACATAAATTACTGTATATTTTAATACAACTCAAAATGGGTTGTTACACGGTTTCATATCTGCAAACCACATTTGGAACACACTGTATGTAGCCTGTTTACTTTAAATGTTTTATTTTTCATTTAATTTCTTCAATAATTTTTTTATCAAAGTAGATATTTTAAAACACAAAAAAATATCACTAATACACAGAAATACAATAGTTTAAATATTCATAAAATAACAATTATGATACAACAATAATAAACACATTTCTACACCTAAAAACACAGTTTAACAATATTAAAATACTTGTTTTACAATTAAGATTCACAGATATAAAATTTTACACGATGAAATTAATACACTTGTCGATCCGATAAGTTAAATGTACTCTCGGATAAAGTGTAATCTTGTCGGAAACTATTAAATCCGCTATAACCAGAATCATCTAGAAAGGATACTTAAGTATTAATATTTAAGCACCCAATAAATATACCATTGTTAAATTTTTTAGAAATGTGTAAATTTGATGAAGGTGAAGAGGAACTTTTGAACAAAACCAAATTTGACTCCATATTTGTTGGGAAAAATACATCGATAGCAGTGGGTGAAACTAGACTATCATTAATATCAATCTTTGGTTGATCAAATTCTGGTAAAGTAATCTCAAAATGCTCCTTTTGATTCCAATTGGGATTCCAGTTCCCCTGAAACATTGATTATTGTTCATAAATGTAAAATCTGAAAAACTTACAAAAGCTGGTGGTGTATCTGGTTTAGGTGGAATCACTTGCGATATGTTACTTAACAAATCAGCAGGTGATTGCATCATTTTTATACATTTAGATTCATAGATCCTAAAATCTATAAAAAAAGCAATCTTAAAAATTTTCGAATTATGTGAAAGAAAACTTACTCAAGAAATTTTTCTTTAACTTTACATATGTCTTATCGTCACTTTTCTGAAAGCAAACTAAACATTTAATTTGTCGAAACAAATTATCAAGAGAATTGACTTTATAATCCTTTATAGACAAAGTAGATCCATATTTTTTAAAATATAAATCAGTTACTTTATTTAATTCTACACAATCACTATTTTCACGTAAAAGATGATATAATTGAGCAGATAAAATATAAATAGGAGTTAGACAAATCACTGTTTCTTCAGCATCTTTCATTATCTACAAATTAATATTTAATATTAAATAATATGCATATCCCATAACGCTTTCTACCTCTACCACTGATTTAAGGTGATTTAACTGGTGCATCGGTACATTGCTAAGAAACTTTATACGATAATAGTATCTAAATTTTGTAATATTACATTTATAAGGAGGAAACATTAATATTGACCATGTTTGAATTTCAAGTATATGATTATCAATATTTATGATACTGAGCCCTGAATTACTGAAAGTGACCTGAAACATGAATTAATATTACTGTAAACTACACTGTACAGTGTGTCCCAATTTTGATCTTTTGCAGGGTACCTCAAAAACGGCTTGAGATAGGAGGTTGCGGTTTTTTTTTGCGAACCTATATTATTTTTTTATGAAACGAAAGATGGACAAAACAAAATTTCTATGGCACGCTTGGTTTCTGATATACAGGGCTATTTTGGAAATTTCTCTTGTTGGGGCCCCCTTCTATGTCTGTTAGCAAGTAACATAGAAATAATGTGAGAACTGATACTGATACATATTTTTACGTAAAATCAAGTGGCGTATGTAACTTTTCTATAATTATTGACGTTTCTCAAAATAACCCAAACTTACCTTTTTTATATGGGCCACTCTGTATATTTTTCACGATTCCTCTGCTCCTCAGCTTTCCAAAATTATATAAAACTATAGTTCTTCGCAAGATTAAGCTCAAAATTTAAGTTATTACAAATTTAGATTTTTTAGTAGTTGGCTGGGGCGGAAGTACGACAATAATTCGGCTGTCAGATTTTAGAAGTTTGTCAGTTATATATATATATATATATATATATATATATATATATATATATATAGATGTTTAGATAAGAGTAAGACAGGGATCGGACCGTTTTAACTAGTAATTTCTTTAAAAAAGGGTGATATAAAGCATAATACATGTATGAGGGATTTAATTGATGTAATTTGGGTCACGATGACTAGAAAGTGGATTTGTTTTGGTTGAAACAGTCTCAACAAAATTTATACATTTTGATTTAATCATAAAAAGCATTGTGCTACTAACAAGAATGTCAGGAATGTTAAATAAACTTAATTCCGTAAAGTCAATTCAGTATTTTAGTTTGTTTCAATAAATTTCAGTTTATCGAAAGTATTTTGGCATGTGAATATTTTACAGGTGTTTAACACAAAGTGTAAAGTTAGATTTATATTAGGAACATTGTATAAGTAGATTAGAATGCAGGAAATATAGTAAAATTTAATAAAGGGTTATAATACGAACTTAATATGATCAATACTCACATATTTATGAAAGCGGAGGTGTGACAAACATAGTGATGCATTTTAAATATTAAGAACAGTGTATAGAACATATTTACACAAAGATATTTACATGCAGATACATTTTTATAGTAGAATTTCAAAAAAGTGTGTTAAACGATATGACTTCTTAAAGTGACATTAAAATTATACAATGCAAGTTAGATGAACAATAAAGACAGTTATTACAAGTTATTTGGATAACATTTTGAGTTACTTGGACGTTTTTAAACGTAAATTTTTTTTTTTTTTTTTTTAGGTTTAATGGCACCAACTACAATGGTTTTATGGCCATTTATCTAAAACTTTTATTTTTTTATGTCTGGTATTTATATACTTCTGTAAAGGTTTGTTTGTTTCAGGTATCTTATAATTCGTTCTATTGATTTTATATCTTCGTTCATAATTTTTTGCATGTTGTCATCCATCTCCAAATTTTTCCTTATTCGAGTGTATTCTGGACATTCAATAAATATATGTTTTAGTGTAATATAGACATTGCATTGATGACATTTTTCCTAGCCGTTTTACCTAACAAATAGTTGTGTGTCAAGTTTTGTGTCCAATTCTAATCCTGGTGAGCACCACTTGGTCTCTTCTTGTTAATTTACATGTCGTTTTCAAGGGCTTGTGTATTTTTGTTTGTGCTTAAGAATGTGGCAGATTGGTTCCATAGTGTGTCCCATTTCTGAAGACATTTAGTTCTTATGTGTTTTTAAAGTCATTTGGGTGGACTAAGGTGACTTCTACATTCCCTTTGGCCGCATTTTTTGCAGCAACATCTGCATTGTTGTTTTCAAGTATACCCATATGTCCTGGTATCCACATTATTATTATGTTTTTCGACTGGCTGCTAAGGTAATGTAGTTGGTCTTTGATAATGTTCACTAAAGGATCTTTCGTTGAAGCAACATTGTGAATCGCTTGCATTGAACTTAGTGAGTCTGTGCATATGATGAATTCAGCGTTATTCTGGTATCGACAGATCAGGAGAGACTGCCAAATTGCGTAAAGTTCTGCGTTATATGCAGTAGTAATGTTATTTAGTGACCAACTGTGGCTTGTTCCGTTCATGTGAACAGCACTTCCTGCTCCATACTTAGTTCTGGAACCATCTGTAAATATCTTTGTGCAATTGGGGCGGCTGGACATAATTTGGGATACGTGTGCTTGGTATGTAATTGGCAGTGAATCTTGTCTCTTAGTATAGGTTAGGTCATATATAAATTCAGTTTTGGTGTTATCCAGTATGTGTGTTCTAGATTAGTGTGCCCAATGAGATGTGGTACGCTGATATGTTCTTCTTCTAATATTTCTAATGCCCTTATAAGTGCTGGTCTACTTGCGGTTGGTCGAGTTTCATAAATTTGACGGATTTTAACATTTTCGATTGCTTCGTGGTTAATGTGTTGTTGTAGTGTCATTATTTTTGTTAAATAGTTTAGAAGTAAAATTTGCCTTCTGATATAAAGCGGTGGGACACCGGCGTTTGCATATATCGCTAGAGTGGGACTTGTTCTGAATGCACCGGTTGTCGTTCTTATAGCAGTCGTGTGTATAATTTCTAATTGTCTTAGCGTCGATTTTCTGGCAGACGTGTACACTACACTTCCGTAATCCATAATAGATAGTATGAACGATTTATAAAGTTGTATTAACGTTTGCCCATCCGATCCCCAATTCATAAACGTAAATTATTTGCAATTTTAGAATTAAGTTTGGTTATGTCTTAAATTTAATGTTTTTTCACAAATTTATAGTTTTTTAGATTAAATTAGGCTTAAATTGGATTGTTAAAGTGATTAATAGGAGGTCTTCCTCATTTTTACATAGTAATTTAATGTGTACATAGCATTTCAACGCAAAATTTATGAAATGGGGTTGATTATATAATTTTACTTGGTAAAAATAAAATTTCCTTTAAATTTAAGATTTCGGACATTTAATGTGTGTTTTCCAATGCAAAATTTAGTCAGGATTACATATTTGTAGTTAATTTAAGTGTAGTTTGTAAGATTATTTAGATATAAGCAATTTTAAGTTAGAATAGGTCATTTTGTATAACATTTAAAAGAACCATATCATGTTGGGTATCTATTTATGCACAATTTAAGACAGATTTCATTTCTCTTGTTAAATTGTAAATCTATAGCTGTATAAGAAAGATATTGCTAAATTTCTATTTTAGTTAAGTTTTCAAATTATTTTCGACCAATCAGAAACAGTTACATTATTTAAATTGCTTAAAAAAAGTTGAAGATGTGGTAACCAACAAAAGGGTATAAAAGGAATTGCCCTTGATCAGATCTCTCTCTATATTTCTCTCTATAATTTGCCAGTTGTTTGAAAAAGTTAAAATAGTGTAGTGTTTTTGTGTATCAAGTAAGTTTATATAACCTAAATAATTATCGGAAAAATTTTATAATAAACGGAGAGACGAGAAAATCAAGCGCAATTGTTTTTAAACCGACAATCGTTTAAAAATAAAGTTAGGTTGCCGATACTTGTTCACATTCGTAAAGTTCATTACGAATAATTTTTCTCACTTGTGACGATTTATGTTTAACGTTTTAAAATTTCGTTTGTTAAAGTCGAATACTGGTTACGTTTTGCCAAAATAAAATAGTAACCATTGTTCTTCAATTGAGTTTTATTTTATGCTGCGATCTTTTAAATAATTTATATTCGAGCCGGAGCCTAAAAATAAAGTGACATTAACTTAAAGTCTTTACAATCACTAAATATTATTTAAACGATAAAATTGAAAAGCATTAATACACTTAAATAATATCATCGATTAAAATTTTGTGGTTGAGCGAAGCCGTAAAGCTGTAAAATATTAGCATTTACCGAAGAAAAGTGACCAACAACCCGAGGACCAGTCTGCAGCTAGTGGGTGAATGGTAGCGGTGATCATCATATACCAGAATTTCGATCATTATTGGAAAGTGCCTGCATCTACATATGGAACCATCTGTTTGCAGTTTGGAATATGCACATGTGAGTTAATTTTTGATTATAACCCTGTCTATTGTGTTCTTTGTTGTGTTGATTTCCTGCAATTATTATTTGTTATATGTATAGGTGTAATTGTTTATATAATACTTGTGTAAACACCTGCAAAATAAGCAGAAATTTAGTTCATTTCAAAGTTTTAACTTTCAATTATCCAGTTATAATTAAAATCATAATTCAACAAGTCATTATCTAACAAATCTGACATATTTTGACAATTGTATTCAGTAAGGTTATAACGCATGTGTTATAGTATAAATTTTGTTCAGATACATTTTTCATACACGATATGTTTTATAAAGTGCAATCCACATGATATATTCGAACCAGTTATAATTTCCCACTAAATCCAGAACCCTATCCCCAAATGAGATAAGAGCTAGTCCGGTGCACAAATATATAAGTACATAATTATATTATCATTTTATTGATAAGTTAACCACGATTAATAATTTAATTTAAAACTTGAATCCTATCCCCATATGAGATAATTATAAATGATATATTAAATATTCTACATCCCAAATTATATATATATATATATATATATATATATATATATATGGTATTATTCTGATTATTTGCTTTGATTTGGATAATATTTTTAACTTAATTGTTGGTAATTCAATGTCAGTTAATATAACATTTGGAAAACGTAGAAAAATATGACGGGCTTGTTTGTTACCAGGGCGGTGATAGGTCGGTGCAACTGCACCGGGTGGCAAATGTTAGGAGCGGTATTTTGACTGTCACAGTGAATATTTTTTGAAACAGATTTTATTTAGGAATCTATGTGGGAAAAAACGCATGCTCCCAAATTTTCTTAAGTTTAAAAAAACACATAGGTAGGTATACTTTGGGTACATAGCAGTTGTAAAATAACTGATTTGAGTAGAAAGCTTAGTACGTCGGATATTTTTTATACAATGTGTCCGCTAATTAATGGTACACAGCAAAACTGGATATTCCTTGGTCAAAAATATTGCGATTTAGCCAAACTTACCTTAGTCCAAAAGTTGATCATAACCGAGATACAGGGTGTTAAAGTGTTAATTTGCATTTCGTTTTTCTTAATAATTCATCAACAGGGCGACATAACGGCACAAAATTAGATATGTGGGGTTTTCGGGGTGAAAATTCAAATCCGTTCTTATTTTGGACGCCACTTAGAGGCCGCCACTTACAGTACATCGCATCTATTAAAATGACCTAATTTTTTGTATCTCCTGTATTAGCCTAAATATTAAAGATTATGAATTTTCCATCTTTTTACAAAAAAGTTATACCTTGTAAATGTCTCCAGTGACCGTTTTCAAGATATTTGCGTATAAATTATTCAGTTCACCTTTTCAAATTCCACATAAAAATGTTGCTTGAAGTAAGCTGTGATTAAATCAGATGCAATAATAAATGCTATAATTGTAAATGTCAAACTTTATGGGTGTTTGTTGATATTTTGTACGTTTTTTTAAACAGACATAATGAGTTTTCAAATGAAGAAATGCGTGATATGATTTGTGTATACGCGCAGAAATTATTTAATGGACGTAGGGCGCATCGAAGGTATTTGGAAATATATCCACGACGGAAACAGCCAGATTTTAAAATTTTCAAGAATCTCTATGATCGACTGGGAGAAAAAGGCTCGTTTCGTCCCAAACGAGATTCTACAGGACGCCCTAAGATTATAACTCCTGACCAGGAAGATAAAATTCTGATTCGTGTAGCTGAAAACAGTGAACTAAGCACAAGACACCTTGCTGCGAGAACTGGCTTAGGTAAGTCCACTGTTCACAAAATTCTTACTGAAGAGGGACTGTATCCATTTCATTTCACGCCTGCACAAAATTTACTGCCAGCTGATTTGCCAGCTAGACTGGCATTCGCTCGTTTTTGTCGTATCCAGCACAATGCCGACCCATTGTTTTTAGACAAAATATTATTTACCGACGAAGCAACCTTTACACGTAGAGGCGTTTTTAACTTTAGGAGTAAACATTCGTGGGATTTAGAAAATCCACATTTAGTAGCCGAACATCACTTCCAACATGAATGTAAAATTAATGTTTGGTGCGGCCTTATTAGTAACCATGTATTGGGTCCCTTCGAATTACCTACTAATTTAAACGGCGAAATCTACCTTAATTTTCTGCAAACTCAGTTACCCGAGTATTTTGATGATTTGTCCCTAGAACGAAGACAAAACACGGTGTTCATGCAGGATGGAGCTCCTGCACATTTCTCTAGACGTGCCAAAGACTATCTAAATGTTCAATTTCCTCATCGCTGGATAGGTCGTGGAAGCCAGACGCCTTGGCCGCCTCAAGTCCCATTTCAATCCACTTGATTTTTGTTTTTGGAGATATTTGAAATGGCTCGTGTATAAAGAAACAGTGAACACTCGAGAAGAATTGTGGCAGAAAATTGTAAATGCTGTCGAACAGTTTCGAAACGATCAGTTATTATTTAGGATGAGACGGTCGTTCAGCAGGGTTCTCAAATGTATTGAAGTGAATAGTAATCACTTTGAACAGTTATTGTCGAAAGATGCTCTCTTTTTTCATTAAATGTTAATATTTTTGTATTGTAGTTTTCTTGTTGTTATTTCTGTAGTAATTATAGCATTTATTATTGCATCTGATTTAATCACAACCTAGGTACTTCAAGGAAAATTTTACATGTGAGAATTTGAAACGGTGTACTGAATAATTTATAGGCAAATATCTTGAAAACGGTCACTCGGAGAGACATTTACAAGGTATAACTTTTTGTAAAAGATGGAAAATTCATAATCTTTAATATTTAGGCTAATACAGGAGATACAAAAACTAGGTCATTTTAATAGATGTAATGTACTGTAAGTGGCGGCCTCTACAAGTGGCGTCCAAAATAAGAACGATTTGAATTTCTCACCCAAAATATATCTAATTTTGTGCCATTATGTCGCCCTGTTGATGAATTATTAAAAAACGAAATGCAAATTAACACTTTAACACCCTGTATCTCGGTTATGATCAACTTTTGGACTAAGGTAAGTTTGGCTAAATCGCAATATTTTTAACCAAGGAATATCCAGTTTTGCTGTGTACCATTAATTAGCGGACACCCTGTATAATGTAATTAAAAAAACAAAATAAGATATCTACAAAGGTTATGTTATAGGTCCAAATTAGAATTTCAAGTCATTTAGTAATTGGTGATGCATCTTCAATTACCATTCTATTACTAACAAACAAAATACACCCATGTACCACACAAAATTAAAAAACACCGAACGCGTTTCGATAGCTCCGCTATTATCATCAGCGGTCGACTAGGGCGGACTAAAGAAAATTTCTAACATATACCTACCATCAGCGAGTAACTCTATTGCTAACGTGTAATAGTTGAAATTATGAGAGAATTCTGATATCGAATTAGCGGTTTTATTCAAGCACTACGGTCGAACTTGCAACTTTGTCGTTTTTATATATGTTATATGACGAAGACGGAAATTTGTTGTATATAACACCGCGACTAGTGAACTAAAACCTGCATTGAACGTTAAAACGTAGGTTCAATTTAAGTACATGGGTTAGAAGAACATGCAAATATCGACAATCATTTACACAGCAGTACTTCAAATTTTTTTTATTTACATTGTTTATAAAATGTTACAAACTTAACTAAGCTAAATTGAATAATTCTCATTTAATTAAAATATGTATAAATAAATTCATTATGACGATATAAACAATTAAGTTCCTAAAAGTATCTAAACAATTAAAAAACAATTTCTGATGAGCCCGTTTTGCTATCTAATTGTTTACGGTTTATTCCTTAATTCGGAACCTTCAACAAGCCGCTTAAATTTTAAATTATATTTTTTACAAATTGACAATTATGATTTTCAGTTATTTTTGTAACTTTTAACTATAATAGTACGCAAAAATTTCTGGTGTGGAACACGACACGACCTTCCAACCTACAAAATGGAAATTAAACGAATTGAAATAATTTTAATAACATTTTTTTAGGATAATTATGCAACCTCTTTCATAATAAGTTCATATGAAAATAGGCAATAACTGTAAAAACAACAGTAGATTATATTACAAGTGAGTGAAATAAGCCATAATAAGCAAGTGAGATTTTTGACGCGCGAGCGCTTACGCGAGTGCGACAAATTATCACGTGCTTATAATGGCATTTCACTCACGTGTGATATACGACGTTTTGTCCAACAGTTGCATTTTTTTTAACGAAAAACTTGAAGAGATTATTTCAATAAAAAAGAGTCAATAGCCAGGTCTTGTTTATCATGGTCGGTCGACCGGTTGTCATGAATACGTTGTTGATATAAAATTTAGTCACTAGTGAATAAAATTTGATTTTAGTCACTGAAAACTAACGTATAAAACACGTGAAAAACTGCAACTGTTGGACAAAAACAATTATCTATGTCAAACAGACGTTTAAAACTTCATGTCAGACCAAGGTTAATGGATATCTAGATGCTAACTTAAAAAAAATTAAAAGCAATGAAAGAATTTTAATTATAATTTTTTAGTACGCATGTATTACAAATGATCATTAAAATTTGATGGAGCGTGCGTAAATCAACAATGATAGCACGGCGTGCTTTTGTTTTATAGGTTGGTTACTAGAAAACAGTAATATTAATCTGACATTACTAAACTTCAAAATTTTATTCAAACTTTACAATTTGTTGCACAATATTAATTGCCAAATTAAAAATGAAAGGTACAATTCGAATTATTGATCACTTTAAATGATCCAACTGTAGACTTCATGGAATGACTTAATTTTTCATGTTCGTGCTTAAAAGGCTGGCTTATACACTCGTATTATAATATACTATTTTAGGATAACTATTCAACCTCTTTTTTATACATTCATAAGGAAAACAGGCAACATTGTAAAAACAAAAACAATAATCTACCTATGTCATAATGACGTTTAAAACTTCAAATAGAGATTAATAGACATAAATACATGTTATATGAAAATGTAAACTTTCACCATTAACACTCATAATAAAATACTTATCTTTTTTGGGATTTTTTAATGGTGTACTTTAAATTATACAATCTAAACGTTTCGATAACACTTACAGTTATCTTCGTCAGTAGTAATGTTTGTTAAAAATTGTTAAAGATGTAGTAAACAATTTTGTCAAATTTGAAAAATTCAAACATAAACATAAGCCTGCTATTAATATAACAGTTTGAGAAACGTATAAGCCAACTATAAAATTGTAGTAAAGAATAAGTAGGTCACTAAAAGTAAAGCAATTGTGCTTTTCATTGTTAATAACACTTCCAATTATTGATAAAGATATCTCTTTGTTAGATTTAACTGGTTATTTTTGATGTAATGTTTGGATTGTGAATGCTTCTATCATTTTAAAATTGAAGTTTTTCACAACTTTACACTTACATCATAACTCGATTAAATTTTGTTAAATGTGTTTTTGTGGAAATTTCATTGTTAGCTTTCGTCGTAGAGAGTGTTCTGGTTTGTCATCTTTGAGGCAGTTTAACAATATTTAATTTTAATGACCTAGTTATTCTTTACTACAATTTTATAGTTGGTTATACGTTTCTCAAACTGTTATATTAATAGCAGGCTTATGTTTATGTTTGAATTTTTCAAATTTGACAAAATTGTTTACTACATCTTTAACAATTTTAACAAACATTACTGACGAAGATAACTGTAAGTGTTATCGAAACGTTTAGATTGTATAATTTAAAGTACACCATTAAAAAATCCCAAAAAAGATAAGTATTTTATTATAAATACATGTTAACTTAAAAAAAAATTCCAAAGCCGTCCGCTTCTATAAAATATCAATAATGCAGTTTAACCATTTTCGTTCATATTTAATTAATATTTAGACTTACCTTGCGTTATATTAAGAAACTTTATGAAGAAAAGTTGTGCAAAATTAAATTTTCTTTAAAAATATATCTACACTTTTTCTTATAAAATTAATCGTTATTCAGATTAAAAAAAAAATAAACTAACACTTAAATTCTATATGGGTAATTCCATGTCAACTGGTACAGAGCTCTCCCAGTGGACCATCTCGGCTTTGGCTCAAATTTTGCACATATGTTCCTTAGCCACTCAAATAGAAATATGTAAAATTTCAGCTCCCAGTATGCAATATCTAGGTAGGAGGAGCCCATCCATAAAAGGGGTTAAAATCGTTGACCGATTCATTGATGTATTTTGTCATGTTTGACATCCTACGGTGAAATAAATAAAAGGGCTGCAGTTCTGAAAATTTCTGTGTCTGCTCAACTTTTAGGATGGTACAATTCCTAAAAGTATGAAATGATACCTGGTACACCCAGGGCTCAAACTTGCTAAAATATCTATTGCAATGTCATCGCGACAAAAATTAGCTCAATTTCAGGTAGCTATAAATTTCAGGCAAATGCCTTGAACAAGGTAATTTTTCTTGAGGATGTTTCTCTCACAGATATAATCAAGCCCTGAAAATGTTACCCTTTAATATAGCATAATTTTGGAGATACATTGTAGTCAACCTAACCAAAAAATTGAAATTAAGCCAATTTTTAAACGCCTATATCTCAGATGGGACCCCTGATACCATCTCAGTTCAACAACCATTAGAAAGAGCCCGTCTTTCTCTATAAGAGATCTTTGTCTTGAAATAAGGTCTTAAAAACTAAGTTAAAAAAATCTATTATTGTAAGGATTCGGCCACTTTTTGAAAATAAATTTTTTGCTTTAGCTAACCTAAAAGATCAGTATAAGCTTGACAATTTTGGCAGGATTGGCTTGTGCTAGGTTGTTGTTCTATATCAGCAGAAGCAAGGCCACCAACAGCTGCAATTGTACTACTAACCAAGGCTTGTGTTTGGATTATTTTACGTTTGGCATAGCCTTTCAAGCCATGTTTACTCATACTTTTAAATTTTAGAGGTGATGCACCAAGAGAAGTTCAACTGGTGTTAACCTTTTCACAAACTTCTATTTCTAAATGTTTATCTGAAGCAAGAGAAGAGCTGGTGTGAACCTTTTCACACACTTCCATTTGAAAATCTTCAACTGAAGAACTAGATGAGGATTAACACAGCGGGTGCTTTATTTTTATTTCTTAGCTTTTTTTGACATAAAATGCACAATTTTGATCCTTGCGAAATATTCTTGCAAAGTTTCTCCAGCTGACTCGCAAGATCTTGAGTCACTGAACGCAAATTGTTTCGCACATGATGATCCTTTCTTAATTTCTTGATTGGCTAATAAACATTGCTTATCTTCTGAAAAATCTTTTGTAAGCTTCAAATTTTTGTTTGAGTTATGTCAGCTTATGACAGATGGTCAATTTGTTATGCGTTTTTCCTACAGTGCAATTGGGTGGATCCATCTTTCAAAATTCAGCCAAAAAATTGAAACTTCAATATCTTCTATTTGGTAAGAACTCTTGAAAATTATTTAATAATTAAAAACGAAATTTCTAACTGTGTATAAGTTATAATTCGTTTAGATCATTTCTGTGCTTTAAAATTTAACATGTCCGGAAAGTTTTTAAACGAACGTTGTCAGGAATTAGCCCAAAAAGAGATAACTTTGACATTTTGGGTAATATTGAGGCAGTGTACCAAAGAACATACACTGCTTTAAAAGTTTGTGATAAAACAATTATAAAGATTGTTTTGAACAAACGGACGTCGTTCCATTACCAACAACAATTAAGAGATCCCGTAAAAAATTCAAAAGTGAAGATATGATTAAAACATACAATAAGAGATATTGTATATGCAATGTAGGCCAGAAAGAACATGTCACAGTGCAAGCAGTTAAATATATATTACATAAGAAATGATTATTGGAAGCATCATGTACAACTATAAGAAATATTGTGCATAGCATCAGGTTTAAATATAAAAAGGACTGCAACCGCAGACCACTTTGAGATGTGGTATTTACACGAGTACAATTTTTAACAAAATATGTCCAAAATATGCAAAAAGAATCACCTCTTCCCGTCGTAGTTCTAGGATATTTAATAAAGGGTCAGTTAAACGGTCTTGGCAAGATCATACTCCAAAGTCTGGAATTCTTTTCTTTTGTGTACAGTTATAGTTAAAAAGTTATTTTGAAAGACAAAAAACTGTAAAATTTCAGTTTTTGAATTTTGTGAAGTAAAGTTCATAAAAAAATTGAAGTACTGCTGTGTAAGTGATCGTAAGTAAAGATATGTCGATGCACATTTGCATCTTCTTTTAACTCATGTAATTAAGTTGAACCTATAATGTGAGTGGTGTAAATGGTAATAATATAAATTTTAAACAATATAATAAAGAAATAAGTGTAAAAAGTTCTCCAAAAACACAAATCGTTAAACTAACTGGAGATACAAGCCATTCACCACAAACAATACCTTTGATTCAGTCGGTAGTTTAAAGTAGGGTGGTTCAATCTTTTGATTTGCTTAATTACCACAAAATCTGCTAGCTTACTTCCACTGAACATCAATATAAAAAAATTGCAATGTAATACTAATAAAATGATCTCGGACGCCAAGTTATTTTTAATAATGCTCGGAATAACTAAACCGAGTTTTACAATAAAAATTTTATCAAAATGTAAAAAATAAAAAAATTTACAGACTATGTTTATTAACAGTTAAAATGATAGGGTTAAATACAATATATCTTAAAAATAGCCTTAAATTACTAAAAAATCATTAAACATTAAATACCTGTTACAAAATATAATACATCTTCTTGAGAACCCTGGTATTATAAAAAATAATGCAGAAATGCAAACCAAGATGTTGCGCAATATATTGCAATAACAATGCTTTTATGTGGCCAACCACACCCAAACTGGAATTTTATTTCTTATAAATTTGTCTTCTTGAAATTGAATAATCCGTTTATTGCCTTTTCTTGAAAAGTAATTGTAATAAAACTGTAAACCAAAGTAAAAATAAAAGAAAAGCAAGTAAAAGTGCCTGAAAAGATCAAATGTTTTAATTTTTAGTATTACCAGTTAATTTATCTTACCATCAAATCAATGGCACTTTTACAAAATTTAGGTGGAAACCCCCAAAAATATGGCTTCCTACTCAACATAAGGTTCATTAAGTACTAAAATGGACACCTAGAATATCAGACGATGTAGTCGTGCGCGAAAAGATTTGCGCAAAGAATTAAGTCAACGATGACGTATTGCGCGAAAATATTTGAGCAGAAAAATAATGTAAAGTTGGAGTATAGACCTTTAAGAAGTATATACCCTTAAGAAGATATGCACTTAAGTTACACCAAAATGCAAATTAAGTTGCCTACCTCATAGCTATAATGTAAAAATAATTAAAATGTTTTTCTTATATTTACAACTGAATGAACGAGAGGCCTAAATTACGGTATATTTTAATACAACTCAAAATGGGTTGTTACAAACCTGCCTTTAACGTACAGTGTAGGTTTTAGTTCACCACCCGTTGGGTCATACACAACAAATTTCTTTCTGTCTTCGTATAACATGTGTAAAAACGATAAAGTGCATGTTCGACCGTAGTGCTTTAATAAAAGCGCTAATCTGATATCGGAATTCTCTCATAATTTCAACTATAGCTGTTGTATTATGGACTACACAAGAAATATATATTATTTCGTTATTGTAAAAAGCTGTTCTCTATCCGTTAAAAACGTAACAGGTAAGAACTTATAATTCTTACAAATCGGTTGTGTCCTGAAAATTAGACGATAAAGATTATTTCGAGCAGAATTTTACCTGTTCCGATATGTTTTATCCATCCATATTATAAACTCAAAGACGAAGATTTGCTTTATTTATGCAATTACTGTATTCTAGAAAAACGCGATTAATTTGAAGGTAAGTTACTATAATTAGTAAGCATAAATAGGAGAGAGTAGTAGACCACTCAAAGTGACAACACATGAACATAAGAACAACGTCCGCAAGGGCGAAACAGAAAAATTAATAATTACCAAACATGCCTGGAACGAAGATATACAGATAGTGGCAACTCGCCGGAAACTCAAAGAAGCCACATACATCGCACTAGCAGAAAATCCAAGTTCTAAAAAATTGTATATCGGATTACTCGGTGGTAAAAATGTCAGACTTATAAGTGAAAGGGTACCAAAGTTCTAATCTGAGAGTAGTTAAGTGCTTGGGAAAAAGGCATAACATATGAATTCGACTCAAGTGCGAAAACAGTCTTTCTTAAGACTAAGCCTGATGACGGAAATAGGGTCTGCTTCCGAAAAGTCGGGCTATAAAGTATAAACTATGGAAATAGGCCGATCAACTCACCTAATATGAAACTACAGTTACAAAACACTTATAATACAGTATAATTCTTTTATATGTAGCTTTTTCAAATCAAGTCATAGCAGCTAAGAGTCTACAGATGGTTCTAAATCTAAATAGTATTTCCAATTAAGGTTCTTATTTTTTTAATCTTTCTTGATGAAGTCCATTTTTCTATTATTGAATGATTTTCACATTTTTAATCCTTACACATTTACTATGCTTTAAGCAATATTCACAAATATTGAAAATTCTTAACATCATTGTATCTTGAAAACGACAGACATTTTCGTCTATCTTTTCATAACTTGATCCATTCATCATAATTAATACTTAATAATTACCTTATGAATATATATATATATATATATTATATATATATATATATATATATATATATATATATATATATATATAATATATATATATATATATATATATATATATATATATATATATATATATATATATATATATAGTACAGGTCCGGCAACAAGAGCGCCTTCTTCTATGTCTTCCGTTTCATATAAGCTAGATTAATAAAATTTGGGGTAGGGTTATAGTTTAGTTGTGTGCATATTTTAAAATTATTCACGTGTACACAGGTTGTTTATTTAAAGATGATCAAACTATAATTAAAAAAATTTAAATGGAACACCCTGTATATTATTACTTTTTTGAATTCTACACATTGTTTCCCTATCCCTAAATATAGCCGTTTTTGAGTTATGTCGATTTTTATAAAAAAAATTGAAATTACAGAGATAGCTTTGAAAATGTACCTCCTTAACCGTTGAAAAACAAAAGTTATCTAATTTATATCAGAACAAGTACACATATAGAGCTTTCTTATAATGCAAAGAAAATGTCATAATTTCATACAGGGTGTTTACAATTGACTTGCCAATCAGACATTATTCCAACTAGTAAAAGTTAACTTTTTCTAATAGAACACCCTGTATATTATTCCGTTTTTGGTTTCTACATATTGACCCTTATCAATTTGATATACAATTCCCTATCCCTAAATATAGCCGTTTCCGAATTATTTTCAATTTTTCAAAATGTATAAGAGACCATGACCTCGTATAAATAGAAAAAAAAACAGTAGAAAACAATTGTATTGCAAATTAAAAAACTGAAACTAATACACTATAATTATTAAAATTATTTCTAAAAATACAAAACTAATAAAATTAAAGAAAAATAATTTAACGCTAATCATTAGCGATAATGATTTATAATAATTGTTCAAGATGTTGTCCGTTTTCTCGGATGCAGACCTGAAGTCGATCTTTAAAAGATTGTTCAACTCTACGCAACAACTCAGGAGTAATTCTACGAAAAGCCTGTGTTATACGATTACGCATATCTTCGGCAGTGGTTGGTGGTTCCTATAGACAATACTTTTATGTATCCCCATAAAAAAATCTATTCTAGTAAGCTCAGGACCTAGCTGGCCACCACACAGGTCCATTTCGCCCAATCCATTGATTTGGAAAGGCTCTATTGAGATAATCTCTTACATCTGCAGAGTAGTGAGCAGGAGCGCCATCATGTTGATACCACATTGTGGCTCTAATATCAAGAGTAATACTTTCTAATAAGCCCGGTAAATCGTTACGCAAAAGTTAAGGTACTTCTCACCATTCAAGTATCCATCAAAAAGAATGGACCGATGACATAACAACGATGGCACCCCAGACACTTAAAGACCACTTATATTGATTATCAACTTGTCTTAATAAATGTGGATTTTCTGAGGAATAATAATGAAAATTATGTGTGTTAACAAATACATTCTTATGGAATGTTGATTCATAAAATATTATAAAAAAAATTTGGGTGTTGAGTAATTTTTTCTCTGGCCCAATTATAAAATCTTACTTGATGATCGAAGTCTGCATCGCTCAATTCTTGGTGTAACTGAATATGATAGGAATGTAAGCAATTCTTCTTTAAAAGACGGCCTACTGATCTCTCACTTATACCAACTATTTCACTAATGTCCTTTTGGCGTCTATGATGATCCTCTTCGATGGCGACAAGAATCCTCAATTCACTATCTTCATTTGTAGAAGGTTTAACACGTTCATGTTTGGAGTAATTGGGACATGAAGTTGCAATAAATCTACTCATAACTTTCTGGAACGATCTTGTGTTTGGATGTCTTCTATCTGCATATCTTTCAGCATAAATTCTGTTGGCCAATAAACAGTTTCTTTCTGCAGCACCCAACACGAATATCATATCAACTAACTCATTTTGTGTAAAATTCATTTTATAAAAATCTTGATTACTAACAATAATACTCGTAAATGGTTAACTACAGTTTAATTTATTTACGTCAAACATTCAATTTTTATAAGAAGCACACTTGATTTTAGAATTTTACTTGAAATTGAAGTAAATATTTGTCAAATTCCTGTTAACATGCCTCCAGTACAAAAATTGTAATTAGTCTTCTATCATAATGTATTAGTTTCTGTTGCGTTTTTTAATGTATAATACAATTGTTTTATGATGTTCTTTTTTATCTATACGAGGCCATAAATTTAAAAATGTCAGAATAATCTTATACATTTTGAAAAATTGAAAATAATTCGGAAACGGCTATATTTAGGGATAGGGAGTTGTATGACGAACTGATAAGGGTTAATATGTAGAAACCAAAAATGTAATAATATACAGGGCGTTTTATTTGAAAAAGTAAACTTTTACTAGTTCGAATAATGGTTGATTTGCAAGTCAATTATAAGCACCCTGTATGCAATTATGTGATTTTCTTCACATTAAAAGGAAGCTCTATCTGTGTACTTATTCTCATATAAATTAGATAACTTTTATTTTTCAACAGTTAAGGAGGTACATTTTCAAAGCAAACTCTGTAATTTCAATTTTTTTTAGAAAAATTGAAATAACTCAAAAACGGCTATATTTAGAAATAGGGAAATATATTGAGAATTTGTTAGGAACAATGTGTAGAATTCAAAAAAGTAATAATATACTGGGTGTTCCATTTAAATTTTTTTATAATAATTTGGTCCTCTTTAAATAAACAACCTGTATTCGCGTGAATAATTTTAAAATATGCACACAACTAAACTATAACTGCATTCCAAATTTTATTAATCTAGTTTATATAAAATGGAAGATATAGAAGAAGACGCTCTTGTTGCCGGACCCTATTATATATATATATATATATATATATATATATATATATATATATATATATATATATATATACAGGGTGTTTAAAAAGATTCGGCAATATTAAAGAGGATGATTGCCCAGGTCATTTTATACAATAAAGTTCCTATAAACATAGGTCCGCAATCGCTTCGTTACCGATCTACAGCATGTTGAAGTTTAGTTTAAAAAAACAGTCAAAATTAGATTTTTCTAAAACGGCTTGAGATATCATAATGAAATTTTACACGTGTCAATAGCTATAGGAGACGCATACTTTGCAATGCAACACGATGTTTCAGTCGTACCATTGGCGCGCGTATTAGCACGTCACAGGCTATTTTTCAAGAAAAAATTAGGATGCCGCTTTTTGTTCAATTGTGAAGAAAAAAGCTCTCTTGACTTTTTATCGTACAACGTACCGTTTTTGAGTAAAAAAAACATTTTGGTGCATGTCCATTTATTATAGAAAAAAAGTTTTAAAAATCAAGGGTTTCATTCAAGGGCAAAAATAAATATTTCACCAAACCAAAAATTTTACCAACCAAAAATTGTAAAAACTGTTCAAAGTGGCCACCTCGAGCTCGGATGCAAGAATCCAATCTTCTCCTCATTGACTGGCGAACTCTCTCAAAAACACCAGGATCTGTTTTAATTGAGTTGCACCCAGCAATGATTCAATTTCTTAAGTCTTCTACGTTTTCCAATGGAGTAGCGTACACCAAGCACTTCAAATGGCCCCACAGAAAAAATCAAGGGGATTTAAGTGCAGACCATAAGTGAGGTCCACCCTGGCCAATTCAACGATTTCCGTATGCTTGTGTTAAGAAATCACGAGTTACTTGACTAAAGTGGGCTGGTGCGCCATCGTGCATATACCACACTGCATCTCTAATTGATAATGGTACGTCCTCCAGAAATCCAGGGAGCGTATTTTCCAAAAAATTGCGATCCACCTCTCCGGTAAGTCTCCCGGGTAGAAATACTGGTCCAATTAGGCAGTCACCCACAATCCCAATCCAAACGTTCAAAGAAAACTGATGTTGAAAACGATCTTCAACAATTTCATTTGGATTTTCTTCACGCCATACATGGTTATTATGGAAATTCCGTATTGCATTTCTTGAAAAACTCGCTTCATCGGTGAACAGAATCAACATCAGGAGTTGAGGAATTTGAACCATTTTGTGCAAAAGCCATTGACAGAATGCAATGCGAGGAGGAAAATCAGCAGGAAGAAGTGCTTGAACGTGTTGTATATGGAATGGATACAACAAATTTTCCTTAAGAATGTGCCAAATAGTCCCATTACTTACATCCAAAGTGTCAGCAATTTTTCGAGTAGGAGTACCTCAATCAAGTCCAGCACATCCTCTTCCAGCTCTACCGTTCTTGCTTCCTCGGCCTTCCTGCTCCTCCATTTCGTCTTAATGTGCCTGTTTCATAAAGACGCCGGTGAATACATTCGAATGTTTTTCTATCAAGAGCAATACGGCCCGGAAATCTTTCAGTATACAACCGCCTAGCTTCTAATGCATTCCCATCAGCAAGTCCATAAATGTAGTACATGTCGGTCATCTCGGCATTCGTATAGCGATTCATGATAAGGAACTTCAACAAATTCGACACATACAAAATTATTAATCACGAGACTCATTCAATATGTCAGTGATATGTCAGTGAATAATACAGGAATGTTTAAAAATATTTTTGTACACATGATAAATGGACATGCACCAAAATGTTTTTGTTACTTGTACGATAAAAAGTCAAGAGAGCTTTTTTCTTCACAATTGAACAAAGAATTAAAAACTATTTTTTTATTTTTAGAGAAATCAGCGGCATCCTACTTTTTTCTTGAAAAATAGCCTGTGTCGTGCCAATACGCGCGCCAATGGTACGACTGAAACATCGTGTTGTATTGCAAAGTATGCGTCTCCCACAGCTATTGACACGCGTAAAATTTCATTATGACATCTCAAGCCGTTTTGGAAAAATCTAATTTTGACTGTTTTTTTAAATTAAACTTCAACACGCTGTAGATCGGTAACGAAGCGTTTGCGAACCTATGTTTATAGGAACTTTATTGTATAAAATGACCCGGGCAATCACCCCCTTTAATATTGCCGCATCTTTTTTAAACACCCTGTATATAAGTTTGGATTATTTTGAAGAAACAGCAATAATTATAGAAAAGTATGTACGCCATTTGATTCTACGTAAAAATGTCAGTTAGTATCAGTTCTCACTTTACTCGTATTTCTATCTTACTTGCTAACAGAGATACATGGGGTGTCCCAAAACGACACATTTTCAAACTCGACCTGTATATCAGAAACGAAGCAGTTTTTGAGCTGCCACGCAAAACCATAGAAATCGGGGCACATGGTACATGCAGACCTGCACGGTGTCCAATTTAAAAATTAGTTCCATTAAATCCTTGCATTTGTAAGGATGTGGATTAAGGATGTACCCATGAGTTTGCTGAAATATATCAACCATATCATCTAAGTGGAGGGTTGGGAAATTTGATTGCAAAATTAATGTGCGTATTTGATTACCCAAAACTTCTAAAGCAGCATCAAGCTTTAACTTAACTCTTCGCTCAGTACCTGATGCTTCTTCCACCTAAAAATTAAATGTGGGTTATTACCATAAAAATGTTTGGATATATTATTATTACCTCCACGGTTTCAGGAATTGCCTCAAATAGTTCAACAAGCTTAGTGAAACCGTAATCTGAAACTTTGCACTGGCGGCCAAAGTGGTGATGATATGCAGGTACAAACTTATTAAATAACATAGAGCAGTATGGAGAGTGACTTAAAAATTCTTTAATCTATAATCGTTCACAATAACTTTAAGCGAAGCTAATATGTATGCAAACCTCAGATCTAAATTGATTTGTACGTTCAATTTGTTCAGAAGTTTGCTCACGTTTTGGAATTGCGATAGTATCAACTTCTTCCACTTTACTAATAAGTATGTTACTTTCCGAAACCTCTGATAATAAATCATCTAAACTGCATAAACCATACTCAATCGGATTGAAATATTTATTGAATGTTTTCTCATATGCTGCTGAAAATCGACTAACAGCTACCCTCTGTAACGTCTGCCCTTTAAGAACACGAAGCAAATCGGAAGTGAAGCGTCTCATTTGCACACTATGTGTTAATGTAATCATTTTTTTCATCCCATACCCTAAAATCTAGCACGAGTTTCTAGACCAGTTCATAAATAAACCTTACCTGTACACAATGCGAAATCGCTTCGAATAAATCAGTTAACTTAGTAAAACCATAATCAGCTAATCGACATTGTCTTCCAAAATGATCGTGATAAGTAGGGATAAAATGTGTTATTAATAATTGGCATTTATTAACTGTTTTTAACAAGTAAATTACTTCGCGACACAAAATGGAAACATTCTCAGTGAAGGGTACAGCACCAGTCTTAGTTAGAGGATCTAAAAATCAACTTAAAATGTTAATTGCTGTAATAAATGTATAAACCTTCTAATTCTTTTACTTTCCCTTCTTTAGCCAGCTTAACGTACTTGGCGTTTTTATCATTAGCACTGACAATGATCTCTATGTTGGAAACACATCCAAGCAGATGTTCGAGTGGTATGCCAGAATCATCCTCCATAAGTTCTTGTTTAAAGTGCATAGTATAACAAATAGGAAAACTAGAAATATATTTATGGTTAATGTTGTAATTTTATGTAAAATGCGTATCGCTCATTTCATAGCATAAACCCGTGAATTATTGAAAAATTAAATTTAGGGATTTCCGTTACTTTTTAAATAGAACATCCATACAGCACAACTGTTAATTGCAAAATATAAGTACTCTTCTGGAAGCAAGCATGAAAGTTTGCAGAATGGAATGCTAGAACGATTTGAGAGTTGCAGTAACGATGATTCACCTCTGCGAGGTATTTCAGGTTACGCATCCAAACCAGAGTTTTTCAAAAATGACGGAATTCGTCGCTACTAAGGGTGCGCTTCCAACTGATATCATGTAACGAGTTGAAAATCTTTACATCAGGTATCCTGATTGATTAATCATTTTTCTTAGTTATTAGCGAGTTCAGAATTAAGAAATAATTAATACTCATAAGCCTTTGTCTATATTACAAAAACCGATCATGTTTTGCTGAGTACGGGCTTTACAGTTTCTCCCGCCCACGATAGACCAAAGAGATGCTTACGTCACAACAGTAGCTACAAACACCCGCGACACGCTATAGCGGCATGATCACTCCGTATACGCTTACCATGTGCGACTATTAAGGCGAATGTTGGGGTAGTATCTTCCCGTTAGAACCGTAACTTGGTTCCTTACGATCCTATCCTGACCGCACCATCAGTTATTCACGTGGACTTTGCCACTAGGAAGGCTAATACAAATTACACACAGATTTATTCGCCGTCGTAGGCATATTAAAAATGCAAGCCGAAATAATATCTTAAAGTGAACACCGGTACAGATCTCATTACTATTTTCTGTCATAAACACTCCAGACGTAATATCCCGTTTCAAAGGTGAATATTATTTATAGCCATTATTTACTATTAGTTATGTTCATTTAACATTTAATAATTACTCCTTGTACGGTAATTAGTTAATTTGAATGTCTAAGTCGAGTTTGCCCTGTGCATTTTATAATTGAGTTTTTATACTTAAGCCCGTTTCGAGAACAATTAGAAATAGTTTTAATCCTGTAGATAGTAAAGAAAATAAATTTAAAATAAAAATATAGATTTTTCATTGACATTGGCCCAGTATCAATTCTTAAGATAAACGACATGAATACAAAGTCATACCATACAATATAAAATCTTTTTAAACGTTTTAGAGACAAAAAAAATACGTGTTTTGTATATAAAAGTCCGTTATATTTAATCGCTCTCGAATTAGACAGAAAGGTAATACAAAAGTTTAAAACAGTTTACATATTCCGTAGATTGGATTTTAATTGAACCAACATCCAGTAGGACACCCGTCTGAGTAATAATGATATTTTTCTACCCACCGGTTCAGATTCGTCCACAGAACCTAACCGAGCCGCCTTTCAACAAATTGTGTACAGACGCCGACAATCATTAGAATCTCAGTTTCGCTTAGGTTACTATCAGTTTGTTAAAATTAAAGTTTGTTTGAGCTAATGTAAAGCTCAATGCATTACATTTTCTTTCATTGGAATATTAATTAATAGTTTTAGTTAGAATTAAACCCTATACCAAAGATTATTGAGGTTAAGATAGGAAGCACGACGACCATATCGCCATTAGTGCCATCTATTGCTTGAAATGTTTACTACTGACGTATTCATAAATACCTTTCTCAAATATTACATTGGCCTTTCTTACCGATCGTGCAAATGATTCTTGACACCTTACGCATTTGTAATTTGTAGCACTTTGTGTAAATATTTGTGAGATTAATCTTTGCTTTGGTGATTTTTCTGGTCGAAATTCAAAGTTGTAATATAACTTATGTAATTTATGTGAGAATTCATGTTATATGAATAAACACAACAACAGAGATGTGACGTTTTTTAATTTGCCAAAAGATCGTCTGCTGTAAGTACCTAAACATTATTAATCTATTACAACTGTTACTCATTTGTTAATCAATCCCTAGAATTATTATAATTAATAATAGGAATGAAAAATACAATTTTATTGCAGGGCTAAGCAGTGGAATGAGGTAGTTGATAGAAAGGACCTATTGCGTGATGACCAATACTTCAAATCGCATTACCAAGTATGCAGCAAACGTTTTTCCTGCGACTAATTCAAAAAACTTACCCAAGAATTCTTCTGAAAGCAGGTGCTGTACCAATGAATAGTACTGATGTTCCAACGAGTGTAAATGTTGGACACAAAGCGCATAATTACTGTAGTTCATCATTAGTAAATGAAAACGGAGAGCTGACACAAGAGGAGCAAAGAAACTGTTGTCCTGAAGAAAATATTGATGTTCTTCAACAACAGCAGCGAAGATGCATTTGAAGGCAAGTATCTATTAATGTTAATGTTATAGCTTTCTTTTTAAAAATTTAAGTTGTATTTGGATAAATTGAGTACGACTAAGTAATGTATTAAAAACACTGAATTTTCACAGGTACAGAACGCATGGGCTAGACGACAATGTCAACAATGTTAGCATGAACATGTTGAGAAAGCATGAGTGTAAGTTTTAATTTGTGTTGTTTGAAACAGTTCTTCATGTTTTTTTTGCAGATTTTCAAAAATCTTCCGGTAAAGCTCCCCAAACACCTGTTAAGAAGGGATGATCAGTTAAGCAATACACACCTAGAACAAAGAAGAAGTTGTATCGGAATAAGTTGGAGTGTAACAAACTCAAGTGTAGACTTTTCTGGAGAAAAAAAATCATCAGCATGCTTTTGTTATTCGAACATTCAGATGAATAACAAAATATCTACCGAAAGTTGGTTTCAATATCAACTGTAACAGCATGATGGTCAAATATGCAACGCAAGTATTCAGTGATGCAATGAGTGTAGCTCGTTTGATGATGAAGCACTTGTAGATTGTGCAACCAGGTGCTGAAGCTACATCTGCTTTTGTGAAAGATATGGATACCATTTTTGATTACCTTAATAGCATACAGTTAAAACCCAATAAGATTAAAATGCGATATGCAATTTCGGAGGATTCTCCTCATGAGAAATGTATGAGAGAAATTTATAAAAAATTCGAAAATGTTTCATTTTTGACAGCAAAAAGATATAGACCTCCATGCATAAATGGTTGGCAAATAACGGTAGTGTTATTACAACTGGCGGAAGAACTGAGAAAATATTACGGCATTCCCAGTTTGTCGACGAGACCCCTCCGTCAAGACTCACTTGAGAATTTTTTGGCAACTGTGAGGCATCAACATAGATGCTGTAAAAATCCAACTGCTAAACAATTCGGAAATGGGTTGAGACGCACCTATGTTACTAGTATTTCCAAACTGTCTTCGAATTCAAATTGTGAAAATGATTACAATATAATGTTAACCAATTTAAGAAGCTTGTCAAACAGTAAAAAAACAGCACACACTTCAACGTCGTTACCAGTTACATCCAATGTCGATTACAGCCAAATTCCAGAGTTAATTCAAAATGTGTCAGTTCTAGACGAAAATGCCATTTATTACGTGTCCGGTTATTATTGCAGAAAATTTCTCAAAAGTCTAACTGTAAAATTTGCAAATCGATTATAATGGATAAAGAAAAAAATTTAGTTGGAGAGCATCAACTGTTGACTTACTTCCCTCAGAGTGATGTTCTGGATTATGTCAAAGAAAGATTGTTTTTCCCTACCAATGAAATCTATGAATTTTTGAAAATTATTGAAATAATTCATAGCGAACATTTCAAAACTTTATTGAAAAGTAAGTCGCCGACTCCAGATTTCATCCATATTATACGTGGTTTAGATATCATCCCTGTTGTGACTTTATGCTCTGAAGTAGCATTTGATTTATTTCTAACAACGTTTTTAAAATCAGGCATCACTGGGCAGCTCGACTAGAAAATAAAAACAGAAGTAGGAAGGTTGTCAATAATAATCAGAAATTGAAAAATATTTTTATGAATGATTATACTACTTGTAATTATACACGTTGTCCCCAGAAATTTTGAATACGGGCAATAATGTAAAATATGTTTCCAGGCACTGTGATTTTGTTCTTTTCAATTATTACAACAGGTTGCCATGGTTATTGCTGCTAAATGCATGTCAATTAGTCAATGAAATCTCAAATAATTTGTTTGTTTTGGCATACGATGTGACAGTAAATACCAGTTCGGTATTTCATTTTATACATTTATTTGAGGAAACTGGTTCTGTAAATCCACCATGTAAGTGCTCAAAGGAACGGAGACCTCAAAGTGAAGAAACTGAAATGCGAGAAATTATGGTTCGCCATATGATATCAGCAAATGACACTTTATCAACAAGGGCGCTTGCAGAAAATCCCGAAGTTAATGTCGGAAAATCAGAAGTGTGTCGAATACTTAAACGGAATGGTTTTAAGTCTTTCAAAGTTAAAATGACACAGGAGGTTTTCGCGGATGACCATGGTCGTCGAATGGAATTTTGTGAAGATGTGATGGAAAGTAAACAATAATCACGAATTTCTTAGAAATACCCTGTTTTGTGACGAATCGACTTTCCCCTTATATGGTCGTCATAATCCTTCCGTAGTGAGATACTGGTCCCAAGCGAACAAGCACCGAAGAATAACTTTAAGAACTCAGTATCCCCAAAAAGTTAACGTTTGGGCCGGTATTCTGAGGGACCATATCATAGGACCATTTTTTATTGACGGGAATCTCAATGGCCAAAAGTATTTGGAACTGCTTCAGAACGAAGTGATACCAGCAGTTGAAGGATTACAGGATGTTGATATGGCCCACATCTGGTATCTGCATGATGGATGTCCTGCTCATAATGTCGTAACGGAATATTTAAATCAAATATTTCCTGGTCGCATTATTAGCTCCAAAGGGGACATAAAATGGCCATCAAGATCTCCTGATTTGTCCCCAAATGACTTTTTTCTTTGGGGCGATATAAAGCAAGCAATTTATACGCATCAGCAGCAAAGGGCTGACAACTTGGATGACCTGAAATTAAAAATTCGTGAATCCATTCAAAATATCACTCCTGAGATGTTAAGAAAAATGAGACAAGAATTTTACAATCGTCTGGGATATTGTTTAGCTCAACAACGAGATGTTTTCGAACATTTAATAAGATAATCTTGGTTAATTGTTATTCGTTAGGTTAGCATTGTGTTATAGAATTTATGTATAATTAGTTATATTAAAATATGGTTGTTTTTCACTTTGATTCTCTATTTATTACAAATTAGAAATTAATATTTATTTCCCGTTGCCTAGTGAATTAAAATATTTCACTAAGCCATACAAAAAATGAGAGTGGTTGCTAAGAACCAAATAATGCATTCAAATGCCCGTATTCAAAATGTCTGAGGACAGCGTGTACATGACAAGCTGTACCCGTCGCGCGTTGCTGCGATCTGAGAATGGGGAAGTAGGGTGGGGGCGATATTAAAATTTTGTGATACAGTTGTCTCATAATTTTAATTGAAGAGTATGTTTTTTTTGTATTTTATTTTGTTTATTTACGATCTACCCAACATAATACATATAGTATTTAGTAAATTTTATGTTGGACGTCTGACTTGTATTGAGTACCATCCAGCGACGGTTCTTCAATTTTTAATCCCTAATTAGGTCTTCTGGCCACGTTCGTTTAAGCCTACGTTCGACGAGTGGAGGGCGGTACATGGAGTTGATGTTGGGACTGGTGTGCTGTATATCGTTGTCTTGCTTTAGTTGCATGGGAGGTAGTTACTTCGCTAATGAATGGTATTCGAAGATGGGCCTAGAGGGTTAGATTAGATACATACCATGTTGCTCCAGTAATCATACGGAGTGTTTTAGACTGGAATCTGGAAGTATTTTGGTATTCGATGGTTTGCTGCATAATTCGATGCCATATGGGTCTATATGGGCTTGAGAATTATCTTGCATACGCTAAGTTTGTTTTCCAAGGACAATTTTGATCGTTTACCTATCAGCCAGTTCATCTGTCTCACTTTCAGGTTTAATTGGGTTTTTTTGGCTTTAATATGTTCCTTCCAGTTTAGTTTTTGATCGAGTTGTAGTCCCGAGTATTTGACTAAAGGTTTTATTGGAATGGGTGAGTTATTAATCATCACTTGGGGACATACACTTTTTCTTGTAGTAAAGGTTATCTGTGTAAATTTTTCGTTGTTTACCTTAATTTTCCACTTTTTTAGCCAGGTTTGAAGTGTGTGCAGGTGGCTTTGAAGTTTTTCCAAAGCATGAGTAGGGTCTACATCAGAAGTCATGTTTGCCGTATCGTCAGCTAATGTGGCCATACTGATATCATTGTTTACAGGTATGTTCGCAGTAAAGACTAGGTAGAGGAACGGTCCGAGTACGCTACCTTAGGGAACACCAGAGCATACCGGATAAAGGTTACATAGAGAGGCACTGACTTTAACTTGGAAGTAACGTTCATGAATGTAGGATTTGACGATGAGGGCTATGATCGTTTTAGTTTGTATAAAAGACCTTCATGTCAAACTTTGTCGAAGGCCTGCTGGACGTCGCGGAAGACTGAGGCACAAAATGTCTTATCTTCTAAGTTGCCTTTAATTATATTGACTATTCTATGACATTGTTGGATAGTGGAGTACTTTGGTCGAAATCCATAGTGATGTTCGGGGATTAGTTCATTAATGGGTGTACTTTCGTGTATTCTATGAAGAAATAGTTTTTCGAAGATTTTTGATGCTGTTGGCAGGAGACTTATGGGTCGGTACGAAGTTGGTTTTGTAGATGGTTTTCCCGGCTTTGCTATCATTATAATTGGTGCATACTTCCATTGGATCGGGAATTAGCATAGATACAGTATACTGTTGAATATTGTGGTTAAGAGTACTACTGCTTTTTTAGGTAGATGTTTCAGAACTTCTCCGATTATTAGGTCGTAACCTGGTGCCTTGAATGGTTTGATTTGGCTAATTTCTTTTCAAACCTCTGCAGGTGTGAATGGGTTGATTGGCAAGCATAACTGGCAGGCTGCACTAAGATAGTTCTCTATTTCCTCGTCTTCTATATCATTGCTTGAGTGGAGTTAACACAGATGCTAAATGTTTGGCTAGTACTTCAGCCTTTTCTTCGTCGGACTGGGCCCAGTTTCTATCCAGTTTCCTTAGAGGGGGCGATAGGGATCGTTGGTCGCTGAAGCTTTTTAGCAGCTTTCCAAAACAAGAGGTCCGAAGGCGTGAGATTGCTTAAGTAGTGGTTGAAAGTGTCGTTCCGGTTCTGCTGAAGGGCATTCCTCGGTTTATGAGTTTTAAACATAGTTTCCTACAAGTTTTATTATTTTAAATTGCTAGATCTGAATTGCATATTACTTGTAATTTTCACAGATATCCTGTGGAAAAAAATTTCAAATAACGCAACACATTGGAACTCCCTTACATCAAGTTAGATTGAAGAAAGGCGGTACACAACTATCCCTAAAGGAATCAGTGGTTGCAAGTTCTACAAACAATGGAAGGGAAACTTTTAATTCAGTACTGTGTCAGGCACTTGTTAATTCAAACATACCATTATCAAAGTGAGGAAACTAAAGTTTTAAGTCTTTTCTGGAAAAATTCTGTAAAACGTCAATTCCAGACGAAAGTAAAGGGTTTTCCAATAGGAGGTGTTATTTTTAATAGCCCGCTATTTCGGTAGATGTCACTTTTGAAGCTGTCATTTATTGACATTTGACAAGTAAAAACTACGCGATTAATAAAAATGGAACGATACACGCTTCAACAACGCATTGAAATTACTATAAAAATGGTGAAAATTTGGCAGAGACGGTTCGTAAAACTAAAACATTTTTGGGTCGTCGTGAAGCACCTTGTCCGACCGCAATACAGAAATTGGTGAACAAATTCGAGCTGTTGGGACAAGTTAATGATGTGAAGAATAAAACCCGTGCACGTCGCTCAAGAACAACTGAGAATATTGCTGCTGCAGCCCAAAGTGTTGAAGAAAACCCAGGTTTGTCCATTCCTCGTCGTTCTTTGGAATTGGGCATTTCACAAACGTCATTACACCGTATTTTGCATAAAGACTTGGGTCTTAAGGCTTATAAAGTTCAGTTAACACAAGAACTCAAGCCGGCCGATCATCAACAAGGTCGTGTCTTTGCTGATTGGGTCGTTTAAATGCATGAAAATGATCCGGAATTCCATCGAAAAATCATCTTGACTGATGAGCCCCATTTCCACCTCGGTGTGTACGCCAACAGGCAAAATTGTCGCATCTGGGGCTCGGAAAACCCAAGAGTTATTATTGAAAAGCCTCTCCATCCTCAACGTGTGACTGTTTGGTGCGGTTTATGGTCTGGCGGGGTCATTGGACCTTACTTTTTCGAAAATGAGGCTGGAGCAATAGTTACGGTGAATGGATTGCGGTATCGAGAGATGATTAATGATTTTTTATTGCCGGAATTGGATGGTATTGATCTGGACAACGTTTACTTTCAACAAGACGGCGCTACGTGCCACACAAGCAACGAAACCATTGATCTTTTACGGGAAAAGTTTCCGGACCGTGTTATCTCTCGAAGAGGTGATCACAATTGGCCACCGAGATCTTGTGATTTAACACCTTGCGACTTCTTCCTTTGGGGCCACGTGAAAGATAAGGTCTACGCCAACAGCCCAGTGTCGATTTAAGACCTCAAAGATGGAATTCGTGAGGCTATCGATGACATAGGGCAGCCACTTTGCGATTTGGTTATGGAAAATTTCATGAAAAGGATATGGTCCTGTAAGCGTGGTCGTGGTAGCCATTTGGCTGATATTGTTTTCCATTATTAACGGCATACCTTCCTCTTTATAATGAAATAAACATCCGATCAATTATCTCAAAAAATTCCATTTTTCCTTGAATATCAAAATAACACCTCTTATTGGAAAACCCTTTACATTAAGAAAAAAAAATTAATGATGTTTATATTAGTACAATAAAAACAATACGAAACCGAGTAGGTGAAAACCATATTTATTTTATTGTAGATGAAACCACTGATATTTGTGGGCGTGCCATCGTTAATCTAATGCTTGGGAACCTAGATGGGGTACAGCCTAGCCCATGTTATTTAATTAGCTGCAAATAAATCGATAAAGTAGATAATTTAACAATAACTAAATTTGTAAACGACAGCTTAACAAAGTTAGAGTTAGAGCAGCGGAAGAAATAAGGATACCTACAATTTCCACTTGATATATATATATATATATATATATATATATATATATATATATATATATATATATATATATATATATATATATATATATATATATATGCGCATATTTTAACTAATTTTCGTGCACATAAATCCGATCTCTATTTATAACTAATACTTATACTTTATTTATTTATGTTATTTTTGATGTGTATGCGGCGGTGAGGTTTTTCTTTTGTAGTTCTCTTCCTCATTCCGCAATAAACTACATTGCACTTGCTTATAAATTTATATACTGTGTTTTATTGTCACGTTTATTTTATCCCATATATCCCGTAACAACTCTTTTACACAACGCATGTGGTCCTACCTGGTTTTTCATGACGATAATTTGGGAAAACGTTTAAAGTTCAGTGACAATTTTACGTTGGAGGCAAGTTGTCTTGTTTATGATTATTTTATTTTACTGTGTTCAAGCGCCATTTCAATAATCCATCGGCATCCCATTGTAAACACTCAATAAAAAACATCTTGTTTTTTTGTGTTATGAATTGGTTACTGAATTATATGTTATATATTCAAACAATATGGCGCCCTTTAGTTAACAATTTATTTATGTATTTAAAAATTAAATTTTTTCCCCATCAATCTAAGCTACCGGTGATTCAACGGTAGGTGATACGCAAAAATTATGTATTTTACCATAACAATTTCAATTCCGTTGGTTTGCGGAGTAGATCCATTTTTCCAGTTTTAATTTTTATAATTTTATTTTTTTTTAATTTAAAAAAATTATATATAAAAAAAATTGTGCAAAATCAATAAAAACTTAAATTAATATTAGTTATTAGGAAAACGGGTAAATTCTTTTGATCCTCCAACGGAATAACAAATAATAGTAACAAAATTCATAAAAATAAATGAACTTTTAAATTGGGGCCCACCTGTTTAAATAACGAAAAATTGTTTTAAATAATTGGCAATTAAACTTTTTTGATTATTTTAACCTGTACATTAAAAAGAATTTTCCTTCCAATATTCACTTTAATAAATTTAGACAAAGGACGTAGCAACTATTGGTTTTAGGAAAATTTGACTAACTTTGTTTTGTAAATCAAGTAAATTCAATAAACAATTTTCGTGTTTTCCGGTTATTGATTAATTTATTTATGTTTTTTCAAAACAAAATGCTTTACCTTAATAACGGGACAACACCCATGTGAGAAGACAGTAACTTTTAAATGGTTTTGAAATTCCTTTAACACAACTTTAACGTTCAAAAAATTTTTCCCGACCTAAGGACGTGTAGTATGCAAATAATGCAAACCTAAAAAATTATTGTTTTTTTTTATTAAGAATAAAATTTCTTCATTTTATTTAAAAATACCTTTTTCTTTTTACAGAAAATCACCATTCAAACTATCAACGATTTTACAAATATTTTTCAATTTCATTAACGAAAGGTATTTATGTGGTAACGGATTAACCATTTAAAAATTTAAATAAAGGCATTTGTTTTCCAGATACGTTCTGGAATTAAAAAAATTACATTATTAAATTAAAAAGTTGTATAACTGTAGACTATTACAAAAGAATGTTATTTCAAAAATTTTTAATAAATTTGATTTGCCAAAATTTATACTTATAAAATGACTACTTGTAGTTAACAAAAAACATTCATCAATATTTTTCGCAATGTCAAGTGTATATTAGTTCCGAAACAAAAGGGCTTAACTTTAGGCCCCGGCCTCTTTACATGGTAAAATCAACACAAAAAAGTTGAAAAAACCTTAACAAGGAATTAACAAGGATTAAACTATAATAAAAATATAGTACGTAAAATACTTCATTCATATTTTAAAAATCACATTATTTTTGTAACCGAATTCAATCACGGTACCAAAATAATTAATTACACAGAAAAAGGGAAAATGATTTCCTGTAAAGTTAAAAATTTTTAAGAGGTTCAGAATTATTTATTAATTAACTTATTAATTGTTGATCGTAAATACAAATATCAATTTTATCCCTTTATGTAAATTAAAAACCTGAAAAAATTTTGCAATTTTACCAACCTACGCATAAGCCAATAAGAATGTGATCATAAACAAAGTCGAACCAAAGCTTAATGGGTTTGGTATGGTGGTCAAAACCAACCAAAAAATAAAAAAAACTATCAAGAAACTTCCGTTTAAAATTACCAAAAAAATCAAGTACCCCGAAGGAATCCCTCAGCCTTCCTTTAATTTATTATTAAGAACAGGATTCAAAATTACGGCAAGGCCGAAAACGAACACGAAAGGAAGCATTTCCCTCTTGAAAGGAAGGGAATCCAAGATAATTAAAAAATATTTATACCTATTAAATTGAAGAAGGGTTAAGCAAATAGAAATTCCTACCCTTTCTGGTAAATTAAAAACGAAAATTGCAGTCGTTTACCAACCCCAACGAAGAATACAATTTGCTTGGATAACGTTACCCACAAACGGAAGTACGCAATAGTGAAAGGCACAGAAATTTAAAAAAACCTAAACAAAATAAAAACTTGCTAATACAAAATAACGTAACACGCCCATGGAAAACCGCTTGAAGGTTTATATTTTAAAAAGCAGGTCAATCGAAAAGCCTCGAAAAATAATAGTTTTATTTTAACTTCGATGTTGAATATTTACCAGTAACACCACTGTCTTATCCAGCAGTTTAAATTCCTACCGTTTCCCAATAGAATTTATTTTACTAAACCTAATCCTTCTCTTTTGGTTTAAAGACCCACCACCTAAAACTTGCAGAGTATTCGTTAAACTGAAACAATTTTGAATTCCAGAATTTAAAACCTTTCTGCTCAAAACCTGTTCCTACAAAACGAAGCGGCCAAAACCGCGTTGGGTTTTTGTTTTTAAAAGATCAATGATATTTTTGCTGTTTAAAATAAAATTAGTTTAATTTTAAATTTCGATGGTTAATAAATGCAGTAAACCATTTTTGCGTATCTGTCAATGTAATAATTAAATAAATAACCTTTTTTTTTAAACCACCTAAGGCAAGGTTGGGTTCTGGCTGCTTAGTAATTAGGATTTGCATTATTACGAAATAAAACACGAGGTGTTTTTGTTGTTGGTGTTTTGTTTTTGCTGTTTCTGTTTGCGTTCTTCGTTTTCTTTGTGCGGTGGTTTATTGGTCCCTGGTTTGGGCTGTTTTTTGTTGTGGGTGTTTTTTGGGGGTGTGGTGTTTGGTTGTTGTGGTTGGTTTGTTTTTGTGTTGTGTGTTGTGTGGTTGTGTGTGTGTGTGTGTGTGCGTGGGCGTGTGCTGGGGTGTGCGTGTGCGTGTGCGGTGGTGTGGTGGCGTGTGGTGTGCGTGTGTGCGTGGTGGTGTGTGTGGGTTTGTGTGTTTTGTTTTGTGTGTTTTGTGTGTGTTTGTGTGGTTGTGTGTGGTGGTGTGTGTGTGTGTGTTGTGTTTTGTGTTTGTGTGTTTGTGTGGTTGTGTGTGTGTGTGTGTGTGTTGTGTGTGTGGTGTTGTGTGTGTGTGTGGTGTGTGGTGTGTGGTTTGTTTGTGTGTGTGTTTTGTGTTTTGTGTTTTGTGGTGTTTGGTTGTTTGTGTGTTTGTGTGTGTTTGTTGTGTGTGTTTGTGTGTTTGTGTGTGTGTGTGTTGTGTGGTGTGTTGGTGTGTGGTGTGTGTGTTTGTGCGTGTGTGGTGTGTGGTGTGTGGTGTTGTGTGTGGTGTTGTGTGTGTGTGTGTGGTGTGTGTGTGTGGCGTGTGGGTGCTTGTGTGCGTGTGGGTGTTGTGTGTGTTGTGGTTGTGGGCGGTGTGCGCGGTCTGCCGTCATCAGGCTTAGTTCTGAACTTTTCGCACTTTTCGAATTCATACGTTATGATTTTTCCCAAGCATTTCACCACGAGTCTATGGTCAAGAATACGCAGCGCTTCGTTGAAACTATCAAAACCCAAAACCACGAATAAATACTGGTAAACTTCGACATTGTGAGCCTATTCAAAGTGCCCACCAATAACGCCTGACTATCGTAAGGGACAGACTGGAAAAGTATTAAATGTTAGACGAACGCACGAAACTCTCGGTAAACACAATAATGGAACTTCTGACAATATCCATTAGTGCTACATATTTTCAAGTGGAAAACAAATTCTACCAACAAGAGTTTGGGATGGCGATGGGTTCCCCACTATCACCCATAGTGAGTTATATATATATATATATATATATATATATATATATATATATATATATATATATGGAAGACTTTAAAGACCAAACGATATCAGAATTCACGGAAAACCAAGGATGTGGCTTAGATACGTGTTAGCCACACGGCAAGCGCATAAGCTAGATGCATTCCTAGATCATCTAAATAGCCGCGGCGCACCCTCCATAAAATTCACAATGGAATTGCAGTCGGAACAAATACAATCCACAAATGGTGCATTTTGAACATTTGATTTGATTTCTTGTTGTGTTTTTTGAATAAATTGTTCCTTGACAGAAAGCAAAGGCCGCCTTCCTTGATAAGGCCTTATTGTTGATACGTTCAATTGTAAATTCATCGAGATCTGTTGACTTTAGGTATAGGACATGGTAATGAGATTTATTCAGAATTTAAAGCAGATTCAGAAAATGAAATAAAAAACAGGTGTTTCCATTTGACAAAATCAAGTTGGTGGCCGTAACTTAATTTTGGCCACTGTATACACAAAATTTTACCACTAGTTCTAAAAAAATATATATTGGATTACTCAGTGGCTCAGCGCTAAAGGTGTCCAACACGTAAGTGAAAGGTACCAAAGTTCGAATCTGAGAGTAGTCAAGTGGTTGGGAAAAAATAACATATGAATTCGACTCAAGTGCGAAAACAGTCCTTTTCAGGACTAAGTCTGATGACAGAAGCAGAGTCCGCTTCCGAAACGTCGCGCTATGAAAGCAAAAACTGTAGAAATAGTCCGATTAACTCAACTAATATGAAACCACATTTACAAAACACTTATAATACAGAGTCTAAATAATCTTTTCGGAAACTTAGTTCTTATAACTTCCCATATTTGGTACTTCACAAGTTCCGCTTTAATCTTTTTTTGACTTGACTCACTCCAGTAATTTTGTTTTAGACAAACCGGAACATAGAATTGGTGCCACTAACCGTGAATATTAACTATCGTTATCAATGATAATTAAACTGGGTTCCTCTAGGTTGGGTATAAGTTTGGTTTTGAACCATTCTTCAAAGTTTTATCAGTTTATATACCATGATAGTCGCCGGTTTTTCCATTACTTTTGAAAAGTAGCCTTGCACCGTCAACAAAACGTCCTCTTCTCCTGCATGCACGATGATATATCTTGAACCCTCGCCTGTTTTCTTGCACTCAGTTAATGCAGTAGGTATTATCTTGCCATGATTTTCTCATCTGACCTTTGCTGAAAATCCACGTCTCATTCAAAACCTTTAAGTCTTTTTCTTCGGAATTTTTCTAAGAAACTTTAAGCTCTTGGATCGTACTGTAGGAAGCTGCACTGAAAATTTTCTATTATTAGTTTTTTAAACCATAAACCAACTTTATGTATCCGTTAATAATAGTCCCTTTGCAAAACTGCACCTACATCAGCAATTTCTTCTCGGGACGTCTCAAGAATTGTTTCTTCAGATACATGTTTTTTCTCGCTGTACTTCTTATGCATCACTTGTCGTAAACTACTTAGAATAAGAGGTGTACATCGAGTTTTTATCTCCCTAAGTTTTTCAAGGGAGTTCTTTTAAATTCGGTGTTAAAAAGAGTCTTCATTTTTTTGTTCTCCGTACTGTTTTGTTGATACTCCCAAAGCCTCTGCAGTTAGTTCAACTGCGGACTTATTTAGGATTTTTGAAAGTTCTATATGTTTTTCGAAAAAAGCGTTGGCTTTCCGTATGAACATCTTTTTTCTTAGTCGGTAATTCTTTTGACCATAGTTCTGTTTTGTGACCGGTTTGCAACTGCAAATTGGGGACAACAATGATTTTGAATGGTACGTTTTGTCTTCTTTGATGGTCGTAAAATAAAAAAAAAAGTACAAAAAGCACTTGAGGTATTTCTCAGACGATATCAACATATATACGGATATAAATATGTGAAATGTTTGGGAGAGTTCAAAATTATTTAGACGATTCAATTTTCAAAGTAACTTAATATTAATTTACGACGTACCCATCGTATATTTAAGCAAGAGAGAAAGAAAAGGGAGTATTTCTCATACTAGAGTTGGCATACATAACTAAACTGACATCTCTAATCAGTCACTGCCAATATTAAAAACATGACGCTTTGTAATTTAGTCCTGACAAAGTGACATTTCAATTTATGTGGTTTTTTTCCTGGTTTTTATAGTTTTCTAGATGTGAAACTGGTTGCTGCTTCTATTGCCCAAAATCTAGTGGGGGTGGCTTAACTTCATCTGTTGAGTAACCACAGTATAATAGTTAATCTATTAAAAGCTAAATAAGGAAGTCGATGTTTAGCGGCTGGTTTTGATTAAACTACCAAGTCCCAACATCCACTGTATTTCATGTGATGGATAACTAATGCCAATAACAATAAGCACATAACATTACAATTACTTACAACAGCTAAATTTTAGGTTAGAAGATAGGATGTGTTTAAGATAGGACGTGTTTGAGGTTGCTCCGCTTCCAGCTTTCGGAAGTGAAACAAATGCGTGTTAAAATGACAACTTCTAAATCAATAAAATAAGATAAGCTTTTGGACAGATTGTTATACCCGGCGGTTTGAATATTAATAATAAACAAAGATAATAATAATCTAACCAGTAGAAGTTCTGTAATGAGTAAATGGCTCTTTAATTGAAATAGGCGCGAAAATAACATTTAGCATTGTTATAGTATTGAATTTGTACGAAAAAATACGGCTCTTTTAAACCCATACCAGATGTGATTATTAAAACCGGTAGTAGCGAGGAGTAAAAAACCAATAATAAATACGTATTTGTAGAAAAAATACCAGATGTGATTCTTCTTTGTAAAGAACTCCTTTCTATAACAAATCCAAACGTATGTCATAGGCACTGTTTTACTAGCTTAAATGATAAAAATAAATAACTAGATCGAATCCGTAATCCAAAGTAAAAAAAAACAAATAAATAAAATAAACAAATAACTGGCTCTAATTTGTAATCTAAATTCTAAATGAAAGTAATTAAATAATTAGCAAGTGGCGTTAGGGAACAATCTAATCTAAATACAAGTAGAAAGGTACTTAATAGATTTTATCGGTTTGAATATTACTAATAAACAAAAATAATAATACTCTAAACAGTAGAATTTTGTCAAATATAAAAATACAAAGGATGTGACTATACAGGGTAGATCCGTATTAAGTGGTAAGTTTCTGAACATTTTTTTTTCTTGGTTTTCAAATTTGAAGGTTGATCCAATTTTTATTTTTGATACTATATGTGATTCTAAGTTTAATTATAACAGTGTGGTGCATATTGTCTTATACAATATTTTCCCTCGACTGCAAATTCAAAATTTAAGCTAAGTTTTACCTTTGTTACTATCTTAATTGTCATTAATTAATCTTAAAAGTAAACAATTAATGTCGGGAGAGTTAACAGGGCCATTATAGTTGTTTATTGTTCCCGTCAATTGAATAAAAAAAGAGAAACTTAGAGGACGGAAACGTTTAAGTTGTCACAGTTCACGACAATAATAAAACAGATTTCATAAACAAATATTAAATTAAATAACAAAGAAATAATTATAACTCGGAATGCTGAATTAAAAATAATTGAATCATTTGGTCGCAAATAAATAACAGCATCCGGTTACAAGCGAGAGCGAGAAATCGCGTAGAGAGCAATCTGGTTAAAACGTGATGTGATTGAAGGGTATGTAAGTGAAAAAGTACATGTATATATATGCACATTTTGATATCCATACAGTAAGTATACACGATTTGTGTAAGGAATGAATGGCGAGTAGGTACGTGGAATGTTAGAGGTGTGCATGGTAAAGAATTTGAAAGTGCGAATGTAATGTACGAAAGACACCTTGATATTTGGTGTGTATCGGAGACAAAGCGCAAAGGAAATGATGCTGTGGAGATGGAAGATAGCATCCTAGCGCTGTGGTCAAGAGTTGAGACTGAAGTACACGGCGCAAAAGGAGTTGGGGTGATCGTTAAGTGAAAGAGCAAAAAGAAGTGTTAAACAGTACGAATTGGTATCTCCCCAGATAATATGGGTTATAATTAAAGTGGAGTTTCGAACCATTTTTCTTATTGCATGCTATGCACCAGTGAATGAAAAAAGAGACCAGGAATGAAGTAGAGAACGTATTGAACGTATGTAAGCCAAATGAAAGAGTGATAAAAGTGGGGGATATGAACGGATGGGTCCATGTGCAGTGAGAACATACTGAATGCGTTCTAGGAAAGTTCGGAGACCAAAGAGTCAATGAGAATAATGAACGCCTACTGAACATCTGTGTGGAGAGAAGCCTGTTTGTATCCAATACGTGGTTTAAACATAAAAATGTGCATATGTATACATGGCAAAGAGGTGAATATAAAAGTATGATAGACTTGATAGTGTATGATGAACGGTTTAGAAACCTGGTGAAAGGCACAAAAGTAATGCGCGCATCGGAGTGTGGATCGGACCACTTTTTGGTTATATCGAGAGTGTGTTTAGGGCAAAAGTGGGTCTGGAGAATGTCCAGAATTAGGGTAGACAAACTGGTGGATAATGGTGCGGGAATGAAATACGCAGATGCTGTGAGTAAAGAGTTGAATGTGAATGAAACAGTGTGGAACGAACAAATAAAAGACACTGACGTTGAAAGTGCATCGATAAGATTGAAAAACTGTGTTGTCAATTGTACCGTGCGGATGTATCGAAGGGCGACTGTAGTTAGACATAAAAAATGTGCTTGGTGGAATGAGTCGGTAAAAAAGGCAGTATGTCAGAAAAAAGATACGTACATGGCAATGATTGCTGCAAAAAATGAGATTGAGAAAAAGCGATTGTATGAGGTGTACAGATTAAGAAACAAAAAAAAAGGGGGTAGAATAAGTAAAAGGAAGTGATGGCTTGGAAGGAGAAAATGCAGAATGGTTTTGAAAACAAAAAATTCTGGAAATGGGTCAAAAAACAAAACGGGAAAACAGAACGCTGCAGGAGTGATGAATACGAGCAACGAAATAGTATGGGACGATTGTGAAGTGAGGAAATGCTGGCAAGAATATTTCGTACAGTAGTGTAGAAAATAAGACTGTAGGGTTAAATAAGGAGAATGTAGAAGGAACGGTGAATGAAACTAAAAAGGATATTGGGATAAATAAGGCAGAGAAAACGGTAGGAAGGTTGAAAAACGGCAAGGGAGCAGGCGTAGATGATATCACTGGTGAAATGCTAATGTATGGGGGTGAAAAGCTTATACGAAAATTGTGTGAATTATTTAATGTATGCCTTATGTGGAAAAAAATTGGAAGAGCGCGATCATTGTACCACTGTATAAGGGTAAGGGAAAAAATTGCAAAATTACAGAGGAATAAGTTTGCTCAGCGACCCTGTGTGTGTAATGTGGTCGAGGAATTTGTATAATTTCCCAAACCTAACCAAGAAGCAAGTTTTAATGACCGAGAACAAAACAAATTTGGTTTCCCGAGATGAAAGGAACTCATACCGAGTTTCGCTATTGGCTAAAAAATAGTATAATGTGGTGATATGTCATAAGCGACAATTGACAATGACAACTATTGTTCCATCTTACTTTATATTTTTTATACATTTTACGCAAATTTCTCTTTTAAAAAGTGACACTACGACGTTAGGTAAATCAATTCCTACACAAGAATATAAACTCTAACTTACAATTTTAGAACCATCAGTTTTGGTTAACCAGTATCCCTTTATAGTTGGAATTGAGTATAATAAGGCTTTCATTTGTAGTGGTGTTCTTGCACATCCGGCCTTAATTATAACAGCTGCAGCATGTTTTAATGGTAGTACGAAAACTAATAATTATGTAGTATACACAGGCATGAATGAATATTCCGAAAATAATACTAATATAAGAAAAAGTTTTTTAGAACGCATAATACCTCATCCGCACTTTAAGCAAGATGGTATCACTTACAATATCGCTAAACTAATAGTACATATTTTTCTTATGTCAACTGTGATTCAAATAAAGTTATTACAGGCAAATCCACCGTTTGATATAAATGTTACTATTCAATTATCTGTAGACTCCGTACCTACCACAACACGTTGCAACACTTTAGGGTAAGTAGGTAACTTAATTATTTTTCTTCAGCAAAACAACAAATTGGGTGAAATTAAACATTATAAGGGACGGTCCCTTTTTCAAACATCATTTTGTACATGTAATTATTTGAATAAATTATGTAAATGTTTCGTATTTATAAAGAAGTCCCTTTCTTGTCCCGTCTCTGACGTTTCATTGTTTAGAAGGAATTAATCAAAGTCTAGAAAGTACGAAAATTATAGGGCGACCTTCAGATAGAACACAAAAGGATATCACAAGTTCTATAAATTACGAAATTTTTCTAGAACTGTTGTCGAAATAAATAGCGCGCGATCCCGCTTATGTGACGCAGTATTAAGTATCAAGCCTAGAATGAAAAAGATTTGCGTAGTACATCTGAAATGTAGTATAACTTCATGCAATTGAACTTAATAACTTATAAATGTTTGGAAAGCTTTTCGATTGTAAACTTTTATTTTCTTTCACGTATTTAAAAGAATTAGAAATTTTTACAGATAATAATCGCATGTATAATCTTTTTTTAAACAAAAATAAAGCTTTTGTTGTTTATTAAATTTATGTGCAAGCGTAAATTAAGATAGGTAGTGAAATCCTTCTACTAGTGTCGATGGGAATTAATTCGTTTCTTTGTAAATAATAGTTATTGTCCTATTGTAAGTTTTAGGAATTTTCGTTGAAAGGGAAATACGTTCTGTAGAATTAAATTGAGTATAAATTATTACTTTGTATTTAAATGTAAAGTAGAAAAGCGTAAGTTTAGACGCACAGGCGTTAAGAAGTTTCATTACGGCGACGAGCGAAGTAGTGCCGAACGACATTATTCATTGTCCGAGTTGAAAGAACTTCCGTAGTAGGGGCGCCATCCCCGAACAACCCATTAAAGGGATCATATAGTCGTTCACTCATCACGTGATAGATTTTTCGTTAAGTGCAGTTTGTCCATAGGGACTTTGTCGAAAACTCCAGGAAGATGACAGTGTTTAATTTACCTAGTGCACCACGTTGGTAGTAAACATTAAATTATTATTAAGTTGTTATGAATTAACAGTAAGAGTACTAAGTAAAGTAGTAGTAAGAGTATAATTTACACAAGATGGTTCTTAATAAGAAGGTAGTCAAAAATGATATTAATTGAAGATTTTAATGATTTATTTCTTAAAAGTAGATAGCTTTAATTCTTTAGGTGTGTTAGGAACACAGTTATACTTCTTATGGAAGGAAAAAGGCCGTTCAAACAGTACAGTTCTATAAACTGATGAACTAATACGCCCTCTGCTCCTTACATTAATGTTATGCACATCAGTTCGAAAAGAAATCTTTTCATACAAATAAGAGGATTCCTCATAAGTTAATATTGTGCGATATAATATTAGAGATTGAATTACTCTTCGATTTGACATAATCAGCAATCCAACTTCTTTAATACCATAGACGAGCCTTAAACAACTGTTCTGGACCCCCTGTATACGACTTTTATCTAAAAGATCAATGCAAGGTCCATATACCTGGCAGCCGTGCGTAAATTTCGATAAAATAAGAGCGTCACATAATGTTTTTTTTCATATTTAAGTTTAAGGCATGTCTGCGTGGATAAATTAATTTCATACTTACATATGCTTGTTCAATTAGATAGTTTACATGCTTTTGAAATCTGAAAGAGGTGTTAAAATATATTGTAAGATGTTTATAAGAATCTACAACAGGAAACCTTACTTCATCGACTAAGATATTTATTTGATCTTTAAAACAACGCATGCACACTTAGTAGAATGTGCTTTTAAGATTAAGCTTTTAAAAATATTTTCAAGATCTTCATTGATTTTATTGACTGCTATTATGAAACCCTTTTTTTCAAAAATTAAATACAGCTGTGTATCATGTGCATACACATGATATTGACAGTATTTTATTAGGTCATAGATTTGACTAATGTAAATAGCAAATAGAAGGGGCCTATAACAGACCCTTGTGGTACACCAGATAAAGACAACCCAGGACTAGAGTACATGTTTTTTATAAGTACCTTCTGAGATCTTCCAGATAACTCCTAATCAGTTCAATGGCATCATTTGAAAAACCTATATATCTTAAAATAAATAAAAGAACTGCATGATTAATAGTGTTGAAAGCTTTACCATAATCTAGAAATGCAACTATAGCCAATTTACCTTGATCGATAGCTATTAGGAGATCATCAGTTACATTAAGTACGGCTGTCGTACAACAATGCTTTGGCCGAAACCCTGACTGAAATTTTGGCAGTATCTTATTTTGAGATAAGTACTGTCAGATTTGATCATTTGCAATTTTTTCGAAGATTTTTGAAATGGCTGGTAACAGACTGGTAGGTCTAAGGTCCTTACATTGTTCTGGGTTATTTACTTTAGGAAGGGGGATTACTAGAGCAGTTTTCCATGATTCAGGAAACTGTATGTCAATAATAATCGAATTGATCAGTTAAGACAGGAAGAATGAACGGACAGCACCACTTTATCATCTGTATGGAAAGACCATCAAAACCAACTGCATTGGATTTAATTTCAAGTAGATATCTTTTAAGTTCACATTCGTCTGCAGGAGAGAAATAAAACAATACATCACAATTTTTCATGGGATTTTATTCTTTTAACAAAGGAATAGAGATAGTGTTAGTGAGTTGTTGAATACTGTCAATAAAGTAATTATTAATATCATCAGCGTTCTGTAAATGAGTTGGTAAGTTAGCTTTATTAATGCCTTTAATATTTAAAGGTTTTAATTCTTTCCAAAAAGTTTTAGAATCTCTCCTTTCAAATAAATGCTCAAAAAAATGTTTGTACGCGAGTTATGACTGTATTACATAAATTACGCACTGATTTGTAATTATTAAAATCTTGAGGACTTTTACAGATTTTTTCTAGCTTTACCTCTATCCGTCATTAAGGTTAAAATATTACCTGTTAGCCATGGAGCTTTGGGTTTTGTAATTTTCACAAATTTCTGGGGACAATGAATATTAAATCAGTTAAGAGGATTGCTAGTGAAAAAGTTCATCTTTTCATTAATACTATTTAAGTAAAACAAAATGTAACAAGGTAAGCTTATTAATTAAGAATAAAATCTGGAGGTGTGTTAGGTTTAAAAAATCAATATTAAGATCACCCATCAAAATTATCTCAGATATTGGAGCAAAGCGCTGTATTGTATCTTCAATAATTGAGCAAAAGGTTTTATAATCAACCGTCTCCGGTCTATATGCTACTCCAAGTGAATAATTAATACTATTACAGTTGAATCGTATCCATAACTGTTAAGCTGACTGGCCACATTCAAGGATTTGGTATGAGATTGACTTTCGCACATATAAATATGTACCTCCCCCGATCATGTCTAATAATATCATAATCAGATAAACTTATGGTGGATGATGTTATTATACTACCTACGTTTCAAATGAAATGCACCAATAATAATGCTTTGATCTTGAAAGTACGGTAGAATAATTCTTTATTAACATGTATAAGATGATGAAATTTTGAAGGCAAAATACTAACAGTTAACAAGAAAATGTTAATAGTGTAGCAGCCACGCCAGCAATGCAGGCGTTCACTCTCCGAGGCATGCTTTCTATGAGATGGTCTATATCCTCCTGAGGTATTTCATCCCAGGCTACCTGGAGATGGTGTCGTAATTCATCCAAGTTGTTTGGGGGCCTTGGTAGTTGCCCTAGTCTTCGACCCATCACGTCCCATACATGTTCAATAAGCGAAAGATCTGGCGATCGCGCAGGCCACGGCAATACTGGGTACTTGATCCAGAAACCTTCTTGTAACATTGCGGTATGTGGTCTAGCATTATCTTGTTGCAAAATACCATTTGGCAACCTGCTCTACCACTGGCCCAAAAGATTATCAATGTAACGCTGAGCACTTAATGTGCCTAGAATGAACACAAGAGGAGATCTTCCGCCAACACGTATGGCGCCCCAAACCATGACTCCTGGTGTTAAGCCTGTGGGTCCTCTTTCAACAAACTCTAAATTTCGCCGTTCTCCTCGAAACCGCCGCACCTCCTGACGGCCATCGTTTCGCCACAAACAAAACGCGATTCGTCGCTGAAGACGATGTTATTCCATTGAGGGCCCCAGTCCCGCCGCTCTTGACACCATGCCAATCTAGCAGTCTTATGCTATTGAGTTAACTGGGGTCGTCGATACGGACGATACGAATATAAGCCAAAAGACTTAATTCTCCTGTAGATTGTTGACATTGATAGGTGACGACCAACAGCTCCTGCCCAGTTCACCGTAACAGACCTTGTTGACTGAAACCGATCTCTTGTGGCCATCCGCCTAAGAAGTCGTTCTTCGCAATCATTTGTGCTGCGTGGGACGAGGTCATTGAATGCCTTCTTCAGACCAAGAAGACCAAATGCGGGCCACCGTGGTGTGGTCTCGATTAAGTCTTCTGCCGATTTCTCGAAATGACAAACCTGCTTCTTTCATGCCGATAATTCTACCACTGTCAAAATCTGAAACTTGGGCAAAATCTCGTAGTTGTCTTACTGGGGGCATTTTTCAGAATAAATGTGTCAGTTAAACAACAAAAAATTGACACTAAGCGACTAGATTTCTTAAAATGTATAAATAAAAATTGTTGATAATTGATGTTAACAGTGGTGCAAAGTACATAATGACTTGTTCTTTTTCATTGACACCTCCATCGTTTTCTATATGATACGGAAACATTATTTTGCCAAAATTTCAAAATCATAGCATTATTATTTCTAAGTGGTGCATTTCATTTGAAACGTAGTGTATTTAATAATATACTAAGTGACATAGAAAGAAGAACACCCAGTAATAATCAATTTATTTGAACAATTTTTGGTATAGAAGTGACTAGTGAACGATCAAAATTTGACAAAAATTAAACTGTTAACTTTTTCAAAAAAACTTAATGTGTTGCGCCACGACGATGTCTTATGCACTCATTAACACGTCTGGGCATACTTCTAATAAGATGATCGATTTCCACCTGAGGTATCTCATCCCATGATATATGTAACTCATGCTGCAAAGCCACTAGAGTTTGTGGGGGGTGGGGTAAATTGAGTAATCTTCTTCCCATAATATCCCAGACGTGCTCGATAGGTGAAAGATCGGGAGATCTCGGTGGCCAAGGCAACAAAGCAACTTGATTGGCCTCAAAATTAGCACAAGAAGCCCTAGCAACATGAGGTCGTGCGTTGTCTTGTTGTAATGTGATGTTGGGGATGGTCTGAACATAAGGTACTATATGGTGTTCTACGATCTACTGAAGACCAAAGGTGACCTACTTCCAATAGCAATATCCCCGCATACCATAACTCCAACTGTGTAGTCCACATGCATTTCCACAGAAAATTGGGATCTTGTCTTTCACCACGCCGTCCTCTCACCCTTGCACGACCGTCATGCATGCCCAAACAAAATCTGGACTCATCACTGAAGACAATTGAATTCCATTCTTGGTCCCAATTTGCCCGTTCTCTATACCACGCTAGACGATCACGTCGGTGCCCGGGAGTCAGTGGTAGCAAAAAATGGGGACGGTATGAAAAGAGTCCAAAGGTTCTTATCCGGCGATAAACAGTTCGCATCCCAATCGCCCTTCCATGCTCTGCAAACCACTGGTCCTCAATCGCGCGTGTAGACGAGAAGCCGTCCCGTAGAGCCAATACACTAAGACGGCGATCTTCGGCTTCTGTGGTTCTTCGAGTACGTCCTGTATCTCTCGCTCTTCGTGTACGGCCCTCTTGGTTCCATGCCCGAACACACACTGCCACAGTGTTTAAACTCCGTTGCGTTCTATCGGCTATATCTCTCACAGATAAACCAGCCTCTCGTAAGCCCACAATTCGAATCAAAACCAACGCAAAATTTTGCGTCTTCGAACTCTGGAATTACAAATGATTTTAAGGCTACGTGATCGTAAATGTTTTTGAAAGAGGTTAACGCAAAAACCGCTCGAGTAGTATGGCTAAAAAAATGACCGTTTTTTATCTTAACATAAACAAACATATTCCCAACATTTTTTTACAAAATATTCATTATTACTGAGTGTTGTTCTTTCTATGTCACTTAGTATATATACATATATTTAGGTGAACGAACTGTTGTTTTTTTTAATGTGATTCCAGCTGTGAGCCCGTTTGTTCTACAACACCATACTTACATGCATTTTAAGGGTTTGTTTTTTCTTATTTAATTAGATCCTTCCATTAACGTCATTGTGTTTGTGTTTATTTGAAGTAAAGTAATTACGTTTGAAAGGTATCAATGTTTATTGAATTTTAACGCATTGAATGATTTTCTTGAATTTGAGCATATTTTATGACGGATGGATTGAGTTAATTGCGACTGGTTGTAAACAGAATTAAAGTGAGAGTTTTTTTATTGAAGTGAAATTTAATTGAGGATCAGATTTATTGAATAACGTAACGTAACAATAGAATTATTGTTTTTGATCAAATTAGTGATTGATTTTTGCGGCACGCAATTATTTTAGATAAGCGTGCAAGAATATTTGTAGCCTTTCAAGATAACGATGATTTGCTGGTCCCAGGACCACCTGAGATTTAGGTAACCGAATTATTTGGGTATTTTGAGCGAGCTGTGAACTGACGTAATTAACCATTTCAACCTCTATTGTAACCTTTCAAATACTCTGGCGCCCTTTTCCGGTTTTATGTCGATTTCAACCCCTATTTTAAATATTAAAAATGTTCAAACGGTTACAGAATTACTTCCTCTCTGAAGAAACTCAGTGTTAAAGAAGACAGTAAACCAGAACCACCTACTAGTAATCTTTGATAATTTTTGACGTCGTGCCACTAATAACAAACATCACGGTCAACGAGTCACTGGCGATAATCAAAAAGAAACACCGAATACCTAAAAACATCATGATACTAACGAAACAATGTCTGAGGAACACGTATTCAGCAGGGCGACGAAGCACTAATGGGATAACCACTATCACCGGTGTAGCCAACTTGGAAACGAAAATTGTAAATACCGCCAGTTTCAAACCCAGGTATGGTTGAGATACGTCCACGGCACCTTCGTTATATGGTCACACAGCATAAAACAACTCGACAAGTTCTTGGAACATTTAAACAGCGCCTACAACAAAGTTTACCATGAAAGTGAAGGATGATAACAAGCTGCCATTCCTGGAGATGCTGATATCCAAGAAGGATGGACACCTTGGTCACACAGTGTACAGGAAAGTCGCCCATACCAATAGATACCTCAACGCCAAATCTCACCTTCATCCTGTACAGCTGCAGTCAGTTGTAAAAATGCTAGTGGCGAGATCAACGAGACTCAACTCACAAAAAGGAGGAAATGATGACACTAACAACGTCACTACTGCAAAATGGATTTATTATGAGGTGTATCCGAAATGCCTCAAGCCCTTCTCGAAAACTCGAAAAGAATATTAAAATAAAAGCTTTATAGGATAAGCATACATGCTCGTTCACTTTTGCAGTCGTGTTACAATTGTTTTTCTTCCTCATAATACGTACCATACAGGGTGTCCCATGAAGTGTGGATCGCTTTTCTAATAATTAATAATGTAATAATATAATATACATAACATATATTAAAGTATAATATACTGTAATGTAAAGTAATATAATGTAATGTCATGTAATGTAATTTATTGTAATATAACACAACATAACAACAATATAATATAATTTGTTTTAGTGTTACATATAGCAACGGAACAGACTCCCAGAGCATCGTAAATATAGATACAGTTGTAGTGGATGTTCAACATTGCTTTACGTATACATCCCGTAAACACATAGAAATTGGAATACCTACACGCTTTTTCTGTGTGGAACCCGGACATGAAAAACCAATGCCAGTAAGTCCAATAAATTCTACTATAGTGCGAGTCACACCGAGAATGCAGTGTGGCGGGGTATAGGCAATGTATTTGTAATGGGAGGCCGCCACACTGTGTTGCCGGTTGTCCGATGGCTGTGACAGGGTCGGCTCTGAAGTTATTATACAGTGCCGCCAAAAACTTGGACACAAATGAAAAACTTTTTTATTTTTTGCGAACGATACTGCCCTTATTTTTGAAAAAATCGGAAAATTTTAGTTGAAAAAATCAACTGCTCCATAAGACTCCACACTGCATTCTCAGTATAACTTTCACTATAGTAAGTTTATTTTAAAGGTTTCTCATAGTATTGAACTGTATTAGAGTCAATAAATTTAAAAGTGTTTACACGATAGCACATTACTACAGACAAATAGAAATGTGAAAATATATAAGTAGCTTCAATTATCAAAGGTACGTTATAAACATACTTCTATCACTGTGAAAAAAATTTGCTTTATAAGAGAATATTCCGAATTTTAGAAATTGAGTTCCGCTATATTATTAATTTGTAACAAACAGAATCCACCTACGTACCACAAAAAAAATTATAAATTTTTTTAGCAAATCTTTTTTGAGACACCCTGTATAAATTTTTTTTTTCGCAAAATATGCCCCGAAAAAATATAAAATCGACGGGTCCGAGCGATTTTTGAAAAAAATTGTGCTTTACGAGATATTGAATTTATTCCTTACTTTACGACCACCCGGTATATATTTGAGATGTATAATTTACTTTGAGAATGAAATTAAATAAGATATTCTTATTAACATTTTGCCCCACGTTTGTGGTGCCATAAATTTATTTGAGATGTAATTTTATAATAAATATAAGTTTTTCCTCATGTTTCGACAATATAAAATAATGATATGTAATATTTACTTTATCACCACACTTGAATTAAATGAAATAATGAGTAAACGGTATTAGTAAATTGTAATGTATTTTACTACAACTTCAGCACGTTGTGCCATCATCAATGTAATATGATAATTATTGTTAATTTTATTTAAATAATTTGCCTCGACTAGCATCTCTAGGGGAGGGGTTCAATATAGTTCAGAATAGAAAGAATAACATTAAACATTTATGTACGGTTCTCTTGTAAAATAAATTCAATCGTGATTTTAATTAAATCTGGAATTGTATAAATTGTACTTTTATTCAAACACCGTGTATCATCTGAAAATATATTACATGTTGTGCGCATGTAAATTTCGTTGACCTTAATATATATGTTTGTGTAACCTCATAACAATACTAAAATTTTAATTTGGGTAAGTATCTTTTTTCTTTTTAAATAATATTGAATCAATATAAAATCAATAAATGGTTGGAGTATTTCTAGACTAGTGTATAATTCCCTTGTATGCTTTACATGAATACACATAAATAAATTTTAATAAAATTCAACGTAACCTTCAAATAAATATGTAAGATTCATAGACTCACGTTAATGTTCCTTTCTTCCAACTGGCCAAATTTGCAATTTAGAAATAATTCGAATTCCAATATGATTGATCCATCGGGGGAAGATCTACAGCATAAGTAGGTTGTGTATATGCTGTATCAATATTTGCTCCATCGGTGGAAGGTCTATACAGCACCAATATACATAGGTATACTGCATAAATATCTGCTTTGTCACTTTTATTTTATTATGTTCATAAATATAATAATTTACTTTCAGGTTTTTATATTCGAAAATGCCACAACTTTTATCAGCATTCAAACTATTATTATTTAAATTTTAATTTCAATTCGAATACAAAGGCAATTTGGTTAAAATAAATTTTAATTTTAACGAAATAATTGAAATACGTCGATTTACATTCACTTACACAACGATACACACCACCCGGAATAATAATTACGTTAACCTTATTTTTATTACAAATTTTAATTTTCATTTGTTTAATAATATAAATTTTTAAGGTTATACGAACCACATGAACAATGTTAAATTTTCAATCATGTACACATCGAGTGACATGTTCACACTTTGGAAAGTTACAAAATACAAAAATTACTGCCACTTCCTTATATAGCTTCTAAAAAACAACCCATCACCTTAGCAAATATTGCCAACACAAACACAACATTGCTTAATTTTCATTGGTTGTTCATTTTTCAGAAATTTACAAATTATTATTTTTACTGATAACTTTCTTATACGTGAACAGATCTTAAAAATATAATCATTTTTGAATTCTATGCAAAATTTCCTTTCCATAGGCACCTCACATGACATTTCCTTTAAAAATTCTTATTCTATCTAAATTATGACAAATATGCAAATTTGCATACACAAATTTACTTATAACTAACTTATTCTAATTCGTATAGGAAAACTACAAATAGAATTGGATTCAGTGACCCAAAATACATATGAATTCACCACTTTCAAACACTTTTATGGTTCATGTTAATAAATTCTCTCAAGCACTGCGTTAAGAATCATCATAACCTGGTTTATCAACTTTTAAGCTTAAATCACATCTATAATGTTAATTTAAGTTGCAACATTTCCTAATCACACTGTTAAGTAAGTTTATAACATAACCTTTGTTTAATTTCACTTTTAAACATAAGCTCTATGAATCTTGTAAATTTTGTTCGGATTTCACAACTTTAGGATGTCCTTTACACTTCTAACGTTTATTGATACAATTTAATTTCTTTTTGTTTTAGAATAGAAGCATACTATGGTACTAGACTAAAATATTATCATACAAATGGAATACATGTATTTTATAAATGAAAATAAATATTTTACTACTCCGAGGCTGCTCGGAAACTATAATAATACTATAGAATACTACTGTTCAGCTATGATAACACTTTTATATTTATGAGATTTGGTTTAACTAGCTAACAACATGTCCTAAATTCACATTTGTACTTATTTTTATGTTAATCTGCACCTATGCATTCTGCACTTTACATACATGTTTATTCAAATTCACCGTAATTAATTTATGTTCAATGATTCTTTTAATCTGAGCTCTATATCTCTATATCTATGATATTCAGCTTAATTAATATCATCTCAATATATATATATATATATATATATAAAATAACTTAGATAAGCCTTGATAAAGGAACAAAATAAACGCTCCGAAATATTGGCAGATATCAAAGAGTTTTAAACTTATTAAGACCCTAGTTAGCCACAGACCCTGATAACACTAAGCAATTAGTTAATAATTTTTTTTAACGTTGTTAACGGCTGTTACTTCCCCTCAACATATATATATATATATATATATATATATATATATATAGGTATCTGCCGCCTGTGTGCGAAAATAATTTTCCCGTTCCCTAACTTCTGATTATCCATAATTCCTATGCAGTAATTTTACCTTAAAACACAGGTAATGTGAAAAAAGTAAATTGTATTTCGAAAAATACGTCGGCAGGAACTTATCATAAATTAAAATGTAACAAACAAAATAACCCACGTATCACAAAAACGAAAAAACACCGAACGCGTTTAAGCTATTGAAAGAACCATTCGACCGCTGATGATGATAGCTATTGCAACGCGTTCCAGTTTTTCAAACATAAATTAACATGAATAGATATTGATACTTGTTAATGGATACATACAAAAAAATTGGAATAAACTTTGATTAACATGAATAGAAATTTACACTAATTAATAAGATAAACTTTTGCTTTCCTTGCTTTTTTTAAAGCAAATGTTGTAATAGTATCGAATACATTTATATCTTCAGAAATTACTAAATTTAGAAACAGATAGATAGATTATTCGTAAATAGATATTGAATAGCGTTTAATGCAATCATTTCAGAAAAAATATAGAATGCAGTGTTATCAATTACATCGCATAAATCATTTTGAAGACTAAGGAAATTATTTAAGTCGTTCAGGAGATCAAAAACTGTGTTATGATTTTTTATTTGAGCGGACCTTTCTGCGATTTTTGTTAATGAAGTGTTCAATATCACAAAATAAAAAAATCATTTTAAATAAGTCCGGTAGATTTGTTGGAGTCTCACCCTTGCTCTCTTAATCAAATGATGTATTTTTCGTTCGGGGTCTAATAGTATTAAGTGGTGGAAATGAAGGGTTGCAATCGATATTCTCGGCAATATTTTTTGCTTTTTCTAAAATATTATTAAATACTTTATCTGATCTAATACCATGTAAGTATGCCTTAGTTTGTTGCAGTAATAATATATTTGATAAAGCAGTACTTGTTTCTTGCATTGTTGTGCTGACGATGTTTATTTTGACTAAAACGTTATACCATATTACTATAGAAGATATGAACTTAAAAGATTTAATTTTTAACAGTAAAGAATTTGCCACATTTCTTGTATCAGAATGTCTTATATTACCGGAGTAGAGCGTATATAAAGCATCATATATATTATCTAAATTGTGCCTAGAAACTTTTAGTACATCGATTCTGCTTCCCTACCTAGTATCTGGAAGGGGTTTTAATGTTAAAGTAAGGAGTTTATGTTTTAATACCTGCCAACGTTTAGCAGAGATAAAAACGTGTAGCTCTTGTACAATGAAAAAACTTGGCATTTCTAAAGACGCCTGAGCAACATCATTAACGACTAAATTTAAACTGTGGGCTACACAAGGCATATAGAAAGCTCTAGGGTTCAAATCAAAAAATTTTTGTTCACACTCCATTATTGCGACCCTTCATGTTTGCACCATTATCTTAATACTGTCATCTAAACAAATGTTGTGAATCTATTACATTAGTTATACCCTGTCCTGTTGAATCATATATTAAAATTAATTCTAAACAGTGCTCCCTAATTTCCATTTGCTTTGATTGATTATTTAACAGAACAAATCTTAACATAACCGTAAGTTGATCCTGGTGGCTTATATCAGGCGTGGAGTCTAAAATAATGGAATAATATTTATTATCTTCAACAGGTTTATTATTTCGTGTCTTATTTTCTGTCCCAAAAGGGAAATAAGTTCATTTTGAATATATTATTGTGCAATTGTTTCAGTCAATTTGAAGAAATTTTCATTTTGTTGCTCGTGCAATTTATTATTTTTATCTCTAAAACTTAAATTTTGACCGGTCAAAAGTTTAACAGTATAGATTATTACTTTTAAATATGGATACCCATCTATCTTTTCCCTGATTTATCAATTCCTCATTTAGAGAATCAGTAGTGGTTTGAGATTGGATCGATTTATTTAAATCAACCCACGATTTTGTGTTACAATTATCACTTTTTGATTTTTCATGACGCTCTGTAGCTTGAGATAAGTATCTCCAATCGTTATACCCTTCAAGAAAGGCACTAGGAAAGGTTTTAAATATTTTGCAAGGGAAACAAAATTAATGTAGAATAGACTAGCGAAACTCTCGGAATTATTTCCCCGTTACATCTTTTTTAATAATATGCAAATGAGAAACCTCTGCAATCTTTATCCAAGCGAAAGTTTACATCTGTTTCTGTAAGTTGGGTTATACCTAATTTTACTAAACATGCTTTAACTTTGTGGGATAGTACGGAAGGCCAATGGCCAGGATCCTTATAAATATCGTCTTTATGCACGCGTACTTCTAATAAACACTGGCCTTCTGACTTGTTGTTGACCATAGGCTCAACTGTTTCAAGATTTGTCTCTTCGGTTAAATTAACTTCTTTCAGAATTTTGTTTAATTCAGATCGTCCTTCCGTCGTTGCAACGGAAGTTACAATTGTTGTTACAAACTTTCAGGTTCGTAGTAGGGTTCAATACTTCTTTATTTCCAAATTTCCAAATAGTACGCTTGGACTTACCTTTCGTACTTTTTTTCTTACCGGGCTATCTCAGCATAAAAGGGTTAATTTAGGAAAGGTTTTAGAAAAATTCTCCTTTGGCCCAGTTTAAATTTATAATCATAATTCTTAATCTTCAATTAATTTGGAAAAATTAATTGCATATCTGAGTGTAAAGTTATCAGTTATTTGATACCCCAGCCGGTTTGAAGAGGTTACTAACGTTCAACGTTCTTGCAGTTAGTTATAAATTTGACAATTAATTCACAATTTCAGTTTAAATTAAATGCGTTTATTACATTTACTTCCGAATTAAACAAAACATTTTATAGTTAATAAGTAAACAGAAACTTAATCCACCAACTAAAGATAAAATCTTTACTGGCCAGTTTGTTATCTCTGACAAAATAAGAAACAACAAAAAAAAACATCCTACACGGAAACACAATTCTACTTAGTATATACATACCGGGTGGTCGTAAAGTAGGAATAAATTCAATATCTCGCAAAGCACAATTTTTTTCAAAAATCGCTCGGACCCGTCGATTTTATTCAGATATTTTGCGAAAAAAAAATGTTATACAGGAAAAAAAATTTTCTTTTAGCAAATCTTTTTTGAGACACCCTGTATAAAATTTTTTTTTTCGCAAAATATGCCCTGAAAAAATAAAAAATCGACGGGTCCGAGCGATTTTTAAAAAATTGTGCTTTACGAGATATTGAATTTATTCCTTACTTTACGACCACCCGGTATATAAACTTCAATTTATACTTATAAAATGAATATCCACAGTATTTTTTATTTTCACTGTTAATTCAAATTACAAAATAGAAAAATCAAAAACACAGTACCCATTGCTGTTCATCAACGCTAAATACACCGCAGGTTCCGACGGTCAACAATTTTGCACCAAGTCAGCGATCTCCTGTCGACGATGTTAATAGCGTTCGACTGCTTCTCCGTCGAATTAACGCATTTTTAATTCACAATTAGATATGAAATTCACATAACGTTGTGCAAAGCGTTTCCTTAACAATACACGAAGAGTTTTTGTTTAAAACCACATTAGCGATTAACAACTAAAGTAGAGTGATACGACAACAACAGCAGCGCGATGTAACAACAAAACCACTTTAATGTTTATTCCTCACTGTGGTTGAGGTTTTTTTGGTTATTTGCGCAAGTGCTTTCAGCACTTCATTAAAATTGTTTTAGCAGCAAACTATTTTGTCGCACTTGTACAAACTATTACTAATGCCAATCTACCTTCACTAAGTAGATAAAATCTTGCTATCGCCCTATTCTTCACTGACTTCCGCTTTATTAAAAGAATGTGGTCACGAGTCGCATAGAATCTTTCTTATCAAATCTTTCTTTTAATGGCAAAGAGTAAAAAAAATATTTTTTTTATTTTTCTTGATTTGAAATAAAATAACGCCCGTTACATAGTCTCTGTTGCCTCTTCTCACTTTTCCTAGATTAAACATTTTCTCAGTGAGCCACTTGCTCTTTTGGCTAACTCTTCTTTTTCGAGGTTTCTTTTTCTGTATTGAGCTCCAGAAAGCTCTTTCCGATTTTCAAACATCTATTCAGAATAAAATTAAGTGTGACATAAGGTGTCAACACACTTATCGTAATGTAAGAGTTAAAATGTTTGGATACATTTCGATAAGATTAATCTTTGCAAAACAATGCTCTGCTGTTTCGACAAGTTGATTTGGATTGCATAAGAGCGATTATATTTTAATTTTTTCAACTGATAAATCAAAGTGCATAAGAAAAAAAAATACTATAAAGTGTACTTATGTTTAATAAATTTGCAGCCGCCGTAACTCAATGATAATCACAAAATCGAACATAAAAATTAAGCACACAGGAACAATATTGTAATGTTCGGAATCTAAATGACAAATTTCAACTCGTGCGCGTATTTATAAGGTCTAGTTATTTCCTGCACGGAGCCGAACTAACGACGACGCGATCGAAAACACACAGGTTCCAACAAGTTACGAAGTAAGAATTTACATTACGTTTTTAAAACAAACGGTTGACTTTTTTTACAGTAATATTGCATATTTAGTTATATACGGAATAAATATTATAATTTTCACAACTTTATGTTAAACAGACAAATACAATGAAAGTTTGGGAAGATTTTAAACGATGGAAATTCAGCATGTGATATCCTGCGAATATTCAAAACAGTAGATATTATTTCTTAATTAAGCTCAAAGTAATGCAAGATTCATAATTAAGAAGTAAAGTGAATCATTTCTAAAGGAGCTGCTCAAGTAGGAGGGGTTAAAAATACTAAATTCAATATATAAACTTCACAATTCGCTGATGATGTAAGTTTACACGCAACAGTAACTACTCCAAAAAATAGTACAAGAGAATTAGAGCAATCAATAAATGATATTCATATAAATTGAAGAACCAGTAGGCAGTGGGTTAGTCGTGGTCCTGGAAAAACTTAATATTCCTACACTTTAACAAAAAATGACTTTGAGATTAATTCAATTGAATTAATTGGTACTTCATCTATTGTAGAATGCGACATAAGTGCCTATTACCTAAAGAATAGAGAAATATTTGGAGATTTCATTACCTTGCGCTTAAATAAAACCTAGCACATAGATGAAGGACTCCGATGACAAACATTACCTTAAGCGAATCAAAATGTTTAAAGCACTGCAAAAGACTGTTAAAATCTTCAAACTTTCAGTAATTATGTCTTTTGTTAGTCGTAACTTACTATAATTTTTCCGTTAAAAAATATTAATTTGTTTCCTAGAAACTCTATATATATATATATATATATATATATATATATATATATATATATATATATATATATATATACTACTATGTATATGTGGTACGTGGAATATTTTGTTTGTTAGAGGTCCCTGCCACAGATCCAGTGATCCAGATTTTTGAAATTATTAGTTTGGTTTTATCGGAACTCAATTTTCTCACTGTACGGCATAGACACAGTAGTACATAATGTGCTATTGAGTATCTACCACAAATTTGCCTAAACTGTACAATTATGTATTTACAATACTATAATTTTATCACAACCTTACTTATTCTGTTTTAGGTGTACATTAAAATTAACTCTTTTTAGGCTTCTTTTAAAGAAATTATAGGATCGCCTATAATCTGTAACGATAAAGTGCAAGGAATTACCACTGAATTATCACATAGTACATTAGATGGTCCAATGCTTGCAGTTAATCTGTCCAAACATAATCTATGGATACACAACGGCCTGATAGTTAAAGAAGATGATGATTATATCGATGATGCTTTCAGTGGTGAAACAAGGCGTAGTAGAGAAATGATTCGAATTTTTTTATTAAGTCTCATTAACTTTGTTCTGGTAAAACTAGTTTTTACTTAAAATAATAAATAAATATTATTGATATTGAAGTATTATGCAAAATTGCCAGTAGTATAGCTAGACCGGTCCTTAAAGAATGTCCATGTGTAAGAGAGAGACAAGTAGATAGGAAATGGCAAGAAGTGTGAGAAAGAGAGAATGTGTCAAGAACAAGGCAATCTGGTTTTAGAAAATCTGTTCCTGGAGAACTGGTAGCTGGCTCCCAAAATCAGATACCCGTTGATCTATGATCAAGCTTTTTTTCTTTTTTCAGTGGTGACATGGCCAAATGCTTTACAACCAAAAATATATAAATGTGACTATGTTGGAACTTGACCTGTCCACATTTCTTCAGGTGTTTTTTCCACAGATTTGCATAGAGACTAGCTGAGAAGATAAACAGCTGTATTTACAGCTTCGGCCCAAAAATAATCTGGTAGACCCACCTCACATAACATGTACCTAGCTTTGTTCATTATATAACGATTCAATCTCTCGCCACGTCCATTTTGCATTGGAGTAAAGCTACAACTTATTTGATGAACAATGCCAGAAGATATAGTCACTTCACACATATTTTTCCCATAATATTCACCACCGTTATGACCTAAAAGTCTTTATTTTTCTATCGGTCCGGTTTTCCACAAGATTTTTAAAATATACCTCCGACCTTTGATTTTTAAAAATACAAAACATACAAATTTCCCGAATACCGCTTTTTCTGAAGTCGGACAATTTCATTCCACGAACCAGTTTACATAGTCTTTTTAAACTGTCCAGGTTCAGATGAGCCATACGCTTATGCCAAAGAGTCAGTTAGTTGCTCCGGACTGTCATCACATGTTCAATTTTAGTTGAAGTGTCTAATTTCAATAAATTGTTTACGTGAATAGCAGAGGCAATCATTTTGTTATTAGAGTTATACATTTTTGCAGCAGTTGCATTAAAAAGAACTGAAGTTCCTTTACCCACTATTTGACTAACAGATAACAAGTTTACACGTAAATCAGGAGCAAAGTAAACATTTTTTACACCAACATCTGACTGAGAATCTGCAACATTCGCTAAAAGATGTACATCGCCAACTATATCGGTAACTATTCGATTATTATTAGCAGTTGTGATCTGTATTTCACCTGATATTCGCAAATTGATTAGTTTGCTTTTATCCATCGATAAATGCGAAGAGCGAGATACCAATCGTTCGAACTTTGAGCTTGTGCGAAGAAGGCAACAAATAATGCATTTTTCGGATTCGATTTGTTTGTGCCCCTTTGCTCGTTGCTTCTTCTGTAGTAGTTCTTTGCTAAATTCCAGTACAGATTACATTGATAACATCTGTGTCCTTTTCATTGTACATTCTGGTTGCTGTTCCATATTCCTGTTGATGGGTGTTTTGGAACCATGACTACATCTGTTTGTGGCTTTCTTTAAACGGTGAAGCCTTGTAGAAGTTTGGTTTTTATTGAATCCCGAAACTTTCGATGCCCACAACCATAGGCTGGTACTGGTCTAGTACCCCGCAATAAGGATAATGCCAGTCCCTTCATCGATCACAATATTTGTCAACTTGAAAGCTGTTGTCATAATTCGACTGATGTAGTCTTCAACTGAGTTGCAATCTTCCAATTTCGTCCTAAGCAGACCGACTCGCCTAGTTAAGCCGTTGTCAACGAACGCCGCTTTGAGGTTACCCCATGCTCCTTTCGCCGTAGTTATTTGTTGTACATGTACGTATGTAAGTTAAAGGGAGCAACAGCAAAATTATTTTTGAGCCACATTTTCGGTCCTTTTTCAAATCTTTTTCGGTACCTGTTACACATTCCCATAATTTGAAGTCTTCTAGGTTTGAACAGCGAACTTACAAGAGTCATAGTTTTCCCGGCCTTTTAACCTTTCAATCGGTGGATGTTGAGAACTAGACATGTTCGATATAGCCTTAAATCAGTGCACGTAATTTTGTTTGCAACATGAAAAATAAATTGACGGAGTGCTAGATAGGGTACGGCCTGAAGGTTGTACTTTTAGAAAATGGAACCAGGAAACGTAACAAACTTGTAGACTGGCAGTAATTTATTAATTGCACATGAATTAATTATTCGTCGTAACATGGACGAATAAATATAAACGTATATACTGTGCTTAATGGTAAAACCGAGATAACATGATACACTTTTTTGACTTATTACATACATGTCTGCCAACTACTACATAACACAATAACTATTATATACAGAGTCCAACAAGTAGGCAATACAACGCGATTACTTTGACAGGGCGGCGTCAAATTGAATTCTTGTCATTTTGACAAATGGGTGATATCCCCATTTTACAGAAAAAAAACATGATAGCTTGCTCTAACGCAAAATAAGACGAAACAGAGTATAATACACAATCAAACTTTCGGAGGGTTGCATATATTTTCAAACCCATTGACAACTGTTCAATAACTACTAACGGCTTTAATTGTTGAGAAACTGTGCCTAGACCCAAATTGACAACCATTTTTTATTAATATACAAATAACTTTTTTTAAAAATTAGTATATTTACGAACGAAAATGGCAGTAACACAGGGTAACAGATAAAATAATGTGATGCAGGAAAATCAGTGGTTGGGGTGGGTATATTGTTACCTGAATTTGCGTATTTAGGATAGCTTATCATTCGAAATCACAACAGGGGTTGTCACAAATCGAGTGGGCGCCAGGATGTTTATAATTATTACAATAGGAGATAAAGTACCAAATTACGAAGGTTCACAGCTCGTGTAAACACCCAAAAACTCGTTTATGTTACCGCAAATACAGGTGAATCCTGAAAGGCTACAAACTAGTATTTGCGAGATAATAACGTGCCACAAAGACAACAGCCGATCAATGATGATCGTATCTAAATTTAAGTTACGCTACGTGATAACTTAAAATTTATAACCAAATGATTTTATATCCATCAACTCAAAAAAACTAAAATATTTATTAAGCAATTCTATCTCAGATTATTAAGTTAAATCGTTCTAATTATTGAAAAGTCGTTGAGTATTGTCATTAATAACTAAATTACTCATAAATTTGAAGGTAAACAAATTATTTCGTCTTTCAAAATGTTAACTAAGTCTAACTAATCTTGCCGTAGAAAGAAATGGGGTCACAGCTGATTTTACACAACGCAACGGTAAGTACAAAAATATCACTACCTTCATAAAATCTCTTAATAAGTTCGTGATGATCCTTGCAAGTTCATTATCCCAACTATAATCTATAGTAATTTAATTTTTATACCAGAAATAAATACTGAAACCGTCGAACTTTTAACTCGACAATTTCCAAATGTGTAATTTTGAAATACTGTACAGGGTAAACAAACAATGCACCAACTGTGTAAATAATCTACGAAGGAATATGCTTTACAAATTGGATAATATCTGAAGGTTGCTACACTCAGAATGTAAACAAAAGCATATGCATTCGTTCAACGAATATAATAAAAAAACAAAACAGACTTTAATGAAAAACAGAAGAAAAAGTTACATGGAAACGATTACCTTACCTTTCTGATGACATCAAGCGGCCTCATAAAATTTTCCCTTTTCTTTATACCTGTATCCGAAGTTGGACCTTCAGCAAGCGGTACGAAGGCAGGATGGCCCACCAGATAGATATTTTCAACGTCAGTCTCCATCATCACGACCAACCTCGAGAGCTTTTCAATTGATTGAAATACCGTGATGATTTGTGACTGTGATTCTCATAGGTACACGAAACTTTACTTTTATTTCATTTCACTTGAAACTTAATACATACACTGCGCTCCTTATCCTCTAAATATTTATATACAAGTTCTTAAACGAAAGTTATGATTACACAAAACTAAATTAAATAATCTATCTAAGCGAGCTCTCTAGTTATTAGCTTAATATACTACTGTTTATGAATGGGCGTTATTTTTTTATTTCCGCACTATACGCAATATTAAACCAAAGGTGAGGAGTGGCACTAGGTTCTAACACCAAACCTTCTTCTAAGGATGTTTAACAACGCCTCTCAAAACCACCAATACTTAACGTTATTATATTACCGCGATGGATTAATCAGCTTCAATATCACCTTAAAGAGTTGACAGGGAAACTACCCTTAACGGAAGTTTATTCAACACGATACTAAAACGCCATACACTACCCGAACGCCAATGCGCTTCTTGCTCTTACGGCCGCTGTAACTAGACTCATCTATGGATTTTTCAATCTCTCCCACATTGAATTTTATCTCAGACGACCAATCAGACAAACTCCCTAGTTAAATTTTATCACGCGCCAAAAACCAATTGAAATTTCGGAAACCGAGCGAGGAAATTGCATCATCAAAACCACTTGCACTCCCACGATATCTCAAACACTGCTATCAATTGAAACTGACATGTTTTCCGACGACGATATCCTTCCGATAATGAACCTTAAAGTCCCTATCTAGAAGCTAAACTCTTTACCCGTAGACCCAAAATTTATCTAAAGATCCTCGCCGTCTGTCGCCATAACGCTTTTAGAACTGCAATATATGTTTTTCTGCACCACGTTTCAATACAAAATAACAATTTTAATACTAAATATACTAGTTTTCCAATAACGCAATTTAACGTAACTGACCATAATTAACGGTATTTAAGAAAAATAGGAAGAACCATTATTTACAAAGGAACTAATCAACTCTCAACGAAAATAGTAAAAGGAATTTTACTATACACCAATTTCAACGTGTACGCTGTGTTCCATTTTGGTTGAAATTGAAGGGTATCTCGTTTGCGAGCAAAGATAGAAAGATGCGGTTTTCGCGACCCTGTTACACTTTTCGTGAAACGAAAGATGCCACAAACAGAATTGTCATAATCCTATTAGTATTTGAGATACAGGGCGAAATTCAAAATTTGCACATTTTAAGCACCCCTCGTAACTGCTTTGCCTTGTAATTTATGGAAATGGTGTAAAGTAAGTTTTATACAGAATTTTCCGTAGAATTTAGTGGCGTGCATAGTTTTCCCCACAAGAAGCCAGTTTCTTCGCAATAAACCAAAGTTTTGTTTTTTTTAATGGAACACCCTGTATATTTTTCGATTATATAATAATACTCTCAGCTTTCAAAAAATATATATTGTGTGGGACTTCTTTTACATTATTAACCTCAAAAATTAATGTTACGTTAATTTAAAATTTTGATGATATAGTTGGCCATGAATCCTATAAACTCAGTATAAATGCGTATTTTTTTGAACGTCCAGGATATACTTGAGTATTAAAAAAGGACTACTAGATTCTTCCTGCTTTATTATAATTATAAATGTGTAAATACGCGATTATAATAAATCTAAGGACTTTTACGCAGAAATGCAAAAATAATAACAAATTAGGTACAATAGTTTTTCAAACATATCCAAACTGACAATTTTTTTTTAATTGGGTAAAATGCATCTTACAGCTTAAGAAAAAAATATTAATGACAATAAAAAATAAAGAATACTTTATATCTAAATTTGTAAGTAGGCTGGGCCTAATCTGATCTAAACGTAATTGACCTGTCAAATCTGATTAAAATTATTTTTGTACAACAATCTTATTGTTTGTTCATTGTGTGAAATATGGCAGAAAATCAAAATTTTGAAATTTTGAAAAATATGATATGCTGATTTGCTTTGGTCAGAGTAATGAAAACGCCGACGCAGCAATAAATTTGTATTTCAACAGGTTAGCTTCCTTGGTATTAATTTTGATAATTTTAAGTAACTTTACATCTATGTAGGTTTCCAGAACGGAGATAACCTAAAATCACGTTTTATAGATTAAAAAGAAATTAATTAAATTATGGATCATTTTCTAAACCTAAGTCAAAAAAATATAATAAGAAAATCGAGAGAATGATGAGGTTACCGTTTTAGCCAGTGTGGAGGGTAATCCTATGAGTTCTTGCAGAACTATAGAAAGTAGTATTGGAGTTTGGAAAACATGAATCCAAAGAATACTTCACCACCATAAATATAAACCATATAAATTTAGGCTTGTTCAACACCGAGAAGAACTAAACCGGACTTGACATAGAAACCTTATGCAACCCTTTTTTAGGGATTGAAAGGGGTGAAAAATCGGTTGTTCGCATATTTCTCCTAAACTATTAGGTTTTTCGCAAAAATAGTTATCAAAAATGAACCTTATAAAATTTACTACAAAAAAGGTTCTATGACTTTTCTTCCTAAAGTCAATAGTTTTGGAGTAAAATAGTTTTGGAATTTATGACTTGTATATTACAAGCAGAAAATGCGCGCTAGTACAGATTACGGTCTGAATCTCTCTTTCCTAGTCTAAGGTCTGAATACAGCATTTTGAGGGAAGTTGTTGAGCAATCATAGTAGTGGTCCTTCATACTACCCGTCGTAAAAACATTGACTCCTTGAATTGTAACCTGCTCCGTTAGTATTTGACCAGTTTTCGTAGTAGACGAACGTGTCAAGTCACATTGAACTGCATCTCTATAAAGTTTTTATGAATTTTGCAGTGCAATTTTTTTATGATTGTGCTTCATTTGTATGAAGACTTTATCGGAAGGTGAGACTTGCAACGGGCGTAATACCCTTGGTTATTAGTTGAGTTTCATTCCACGCCGCTATAAAAAATAATACTTCTTTTACAATGCTTAATAATTTCGCAATCATTGAACATTTTTATTGTGAACTTGAGAGTATTAAACGGTTACCTTTTTTATTTTCATCTGAATGGGTTCAATTTATAAAGATATTATCTACTAGATAATTTTAATTCGCTTGCTATTTAGTTTCATTTGGAACTAATGAAATGTAACGTTTGCAAAATCTTTTGTTATTTAGGTGCGCCAGCCAGCTCAAATGTTAGAAGAAATGGTCACTTTTATCAATTATCAAAATTTATACTCAATCCCATTTTCCTATAACTTTGAATTTCTATTGAATTTACATCTTTCCGCATTTATACATTCAATATTTATACAAGCTTTTAATATTAATAGTCGTTAATAATAAAAATAAATCAAATGTTATACTTATTTAATTACTGAAATTCGCCGTGCAAAAATGTTTTGTTTACAATAACATTTAATACTCAAATCTTTAAATTCTAAGTCATATTTTTAATACTAACATGCAACAAAAAAAACCTTTTATGGAAATTGAATTGGATGTTTTCCGTTCAATTTTGATGTCCAATTTCAAGTTTATAGAAAATAAAACACAAAAACGTTTATTTATTTGCACTATTAGAATCGTACTCATCTGGTGCCTCATTGAAAGCCGATGACGGAACTGCAACGTGGTGAAACCGATGGCGCAATTTGGCCAATGATGTAATTGGGGCCTTGCTTCTTTTGTTCCCACGATATCTTGTTTACACCTTTTTGTGGATTAAGTCTATTGCAATTTTCTTTCCAAAACTTTTATGATTTTTGTAAATAATTGCTTAATGTGTTTATAATAGCCGAGTATTACTTTAATTGTTCAATTTTAACGACAAACAGCTTGCGCGACGAACTGCCAGTGAACTACCAACGGCCGTGCTTTTAATTGCCAATATTTTTCAGTTACTTTGCTTTATATATATATATATATATATATATATATATATATATATATATATATATATATATATATATATATATATATATATATATATATATATATATATATATATATAGATCTATTACACTGGATCGATTGTCATATTTTACAGTTTCAATATTTAAACACAATCGTGGAATACTCTCGATGCGCACATAAAACGTGATATTTGATTATTGCGTAACCTTTAACGCGATTATTATTTATTACACAATTTGTTTTATTGTCACCAACTTGACACTATTTACACTGTTTACTTAGCCTCTTATTATTTTATTAAGGGAGATAATTTCACTTCTTCCCTTGTAATTCGTGCCTCGGCGACGAATTACTCTATTGGTGATTTTCAACCAACTCTGATCGCTTACTTAAGGCGACTCCAACTAACTGACTATAAAAAAGAACTGCCAGTCACTTTGGCAGCGTCTCCTCTCTTCCCTCCAATGTATTTATACACTTTTTATGCACTATTTATACACTTACAATCGCCGCGTGCTTGAAATACTTTCAAATACATTACTTATTGAAATAAACTCAAACTATAATATATAACTATCAAATCTCGTATAACTTAGCGCGAAATTTTGGAAACTGTGGAGCGTGGATTGTAAACTTGGAAAGATGCAAGTATTAAACTAAATGACGGAAAAATTATCCATTTATCTAATGTCAAATGTATTAAAGTTCACATTGAATATCGCAAGGAGTATACTTGTAAGGATATCATCGTTTCTTCTTTAAAACGATCATGAGTAAACGACGGTGCTAGTACGTCATCTGATCGACCAAGTGTAAGACGACGTTCGAATGATCCTAGTTTCAATTTCCAACAATTCTGTATTTTCTGTGGTGAAGAAGCTGATGAAAAGAAAGAGAAGAAAAAGGGAGAAAAGCAACGTCGTTCAATATGCCACGTGTCCACGGTCCATTTTAAGGATTCTGAACTTTCTGCTGTTGAGAAACTTGGCACTGACAATATCCACTGGATATTTCACACATAAAGAACCAAAAAGCAGAAATCGACCATAATATCAGCATTGAAATGGATTATATTGACATAGAACCACAATTCGAAGAACCTGATGAAATAGAATTTTAATAACAAATACACTCAATTTCATTATCAATACTGTGGGAATATCAAAACAAACACCAAAACAAAAGTTTCTATGCAAAGTCCGGTCTACTTCTCGCAGCTTTAAAGTTGGGCCCTTATTTCGTCTAGTTTGACAGGACTAAAAGGTTCAATTTTTAACCAACTATACTTCATTCCTGATGTTGAATACTAATGAATACTCCTAAAGTTCTGTAAAACAACGAATATGCGGTAGATCAAAATGGTCTAAGTGAACATGATAATCGAAAAATACCATTGCAAGTTGACTGCCAAAACTTCTACAGCTAGAAGCGTTAAGAACTGCAACATATTTGGTAAATCGTTCAACAAATAGTGACCGTATTGGTAGTAAGCCATATGAAAAGTGGTTTGAAGTAAAACCATATTTGGCTCAACATTTATTGAACCGAGTGTTTTATACAAATTCTGAAACAAACAGGTCGAAAGAAGTGGAATCCAAAACTGCCATAAGTAAAAGACGTGGTTGAAAACATTAAAACCGAAGAAGTTGTCACCGAGCAATAGACCGATGAAAATATAGTGCATATGAGTAAATCGGATAAAGACTAAAATATTATAAGTGAAAATTAACGCAATATCGACAATATAGTTTGCACCCAAAAATTATAGCTCCAAAAAGGTTTATTAAGACAGGTTATACAGCTGCTGTGAATGAACCAATGATGTACCAAAAAGCAATTCAATCAGCAGAAATTCAACTGCAGTAATATGAATGAAACTGATTGTGGCATTTCGAAAGTGAAAGTGTTTGAAGCAAAATGTTATTTTGGCCTGAAACTTGAACAGTTTTCCAATTAATCAATTCATTAAGTCAAGAAGCTTATGTAAGGAAGATATTGAATCATTTGCACCTGTCATACGTAAAGCAGTTGCAACTCCAACAGATTACAATCAGAACCTTGGTGATTTTGTACATAATGAATCTGATACAAATTATCCTTATCAAGAACAGGTTGGAAATTTGACGTATTTAGTAGTTGGATCACGATCAGATATAAGTTTTGATGTTGATGTTGTTATTTGACATCTGGAACGTCCACATTCAGCACAAATAAATGCTGTTAAGAGAATTTTAAATACATTAAAGGCAGAATGAACATTGATATTCTGCACAAAAGCAAGTGATGGTTATAGTGTGATAAGTTCTGCAAATATGAGAAAACAATCAGCCTCAACCAATAAAGGAACTAAGTTTACTTATTTATTACTAAATTTACATTTTTTTAACCCTACTTCCTGGAATTATATAATTAATAGAACTAATGTTTCAAATATAATTCCACAATGTTGTATATAAGTATTTTCTCGACGCATTTCAGTACAACATGTATCATTATAGTTATACAGGTAAAATAATGACAAGTAGTTATGGTAACAAGTCGAGGCTGATTGATTTGGTCAAAATAGTATTACTTATAATAGATGATTAAAACCATTTAGCTTTTTTATTTATAAATTTAATTATGACTCATAATTAAAACCATAATAAGCGGTGCGTAACAGTAGACTAAACCATGAAGGCTGGTGTAGACATATTATACCGACCTTGCAAGTTAGAACTAGGGCCTCTTATTTCAAATTTCACCCCCATAAACATTACAGTGATCTATATCTAGTTCTAAAATATATCACTAGGTGGAGACACTTCTATTACAGAAAACAATCATTAGTCCATACACTAGTATATGGCACCACTAACAAATTCAAATTCTGAGTCTCGGGGGCCATGACAAGAGGGCGAAGCCCCGAGAGCAAGTTGTGCAGACCTACATATGTCTCACAAGTTAGCATTAGGACCCCTTATTAGAATACATATTCAAATCACCCTCCATAACCTGTACAGACTTAAATACAAATTCAGAGACAAGGGGGAGAAGCCCCTAGAGCAAGCTGTGAAGACCTACATCTGTCTTACAAGTTAGCATTGTAGCCCCTTATTAGAATACAAATTCAAAATTTCCCCCACAACCTGTAGAGACTTAAATACAAATTCAGAGCCAAGGGGGCGAAGCCCCAAGAGCAAGTTGCGAAGCAAGTCTTACAAGTTGGAATTAGGACCCCCTTATTAGAATACATATTCAAATTATTGAAACTCAGTTTCTCCATTTGAGCTTGTTTTTGCGCGCTTGGGATAACACACACTTCCAGAATATACCGGGTGGTCGTAAAGTAAGGAATAAATTCAATATCTCGTAAAGCACAATTTTTTTCAAAAATCGCTCGGACCCGTCGATTTTATATTTTTTCGGGGTATATTTTGCGAAAAAATTTTATACAGGTGTCTCAAAAGATTTGCTAAAAAATTTTTTTCAAATTGCAACCCAATTTTTATTGCATTTTGGATTGCCTTACAATTCTAAACATTTGTCATGTAGCATGTGCTATACCTAAGTCAAGCGTTTTGGAGTTATTTGCATTCAAAATTTAAAAATTGAAAAAAGATCATGAAGAAAACGAAAAATAAAATAATTTTTATAACGTTTTATGATATCGAAAACAAAGGTTCGTAAACTTAAAAATAATTTTATTTCAGCAAATGTTCGAAATGTCCTCCGTTAGTCAACTGACAATAGCCCGAAATGGTTCGAAATGTGCAGCAGGAATTTATAGATCGATTAGGCTATTGTCAGTTGACTAACGGAGAACATTTGAACATTTGCTGAAATAAATTTTTTAAGTTTACGAATCTTTTTCGATATAATAAAACGTTTAAAATTATTTATTTCGTTTCTTCATGATCTTTTCAATTTAAACTTTAAACGCGAATAACTCAACTTGGACTAGTAGCATACATAACAATTTGAATTGTAAGTAATCAAAATGCAATAAAAATTGTGAATTGAAAAAAAATTTTTAGCAATCTTTTGAGACACGTATAAATTTTTTCAAATATATAAAAATAAAATCGACTAGCGATTTTGAAAAATTGTCTAGAATATGAATTTATTCATTTACGACCAGATATTCTGAAATGTGTATCAAGCGCAAACAAGCTCAAATGGAGAAACTGAGTTTCAAGTTGTGGCACCTCTTATAGAAAATTAGTACCAGAGAGCTAAGTACACACCTAGACCTAAATAGAAATATAGTTCGCAGCTTTATTAAAAAAAACCAATTGCATCTTTATCATGTCGAGCAACATCAAGCAATTTGTTTGTTAGATTATTATTAATAGTCAGTGGTATAAACAGATTTACAAAATCGTGTTGACAACGCTCGCATCGTGGTTCCAAATTTAACTCTATTTTGGTACTAAAGTGACAATATCTGCAGAACGGTTAGTGACACAGACACAAATTTCTATACTTTTATTCTAAATGTAACAGTGAATCCAAAAATGGAAAAATATATTGGGTGTTTCGTTTAAAAAGCACAGGTTTGGATTGGCATATTTTTGTCAATCACCCTGTATATACCTAAATATTTTCAGAATGTAAGTCCAATGATCGTGTATTACCACACCAAAGTTGGTTTTGATATCTCTAATAGTTAAAGAGCAATCCTCCGTCCACGCAGTAGACACCCACCCTGTATAAAGGATGTCAAATAGAATTGCAAGAAAATTTCCAAAAATTGAGTTCAAAGTCGTTTACAAGCCATATACGACCATTTCCCAAATGCTCCTTAATCCGAAAGATAAAGTTCCTGGTGAAAACCAAGGTGTTTATGAAATAAAATGGAATGAATGTTTTAAATCTTATCGGAATTTCTGTACGAGCACAAGAACATAACTTATCGATTAGACAAAAAGTTATATCATCATCTTTAGAAAGTCATGCAATAGAAACTGGACATAAAATTAACATTGACGGAGTTCAATTGATTGCTCCAGAACACACACTACAAAAAAGAATAATCAGCGAAAGCCAGTGAAATAGAGAGGCGACCTCTCATTAAACAATAGGGCAGATGGCTAACGACTATCACACATGTACGGAAACCACTTATACGAAGCATAACATTAGCTCCTTTTTATATCATCAACAGCGACACCATTTACTCCTAATGAACTACGTGATTCTACAGTAGAGCGACATGGTCCTGTTACACATATAGATATCAATCTACTGATATAGAACACTAATATTACATACATCAATATACTCTGTTCACGTCAACTAAGTATCACAGTTTTTGATTTCTTGAAAAAGGTTTCTAAGAAATGGAACCAAAACATAGAAAAACAAAAGGTTAACACACAGAGAAAATCCAGTAAAAGTAAATGAAATTCTTAATGCTCGTAAAAATTTAAAGGTGCGTTCAATATAATCGGACGCACTCAATAACTCATTTGTATTGCGTTTCACAAGAAAGTGTTTAAATAGTTTTTTATTCATTTACAAATACTCTATTAAGTGTTTGGTTTAGATAATTTTTTAAGCTTCCGGTTTGACCGGAAGCGCAAATAATTTATTTTTTTAAATCACACTATATATATTTTTGCATTTTTGCATTGCCTATTTTTTTCTCAATACATACGTATACAATTCTTATAGGGTTTTATAAAACAAAATTAGAGAAAAATGCCATCGAAAGTTTTTCAATTTCAATTAGAAAAATTAAACAAAATCAGTTATAATTAGCGAATAAATTGTTCAAAGTTGCCATCATTCTGTTCTAGACATGCTTCTAATCGTCGCCTGAATTCATGGTTAGTTGCTTTTTTGATTTGCTGCGTAGTTAAATTAACACATGCAGCTGTAATTTTATTCTTTAAGTCTATAACACTTAAAGGTGGATCGGCATACACCACTGTTTTTAAATGACCCCACAAGAAAAAGTCTAACGGTGTAAGATCCGGTGATCTCACAGGCCATTCTACCGGGCCGTTAGTTCCTATCCATCGTTCATTGAACGTTTGGTTAAGATATTCTTTTACTATCAACGCGTTGTAAGCTGGAGCTCCATCTTGTTGGAAATACAATTGTTGTCGCAGAAGCAGAGGAAACTCATCGAACATTGTTAGTAGCACGTTATCTAAAAATTCAAGATACCTATTGGCGTTTAGATTACCATCATAAAAATAAGGCCCTAGTAATTGGTTTCCAATTAAACCGCACCAAACATTAGTACCCCATACGGTTTGATGGTTAGTTTCCATTGACCAATGAGGATTTTCGTCAGACCAATAACGATTGTTTTGTTTATTAATAACTCCATTATTTGTAAACTTGGATTCATCTGTCCATAAAACATGATCTAAAAATAATGGATTGTGATCACATTGCTCAACTATCCATGCAATCAAAGTTAATCTCCGATCAGAGTCTTGAGGCCGCAAGTGTTGAACCAAATCGACTTTATACGGCAGCATATTGAATTTTTTTAATGTCCTGTGAATTGAGCCAACTGATACACTTACTTCTTGCGCTACATGTCTAATAGAGGACCGTGGATTTACTCTAAAATAACCCAATATTTGTACTTCAATATCTTCGGTCAAAACATTTCTTTGTTGTTCTAAATTCTGATAATTTACTCCTGGTAATGTTCCACGCATTCTAAGCGATTGTTAAAGTTTTCGTATGTAACTTTGGGAAGTATGGTATCTATGGGATATCTTTGTGCGTATAATTCTGCCGCTCCGAGAATTACGTTTACATTCACCGAAAATTAACAACAGGTCAACTTTTTCACTGTTATTCATTTTAAACAATTATTTCGATTGAAATCAAATTAAACTTTTACCTGATTGTCAATTGCAATAAACGAAAAAACAATTGCGATGCGATTTTGTTGACGTACGCTGCCTACGGTTTTGTTTGATTCTTCTAATCGTATAATAAAATTGAAAAACTTTCGATGGCATTTTTCTCCAATTTTTTTTTATAAAACCCTATAAGAATTTTATACGTATGTATTTAGAAAAAATAAGCAATGCAAAAAATATATATATATATATATATATATACAGTGTGATTTAAAACAATAAGCTTAAAAAATTATCTAAACCAAACACTTAATAGAGTATTTGCAAATGAATAAAAAACTATTTAAACACTTTCTTGTGAAACGCAATACAAAAGAGTTATTGAGTGCGTCCGATTATATTGAACGCACTATATATATATATATATATATATATATATATATATATATATATATATATATATATATACAGGATGAGTTTTTTTCATTTTAAGCATTGGCATCTCAGAAAATACAAGAGATAGAGATTCGGTTAAATGGGGAAAGAGTTGCAGTTTTATGAACCTAAATTAAAGACACTTTCAGTCGGAACAAGTTCATGGCATTCTAAACAACTGTTATTATCGATTTGACACAAAAAAATGTAGAGGAAAAAATGGTAGTGTTTTTATGTTTTATCTACTGGCGTCGCCACTTTTGTTTTTTTAAATGGAAGGTATAGAAGGCTGTGCCTTTATCCGATGCGCATTTTTTTAAGCTTTGTAACGATATCAGACATGATGTATTTATTTATTTATTATTATTATTATTAGGAATACAACAAAATAAAAATTTTAGACAGTTTAATGCGTAACGTGTTGTACATACTAATTTCCTGCTCGCTTGAGTTAGAACAAACTTAGATTTTTTTAAGTAGCAGTAATAGTTGGCTTTGATTTTTTTAAAAAGAACTAATATTTCTCTTTATAAGGTTTGCTACATTTGATGAATAAACACGATACTGGAATTTTCGTATTATTGAGTGTCATGAAAAAAATAAACAAAGTACTGGTGCTCATTGTGTTAATTGAAATTTGGCAGTTTTGTAACTTCGTAAAATAAATTAAAGATGTTTTCTAATCGCGACAAATTTAATACGTTGGAATGTTTTATAGTATGTAATAAAAATAGTGTTCTTGCTGCCGAACGGTATCAACAATTGTATGAAAATCGGCGTCAACCATCTGTACCGACGTTCAACAATTTATACAGAAATCTGAGGCAGTTTGGTTCCTTTTCGAAACCAAAGAGGGATGAAAATATCATTAAATATAAGTTCAACCCGACAAATTTCGATGAACTTGATGTGTTGCAAACCACAGTCATGAGAGGTTTGAAGAAACACAAGTTTCACGCATATAACCTATTAGTAGGACAGACACTGCATCCAAGAGATCAAGATGCAAGAACTGCGATTAGTAACTGGTACATTAATATGATTCAACAGAATCTAGAGTTTCAAAATCAAATTTCGTCGACTGAAACCAAATTGACTAACTGCGGTATGTTCAATAGGCGCAATGAACATTTGCAGGAAAATCCTAGGATACTTCGTGAAAGAGAGCCTCAAAGAAAATTTGGATTCAATGTTTGGTGTGGAATTATTGGATCGCGAATTCTTGGACCTTTCATTTAGGACGAAAATCTGACAGGCCAGCGTTATCTTGAGTTTCTACAAAATAATTTTGATATGTTGGATATCTTAGATTTGGAAATAAGACGTAATTTACGCTGGTTTTAACACGACGGTGCTCCGCCGCACAACCAACTGCAAGTGAGAGCGTACCTAAACCAACGGTTTCCAAATTCTTGGATAGCAGGAACGGCCCGGCCCCTTGGACACCAAAATCGCCAGATGTTTCACTTTTAGATTTTTTTCTTTTTGGTAGGTACTCTAAAGGATTTGGTTTATCAACAAACTTATGCGACAAAAGAAGAACTACGTGATGCTGTGATACATGCCTTTCGCAATTTAGATGGTAAGAAAATACGGAACGCTGTAAATTCCATTGTGAAAAGATGCACCTTGTGTTTAAATAGTAATGGTGGACATTTTGAACATTTGCTGTGATAGATTAATTTTTTTACATGCAATTACTTTGGTCGAAATTTAAACTCAATAATGCCTAGTTTCTTTGCGTTCTTGTTCTATTTGAGGCACTAATTTTTACGTGAAATATTATAATAAATTGAGTAATTAACTTAAACGGATAAAAATGTTTTTCCACGGTACATTCTGTTTTTGCTACTCTCAATAATACAATAGTCCTGTATTGTTATAAAAAGAAAAATTTGTTATTTTTAAAAATGTCAAAGCCAACTATTACTGCTACTTAAAAAAATCTAAGTTTGTTCTAACTCAAGCGAGCAGGAAATTAGTATGTACAACATGTTACGCATTAAAATGTCTAAAATTTTTATTCGTGTCATTTTATTGTATTGCTAATAATAACGATTCTACAACATTTAAAAGAAAAATCACTAAACTTGTTTTCGCTCATCAAAGTTTGAAATGAAAAAAAAACTATTTATTATGGCAGGGGTGTAAAACTGCCAAAAACCATAATAATTAATTCATTTTTTCCATAGCCAAAATCGTTATAACTGTGTTATTTTTAAAAATAAATACATCATCATATCGTTACAAAGCGCAAAAAACCTTGCTAAATTCGATGCCGAGTAATAATCTGAAAAGAAATTTGAGCTAACTCGAATGGATTTGGTTTTATGCTCAAAAAACCTTATTATTAGGAATTTTCAAAATTCGATTAAACATTATTACGGCACCTTTTTACGCACAATACTAATACGGCATTAAAAATAATATGTGACGTTTCGTTTATTCTGAACCATCATCAGGTTTATTTTTTCTTATGGGGGTTAAGATATATTTTTATGTCGTTGGATGAAGAATGTTATGCTGATTTTAGCAATATATAACTCTTTATGGTTTGATCGACTGCGAACTAAAATAATGAGAAAAACACGAAGAATAAGATTCCGCCTTCTTGGATCCAGCAAGGAATAATTACAGTAGTTCTACTTATTTAATTGGTTAAACTCGTTAGACCATCCAAAAAAATATAAAAACAGTTAAACAATTTAAAAAAAAAAACATTAACAAACAACTCAAACAAGTAGGTCTATGTAACACGGTCATAATAGCGACAACGCAAATTTATCGATAGGTAACAACAAAATAATTACACAGACAAGCAAACAAAAATTATTATAATAAATGTTCGAACAAGTTTCCTCCTTCTTAAATACAGTAACGAATTCTTCTTCTACAATTGTTTACGCTTCTTTGAGTGGTTCGCCTGGGAATTTGACGAAGTTCATTAACAACCCTATTCTGGAGTTCTTCTATATTTTGCGGTGGCGTATTATAAATCATATTTTCTAAATAGCCCCAGAGGAAGTAATCTAAAGGGGTTAAATCTGGACTTCTTGCTGGCCACCTAAATGGTCCCCTATTTCCCATCCATTTATCAGGAAATTCGCCGTTAAGATATTCACTTATTATCGCAGCATTATGAGGAGGAGCTCCGCCCATTTGCCACCAGAGAGTCCATCTTTCGTTTAGCGGAACATCGTCCAAAAGGTCTGATATTTCGTTTGTTAGAAATGCGAGGTAGCGTTGAGACGTTAGGATACCTTCGTAAATAATTGGCCCAAGGAGCCTATCCTTCCAGATTCCAACCCACACATTAAAGGACCGGTGGTGGCCTTGTCCTCGTATTTGCCTGTTAATTCGTGGATTTTCAACGGACCAGTAGTGCTCGTTATTACGATTAAACATTCCATTAGTGGAAAAATTGCACTCATCTGTCCAAATTATTTCATTGAGAAAGTTGCGATTTTCCAGCATTTTGGTATTAAGTTGGTTACAAAATCCAGGACCGTCTCATATCGTCCCATTTGCCTGAATTCGTGGATTTTCAACGGACCTAGTAGTGCTCGTTAACGATTAAACATGGTCCATTAGTGGAACGGTTGCACTTAACACTCTGTCCAAACTGTCGTTTCATTGAGCAAGTTGCGATTTTCCAGCATTTTGCTCTAGTTTCAAATCCGACGTCTCATATCGTCCCCAGGCCGAAGGAGTTTGACTTGAACCTAAGATGGTTTATAACGGTAAAGTCATTAACTCTCGCCAAACAATGTCGTTTGGCACTTCAATAGTTTGCTCTAGTTTCTGAAGTAGATGTTGAAGGATTTTCTTGAACCTAAGATGGATAAATAAAGTCATAACTACTCAACAAATATGTACCTGCTGTAATATTAGCAGTCAAGTGATCGGCAATCTCTTATAATTAGTGGTCTGCTACCATATGCATTTCGAGGTTTCTGAAAACATACAAATTCTCGCAAATTTTGGTCTAATTTTAAAACATATCTCTGGTTTGGTTGCTGCCTCTCCGGATATTTCTCTAAATATCTTTGCATTAATAATGTTTAATCGAATTTTGAAAATTCCTAATAATAAGGTAGCCAAACGCGAAAAACAAAATTCGAAATTTTTAGTTTTTTGAGCATAAAACCAAATCCATTCGAGTTAGCTCAAATTTCTTTTCAGATTATTACTCGGCATCGAATTTAGCAAAAGTGCCGAATTTAAACCTATATCCTCTCTTATAATAAGCAAGATCTCCATGCTTGCCCTCGAATTTGTGACAGCCTGTACATTTTTAACTATGGCTGAAAAGTATAAATTTAGGCTTTATTTTCAGGCAAAGATTTTTATTTTAAAAAATGCTGGTATATCCGGAAAAGCTAGAAGTCTGAAAATATTTTTTGTTGAAGAGAACGCAGTCAATTATACTTAATTCTACATTTTCACGTTTTTATTATATATATATATATATATATATATATAATTAACCTTGACGATCAGTTAGAAGTCAAATTTTTTTATTTTTTGGGGATGTCGTGAATGGGCAGGGTTTGTAAAAAAAGACACAACTCTTTTTTGCTACGCCGAGCTTTGGAACTGTTTATTTCCTTTATCAAGGCTAAAAATTATTTTACATGTGACAAACTTTCTAGGATATAATGGCACTTACAGTGCAAAGTGAATTCTTAAATTATTAACATACCTTTAGATATTTCTGGAATCCTCATAATTTAAAAAACAAAAGGATATAAATAATCACCATTAACTACATTTAAAAAATTCTATTGGATATAATTCAAAATAAGAATGTCATTAATTCAACAGCTGAAATGTCAATGTAAATACATTCACTGTTAATTGAAAAGGTATAGTTAATATTTTAGATTTCAATTTTCTCTTTTATTTGTTTTTTAAATTAGATATCAAGAATTATTGACATTGTTCGGTAAATGAATTAAAAAAAATGAAGTAATTTTAATTAAAAAAATTTTAGGATAATTAAAACTTCATCTCTGACAGAGGTTAATAGACATCTAGGCGCTAACTTAAAAAATTAAAAGGAAGGAAACAATTTTAATTATAATCTTTTTAGGGTAACTATGTAACCTCTTTTTCATGTCAGATAGAGATTTATATTTAATATTTAATTAATCTTTAGACTTACCTTGCGTGTTATTAAGAAACTTTAGAACGAAAAGTCATGCAAAATTAAATTTTCTTTAAAAAATATGTCTGCACTTTTTCTCATAAAATTAATCGTTTTATTCAGATATTGAAAAAAATTGAACACTTAAATTCTACCTTAGGAAGTTTTTTGCCGCTAAATTAGGCGTCGTATCAAAAAATTGCATAGAACATAATTAATCAATATGTTTAAGGTCTACATCTAGGTATTTTTATATCTTTGAAATATGCAGCTGTTTTAGAAATATTTGATAAAAACCTAAAACTGACCCTAATAAACCCACCCTCTCCGCCGCTGGATTTTTCCCAAAATCTAATCAGCTCCAAGCCAAATGAAAGCAAGCTTACATACAAAATTTTAAGTACGTAAGTATTACCGTTCTGGAGTTATTGTGGATACTAACATACATCCACACACACACACACACACATCCAGACATCATGGCCGATCTTGGCCAAAAGTTGTAAAATGAGCTAATTAGTCGATTGCATAACCCTGTATACCTACATACGTATATGAAGGTTGGAAGGTAAAAATTGATATTGACAGTGAAATATTATTGGGCGAGATGCAACCCAATAAGTTACAATGCACTGTTTTTCTAAAATAAATTTAGAATGAATTTAGAAAAAAAATGTTAAAAACAGTGTGTAAAGAAGCAACCAATTATCTATTATTACCAAAATTTTTAAATCTATACCACTGCTTTTTACATTAAAAAATTTTTTTTTCATTGTGAAAAATCAACTAAAAACAACATAGATGGGTTTAGCATCACTCAACCGATAAATGCAAAATAATATAAGAATCTTGTTTCCTAATATATATTATAACAAACTTAGAAATGTTTGTTTCAGTAATTTTATTTAATGACCTACCTGAAGTATATTAATAATAATCAGAGATATTTTGTTAAAATCTGTAGTGGAATCCATGTGTGATATGTTTATATGTTTCGAACCAATCCACTGATTATATATTATTGGCCGAGATGCAACCCAGTAAGTTACAAAGCACTGTTTTTCAAAAATAAATTTAGAAAAAAAATGTTAAAAACAGTGTGTAAAGAAGCAACCAATTATCTATTATTACCAAAATGTTTAAACCTATAGCATTGCTTTTACATTAAAAAGTTTTTTTGATTCTGTAAAATCAACTAAAAACAACATAGATGGTTTTCATCACTGAACCGATGAATGCAAAATAATATAAGAATCTTGTTTCCTAATATATTATAACAAACTTAGAAATGTTTGCTTCAGTAATTTTATTTAATGACCTACCTGAAGTATATTAATAATAATCAGAGATATTTTGTTAAAATCTGTAGTGGAATCCATGTGTGATATGTTTATATGTTTCGAACCAATCCACTGATTATATATTATTGGCCGAGATGCAACCCAGTAAGTTACAAAGCACTGTTTTTCAAAAATAAATTTAGAAAAAAAATGTTAAAAACAGTGTGTAAAGAAGCAACCAATTATCTATTATTACCAAAATGTTTAAACCTATAGCATTGCTTTTTACATTAAAAAAGTTTTTTTTCATTCTGTAAAATCAACTAAAAACAACATAGATAGGTTTTGCATCACTGAACCGATGAATGCAAAATAATATAAGAATCTTGTTTCCTAATATATTATAACAAACTTAGAAATGTTTGCTTCAGTAATTTTATTTAATGACCTACCTGAAGTATATTAATAATAATCAGAGATATTTTGTTAAAATCTGTAGTGGAATGCATGTGTGATATGTTTATACGTTTTGAACCAATCCACTGATTATTTAATCGTGATATTATCACTTGAGCTTCTTGTTGTGTTGATACCTTTACAGTTGCCATTAACGAACCATCTGATTGTACATCTAACATAAAATTTAAAATCTAGAAAGAAATACTTAATGTCGTTAATTTAGTAAAAAAAAAACAGCTAACCTTTACAAATTGCTTAAGCATGTTTAATAAAATATTCCATAAATCTTTGTAATCCATAGTGTTATCCAAATTTGTAATAAGTACTTCAGCAGATAAACTCTCATTTTTATTATTAAAATCAACGTAATACTACAATGAGTTATTATACATTCAATATTTGTGCAAACTTAATTATACCTGATAGGGATTATACAAGTTTATGATATTTTGTGCACACATATTAGTTGGAAGATCCAATGATTTGGACAGGGTAGAACGTAAATTAAAACATACACTGTTTTGGTAGAGATCCACAGCTACTCAAAAAAATAATTCAGTACTATTCAATATTTCAAAAGTAACTTACAATTTTTATCTCGATACGAAAACTCCTGATTGTCTATCTGGTTCATTTTCAGCAAATTTGCCAAATTATTTTGGGCTTAATAACACTTAGAAACCTTTTTAATATGTCATTTAAATGTACAAAATTGTTTAAAGCCAAACTGAATAGTAAGTTGAAAAATTCCAAGGTCGTAAAATAGTGATAAAGCTCATGTGTGGTTATCTTTACAAAAGAATAGAATTTAAGGAAAACACTTTTATATAGAGATAAAGCTATATTAAATTAAATTAATAAACTATTACAATAAATAAAAAATAATCAAGCAGCAACATCAAAAAAGCGATCAATCATTGCTGAAACTTCATCAGGTTTATACTTCACATATTTATCAGGATTCTTTGCAAAGTGCATGTGTGCATACCTAAAAAAATTTGAATTAGTATTATCAAGAAATGCGCAAATAAAAATGTACAATTCATAAAAAGCATTATATTTCGGTACAATATATTCTTTATTATCTCTTTTTAGACTTTCGCGCAGTTCTACATCTGGTATTGAGTAACTTCTCTGCACTCTTGCAATTTCTTCCAGTTCTTTGTTAAAACCCTATAAAGGAGAATGCTGCACTTCAGCAAATATAATAGTTTAAAAAACACTTACAGCGAAACGTTCTTTAATTATAGCTCTATCTTTGTCTCTCATTCGATCACCGTGAATTAAATTAACAGGATTATCATCCGTACTCCAAATATAGCTGAGTAACTTACTCCAACTAAAACATTCAAGTATTAATATAGCTTGTCAAGTCCTATTTTTTTAATCAGATCAGTTTCAACAAGAAAATGTTTAACTCTTAAAGTGATAACTCTCAGCATCAGGCTCAATATAACAATTGATTGATTATCGTATCTCAAATTATCCCTCATAGTGACTAGTGTAGATTAGACTATCATATTTAAATTCCTACTATGAAATTCCATAATGTTCAATAAATTGTAGTTGCTTGTGTTTATGCCCTACATCCCTACTTATTTTAATTCTACTTTCTTCAATGTACGAAAAGTAAGCTTTGGCTGTTGCTGTCTTTTTATTGTTTTAAGAAATGCAATGGTAATATTCAAAAACAGAACTAACAATATAGTTTGGATTTTGTAACCCAATTTGCTGTAATTCACATTCGATGGTCGAGTCAGGGCACACGTAAATCTCAACCGTGCCTATACCTAAGTTATTAAATTATTTGACTGTGTTAGTTATTGTGAATTAAGAAAAATCAAATTTTGATAAACAGCATTAATCTTGCTTAAAAATGAGAGTTAACAACAATATTCCCTAGCAGATATATTTAAATCTAAAATGCAAGAATTTTAACTTCAGCTGCAATCTGCTGTGACCGCAAATAAATCAACTTCGTGTGAACCCGATAGTATACTTTCAAAAAAATTATGTGTTAAGTAGCTCCGCTAACAGTATCATTAGTGATAATTACATTTAGGTGAATTCTCTGTATCTAATATAAGATCAATGTCGTCATATTGATAAGCAGCAGGTGGGACCCATCTCGTTCTTATCACAGAATAATCGTCAACCAACAAGTATCACTTGTTTAAATTCGCTACAGACAAGTTTGGTCCTAGAAATATCTGGACATATAATGGAGGGAATGGAGAAAATATCTGGTGTGGAATAACACACGATCTTCCAACCCACAAAGTGGAAATTGAAGTAAATAAAATAATTGCTTTCTCATATACGTACGTATAAAGAGAAAGTTATGTAATCGGTTTTAATTTTCAAACACATTTTTTTACATATCTAACAACAAAACAACAACAAACTAATACTTTTTTATATAATTTCAAAATAAAAAATATATAATAAACAGTGGCGCGCCGTTTTTAAGGTACAAAATTGTGCATTTTTTAATTTATCAACTTTTTTTTTTAAAGCGGGGTATTGGGGGCTTTTAAGATCGCTAAGTAAAAATCATTTGTTAAAATGAAAACATTAAAAATGGCGGATCAAAAATGGGGGATTATCATGTTTAAAATACGATATGACTAAAATTCAGGTATTGTGGGCTAATGATCAAATTTGCAAATTTGTTAATTTGTAAAACATCTAAATAAAAAAGCTTTACAAACTGGCACTGAGGCACGGTTATTAGGGTGCAAAATTTTTTTGAAAGTCGGGTATTGGGGGTTCTTAAGATCGCTAAGAATAAATCATTTGTCAAAATTAAAAAATTCAAAATGGCACACACACACTTGCGAAACGTCGTAAAATGAGCTAACGTTAGTGAAAAAAAGTTGATTGCATAGTAGTAATAAACCACTTTGGCAAAAATTAAACGCTCTTGATAAAAATTCTTTTAAAGAAAGATTAAACAAACCGAATGATATTAATAACCATTTTTTTAATTGCCGTAATACTTGGTGCGCCTTAAATGATCACATTATCTATTATAACACAAATTTAAAAACTCAATATGATTCACTTTTATCATTTTAAAGTAATTGATGACGATGCATTTCTTAAGCTTTTACTGGAAATCAAAAGAAACGCATTTGATGTAGATAATATTAACGTTGGAATGTTAATGAAATGTGGTCCCTATGTGTTTCGTTATTTTGAGCATCTTATACACTCATGTATCGAGAAACTAGCAAAAGTCTTCCAAAGAAAAACAATACTTTAAGTCTCGATGATTTGCGACCTATATGTATTTTATCATGTGGGTCGAAAATCATCATGTAAAAACATATAAGATTATATCTAGCAAACAGTCGAGAAAGTTACAGTTGCACCATAGCGTTGATAGATTCAGTCGACGATGTCCTTAAAAACAGCAACGCTACAATACTAATTAGGCTTTCGACACCGTAAACATGATATATTATGCGCTATTTTGCATTTTATTGGCTTTTCAAAATCTGCTCAGCTTTTTATAAGAAATAATCTCACTAATAGGAATCAATTTGTTCAGCCTGATTGAGGTTTTTCAGAACTAGAGACTATTAACTGTGGAGTTCCTCAAGGATCAGTTCTTGGGCCTATTCTTTTTTGTATTTACACCTGCAATTTAGAAACTCATTTAAAGTACCTATTGTACTCCATATATCTAAGCAGATAACACACAATTGACTTACTCCTTTGGCCTTCAGATCTGCATGTTGCCAACAACTTAAAAAAGAGTGATTTGAGTTCTCTGTCTGATTATTCTTCAAAACATCAGTTCTCCATCGACCCTCTTAAATGTAAAGTTTTGGTAATGACAAAGACTATGTAAAAAATATGCATATTCAATGTAAGTTGTAATGATTTAGAAAGAAACCTTGGAGTATAACTAGACACAAGTGTACGATTTTCTGCTCATCTCAGGAAAAGGAACAGGCCACGTGTTTCATTCCCTCCCCAAGTGGGAAGGCGGGCTTTCAACCACAATCATGGAGTCCAGCATACAAACATACATTACGTATATATGCATGGTGGGATTAAGGATGGGTGTGGTCAGGATAGGATCGGAAGGAACGGAGTTAGGGTTCTGAGGGGGAAATTACTATCCACGCATTCGCCTAAATAGCGGCAGATGGTGTGTGTATACGCAGTGACCATGCCGAAACATATGTATAAGGAAAACCCCATGAAAAAACCTCATACAGGGTAGACGGTAACGGGAATCGAATCCATCACCTCCCGAATGCTAAGCGGATCGTGTTACCACAACTCTACTAACTTGGTCTCATACCTACTTTAGGAATATACCTCGGTGTTATCGCATAGTTCAAGCCTTTGTCCCGAAACTTCATTTCGTTTCGGTTCAACTGTCGTTTAGAGATGTTTATGACAGTGTTTTTGCGAATGATGTTGGTTGGTCCTTCATTAGCTTTTCTAGTTTCTTCTGCTGAATTTCCTTGTGCGTTGTCTTGGTCTTTGAATATTTGCTTTTGGTAGCCGTATTTATCCAATGGAAATTTTGTTCCTTCACTCGATTTCGAATGATTTCCCTCATCTTGTTGGATTGTTGTTCAAGCTGGTATGTTCTGAAACGGTGATGTCTGATTCGTTCTTTGACTAATGCTTCGCTAGCTCTCTTTGCAATTTGTGATATTTTTCGGCAGTGTATTGGAGTTTTGATGTTTAGCCCGGTATGTATTATGTTGTTACGGGCTTTGCAGAGGAAAGTTAGTTGGTTCTCTTCTAGTGCTAGCTTGTTCATAGATGTTCAAGCTTTCTGAAAAGATGTTTGACTTCGGGGACATACCGAGTTACTAATTCTATGTTGTGTTCCACCATTTTTTGCTTTTTGCCTCAGAAGTGGACTATACATATATATATATATATATATATATATATATATATATATATATATATATATATATATATATATATATATATATATATTTGAACGATTTACATCAAGATGCAAAATATTAACCGACAAAGCTCAAATACATATTTTACAAAAAATGTATATGCATCAAGATGTATCTGAAGGGCTACTTTCCCCAACATGCAACGGCCACTTGAAAAGTTATTCTTAGCTTCAATTGAACAGTGTGTTATTTTAAAGGGAAATGATATCACATATTGCTGATGTTATCTGTGTACCGAGATATTACGTCTACATAATTTTGTGAAACTAGCCATCTTGTATCGAAAAGGTAAAAACACTAAAAAGTGATTCGAAAATAGGGTTTTTAATATATTAAACATTTCATCCCAATAATATGCTACCATTTATTCAATTATGTGTAACGGCTGCATTTAAAAAATTACATTCAGTTAGCCATCTGATGTAATTTTATCTGTGCCCTGGGTAATGCATCTTTGCATTTGATCTGGAATATTCATTGTTCTGGGACTTACCTTGACACAGACCTATGTTCTTGAAATATGGTCTAAAAATTTCTACACTTAAAATTTAATGATCTAGACAATGATTTTTAGTAGACTTTGAAAACCATCTATAGGGAGCTGGTGACAAATAGATTGTATAACAATGTATTTTTCAAGAAATAAAGTGATATATGATAATACCTAGCAGAGTATGATTTCTTTTGTTCTTGGATTGAGTTGTAATAGTACTGTTCACATTTCGGCTCAGATATACGATAAAGCTCCAACAGACTACTTCGTTGTAAAGATTTCAGTACATAATTATTGTTATTTAACCTGAACAACGCTTTCAGCGCAATATCACCATACTGCTCGCTTTTGCTTAATAACGTGTGGTTGAGTTGCACAAGAACCTTCTCTGTAAAAAAAAATTGTCTTCAATCAAGATAACCGCCCCCAAAACTTACTAATATATAACCCTAAAATAGCTTTATTCTTGTCAGTAGCTTTCAATTTATCAAGCTGTGAGCTGTAATTAAGATCGTCAATCAAAACACGACCTAAAGTCGTTGTATATTCTAATAACTGCTCCAGAAACATCAAAACATTGCTAGTCAACTCATGAACAGTACCATCCTTCGGTAACTGAGTAACTGAATCTGACCGTAAACTCTCAATAAAATCTTCTAGAGCCTTCGCACCCTAAAAATTCACAATTAAATTCTGCTTTACAAAACAACATCATTACCGTAGTATGCAGCGTGTGTAGAATAGAATCAAACTTAGATTTCACATTTGGATCACACTCCTCAATAGTACGTTCAAAATCTGGTTTTAATATCAATAACTGTTTTAAAATGGGAAATAAAACTAAAACTGCACAAAAATCGTGTCTATTAATACAACGTTTTGCACGAGCAGCAATATTCTGTAAAATTAAAAATACAAAACAGTACTTTACAGTGGTAGGTACACAAACCTCTCCATCTTGCACAATTGTATCCATGGCATCCCGAACGATTAATTCAAAAACGCGTGGCTGGTGTGTTGTGGCAATAATACCTTTCATAAGCGATTGTTCTACTTGCATAAGTTTGTGTAAAGCCACAACACAAACTAAATAATTCTCCATTTCTTGCTCGCTATCCATCTCTTCGCCATTGTAAGGAACATCCAAATGCGTAGAAGCACGTCGTGTTCCCAACGCTAAACCTGTAGATTGCTCAATTGTTTGAGAAGCACGTAAAAGCATTCGTCCGGCTTTCTTCTCAAAAACTTGATGTAATCGCCTTGTTGAAGGTCGCCTAGATGTCTCATGTCTATTTTGAAACTTAGGTTTCTAAATTCAAATGTAATGTATAATAAGCATATTTAAGTAATTCCCCTACCAGCATAGGTGAACCAGCAATTCCCTGAACACTTCCTCCACTTACAGAGCGTTGGTGATTACGTAGTAAGGTAAGTGACCTTTGCAAGACACCTCCTCTTATTTTACCATAAACGGTTAAATATTCATCACGATTATTATCCAAAAGCCAATTTGCAATTTTTATCAATACTACCTTTGTTGATTCGGGAATTTGAGTTGGCGACGACGGTACGTCTTCGTTTGATGTATCTGTAAAAAAATGTATGATAGAACATGGGAAATCGAAACGCTAACTACGCCAGCAACATAAAAACGGATATCTTTATAAGCTGGGTTTGTCACATAACAATTCCGTCACTAGTGTATTTCACCCATAAGGTATTTTTTGTATTTGTGGGCCGAGATCTAGAGACAAACGCAAATGTCAGGCATCTCTATGCGCATCAACTACCAATGGTTATTAGCACTACTAGAATTTTTCGTTACTAAAGGAATTGCACGTTTAATAAGAAATCTTTAACGTGTCAATCATTGTATTGCCACAAGACCTACAGTTTTACTTCATCTCCGTTTTAGGAAAACGGCTACTTCAGCCAGATTTGAACCGGCGCCGCTTGTGTGAAAGGAAAGCACGCTAACCATTCCACCTCTGAGGCAGCTACAAGTAGTTTGATTTGTAAATCTGAACATTGTGATTTAAATTAGAATGTTTTTATTATAACCTAGTGTTACGGGAGAAACTGGAAGTAGAATCTGATGCAACAGCTAAGAAAAGGGGTGTCGGTAGTTCAGTGGTTAGGTTGGCCATGATATTAATTTGATTGTAGGATAGTTCGTAAAACAACAATATGGAAAAGTCATAAATCAAAAGGCGCCAATTTGTTTATAATCGAAAACCGAGATCTAAGCATATACATGCGAATATTTCACATCAAAGTTCAAAACAAAGTCTATTCAGTTCATTTTATTTTAAGAGATAAGCTTATATGTTACAAATTTTATTTTTGTAAATAATAAAAATAAACAAAAAACAATTTTACTTTAAATGAAAGTCTCTAAAACAATTTTTGTCTTTCGTTACATTTTGTACATTGAACTCTACTATACCCCTTGATACAGTTGCGACATCTTTTCTTGGGTTGAATATGTGATGGCCAGTGTTTTATGTAATCAAATCGTATGTCATCAATAGGATTAAATGTTACGTTCCTTCTTTAGGGGACTCTTATGGAGTTACATTATCCCTCAACGACGGAGAGTTTCTAGGTGTTGACGCTGATAGGCCTACCTCTTTTCCTGATTATGGGATCTTGATACATCAAACCGTGTGCAATTTCGTATCTAAATGTTAGTAATCTCTTGAATACCATATACTTCTGGGCACAATGTCTTTTGTACGGCAACCAAGCATTAACACTACATATATCATACCATATATGATATATATATCTATACTCCAAATCTATATCCTATATAAGGCCAGACATATCATATATAGATCTACTCTATATCAAATATATATATCTTTGATATATATTGCGATCAACTTCAAGTGATATATTCTTACTCAGCAAGATCTCAATCCTATACTTATTCCACTGGTTCGCATGTCATTGTAGTTCTAACTGCACCTCGTGTTCAAATTATTATTCTTTGACCATTGCTGGCCGATCAACTTCAATATATTTTTGTCAGCAACGGACCACCTCTCTTACTTTTTCCTATCTGACTCAAACTCAGCCAGGCATTAGTAGTGTTTCGGCAAAGTGCACTGGCTATGATATACCCCATTTCTTTAGGTGGTTTAGAAGGTTAAATGAGATAAACCAGTCATCCACAAATCTTAAAATTTTTGTCTCTTGAAGATGCTTACATAGCCACCACAATAGCGGCTGATGATAAGAGTACTTTCATTTTTTGCAGTACCCTTTCCCACATGAACTTCAAAATCCATTGGATCCTGATCTTGCGAACATTTTTATTCCCAACTTGTGAGGTCTATTTTTTACATATTGTTTTAGCGAATTGTGACCTTTGAATGGTATCATAATTTCATCAACCAAGTTGAATTCTTCAGGTTCTATTTTAGAAAAACGTTTACGCACTTCTTCAAAAAAAGGGCGGACTTTGAATAGTTTGTCGTAGCCTTCTTGGTCTTTGGTCTTCATTTTTATGTTGTCATTGAAGAGAATATTATTTCTTAATTTATCGAACCGGTTCCTGGACATCACATCTCCTATTGGCGAGTATTTGGTTTCTTTAGCCAATACATTCTATTGCTTGAGCATTTTTATCAATGCCAGATACAATCTTGCATTTCCAACAATGAAATTTCTGCAAAATGTCGTTATGAAGAGAACGAGAATTTTTTGAAACAATAAATATTAGTTTGTTCCGCAATGTTCTGTATCATAACGTCATCTATGAATAATTTAAAAACAAGCATTCTTTGTCAAAATTTATATACACAGATTTTCATTTGTATGCAATATTAGGTTACAGCTATTTACCTTTTTTTATCTGAACAAGCTGTGGGTCATTGTAGATTGTACTAAGGAAACGCGCGGTTCTGTTCTCTCGATCAAAACAAATTTGACCAAAACAACAGTTAATAGCACAATCCGCTTAAGCGCATTTTCACTCCACCAAAAATAGATAAGCACTGAAACCCAACACTTTATCTTTCTTCAAAATTATTAACGAGAACGTCAGAAGTCAGAACAAATTGACGGACATCAACACAAAACAAAACTCCCCGGGATGGATGAATTCTTTCTATAATCGACACAAGGTGGACGGGCTAATTCTCTAAAGATAACTCAAATAACCCGGAAGGGAACAGGTAAACTTTTTGCGCGCGGTACTACATCACAAACTCTCGACCACTTCTTACAACAGCTCGTTCCAAACTAACTAAACGAAGTTCCGCTACCCACGAAAATCTTAACGTTGTGCCATTCTGCGAACACTAACTGAACAATTCCTTGAGAAAAAACATCTCAAGCCCAGGAGTGACACAAAAAACCTTCGATCGCTAGAACTCAAAGTACGACATTCTCTTTCTACCGAATAAGCCCTATTACTCAAAAAACCATCTATACGCTCCCCATTAACAACTTTATCCAAAGTGAACTGGTCAACTATAAGATACCAAAATTACTCAACGCGCAGCAGATTTACGACATAAGCACGATAAGAAAAAAATAAATTTCAACGGCGAAAATACGTATATTATATTTCATAAAACTCTTCATGATAATCCATTTAATTCTCAAAACGAAACTATTTTCTTTCAATGCAAGAAAAAAACACAATTTACGTAAAACTACATTTATCGAAATTCTACAATACGATATCCGATATTAATTTGATTGTCGGATAGTTCATAAAACAACAATAGGGGAAAGTCATAAATCAAAGGACGCCGATTTATTTATAATTGAAAACCGGGATCTAAGCATATACATGCGAGTATTTCACATCAAAGTTCAAAACAAACAAAAAACATGTGGAGTCAGTGGGTAAATATCAAGCGCCATCAAAGTCTTTTCAGATCATTTTATTTTAAGAGATAAGCTTATATGTTACAAATTTTATTTTTGTAAATATTAAAAATAAACAAAAAACAATTTTACTTTAAATGAAAGTCTCTAAAACAATGAATTTTTGTCTTTCGTTAGACACAGGGCAACTTTACATTTTGTACATTGAACTCTACTATACGCCTTGATACAGTTGCGACATCTTTTCTTGGGTTCAATATGTGATGACCAGTGTTTGGTGTTATCAAATCGTATGTCATCAATATGATTAATTGTTACGTTCCATTTTTTAGGGGACTCTGATGGGGTTACATTATCCCTCAACGACGGAGAGTTTTTAGGTGTTGAGGCTGATACTCTTTTCCTGATTATGGGATCGTGACACATCAAAGCGTGTGCAATTTCGGATCTAAATGTTAGTAATCTCTTGAATACCATATACTTCTGAGCACAATGTCTTTTGTACCGCAACAAGCATTAACAATATATATATATATATATATATATATATATATATATATATATATATATATATATATAAATATAAATATATATATATATATATATATATATATATATATATATATATATATATCAACCAAATGATATACGCATTCTTACTCCAAATCTAATCCTATATAAGGCCAGACGCATATCATTTAGATCTACGCCCCTCGTGTTCAAATTTTATTCTTTGATTATTGCTGGCCGATCAACTTCAATATATTTTTTGTCAGCAACGGACCACCTTTTTACTTTTTCCACTGGTTCGATTCCTTGGTAAGTTTAAGCAACATGCACTGGTTTATTATCATACCATTTGGCAACGATTATATTTTTTTTGTCAAATGAACCGTGGCCTCTTATTTTGAATTCCTTATCTCACTCAAACTCACAGCCAGGCATTCGTGTTTCGCAAAGTTCCTGTGGCTAGAAACCCCATTTCTTTTAGGTGGTTTAGAAGGTTATATCAGATAAACCAGTCATCCATACAAATCTTAAAATTTTTGTCTCTTGGAAGATCTTTACACAGCCACACCACATTATGCTAAGAGTGCTTTCATTTTTTGTAGTACTCTTTCCCACATAAACCTCAAAATCCACTGGATCCTGCTCTTGCGAACATTTTTATTCACAACTTGTGAGGTTTATTTTTTACATATTGTTTTAGCAAATTGTGACCTTTGAATGGTATCATAATTTCATCAACCGAGTTGAATTCTTCAAGTTCCATTTTAGAAAAACGTTTACGCACTTCTTCAAGAAAAGGACGGACTTTGAATAGTTTGTCGTAGCCGTTAATTTATCGAACCGGTTCCTGGACATCACATCTCCTATTGGCGAGTATTTGGTTTCTTTAGTCCAATACATTCTGTAGCTTAGCATTTTTACAATGCCAGATAAATTTGCATTCCAAAAAATTGTGAAATTTCTGAGAAAGTCGTATGAAGAGGAACGCCATTTTTTTGAAACGAATAAATATTAGTTTGTTCCGCGATGTTCTGTATCATAACGTCATCTATGAATAATTTAAAATAACCTAATGGAGACATATCCTCAAAAATGCTGTGATTCACATGGCATGATTTTCAGTTTCGCTATTGTCCTTTTTTCTAGGCTTAAATTTATTTTTTATGCTACACTTTTTCTTTTTGATCGAAAAAAGTGTAGCCAAAGGCACATCATCTTCGTCGAATGATTGCTCATGCTCAATGTCTTCTAATTCAAAATGACTACAGTTTTCTGCGGTTTGCATTGCTGATTCTTGTATGTCTGGATCGAGAAACCTCATCATTTTCATAATAATCGCCGTCTTGTCATCATTTATTAAATCTGTGTCCGATTCGTCACCCTCCAATAACATCAATAACCTTTTTTCCTCTTGCTCTGTCAAACCCGTTCTGGACATCTACTACACGAAGGGTATTTTAATAATTACCTTTGAAGGCCACTAACGCCAAATGGAATCACGAGAGAAAATACCGTAAAACTTGACAAAAACAAATGTATTTATTCCAAAAACGTACTTTAGTATACACTTAGTATTCACTAATATTTTTTTTGTTAAAAATATTCAAACTCACGTTACAAAAATCGTATAAACTTCACAAAAAAACCGCATTAATTACTAACACGTGCAAACAAATCGAAACTACTTTATTGTATCTATTTTAATGTCGTTTTTTAAGATTCGCACAAGTGCTACCATCTATACATGAAAGTTATCAGCTGGGTAACCGATGACGTCGGCCTGCTTTACAGATTTCTGTACGTAGTGCGCAAAAGCTACATATGCCATATGGCATTATTGGGCCGGAAAGGATTAATGTTAAAAGCTTTCATCAAAATCATAATAAATTGTCGCTGCAAGGTCGTGTAACTCAAAAACTACTATTAGTAATTTAGCAACGTGAACGTAATCGAAATATTTTATCTTCTAAATTTATGATTTGCATGTTAGTACTGTAATATAGTACGAAAATCACATGTAATCTTACATACCATAACGAAATAATACGCTTAAAGTTTATTAACACTATGTATTATGATAATAAAAATTAAATAATCAGAGTATCTGTACAAACGTTTTAAAGTCACAAACAAATAAATTCGCCTCCGAAAAGAAGTAAAGCGCGACTTTTCTTATGTACAATTTTGAAATACTAAATGCAAACGTCGGGATGAAGCTTGCAAGATTCAGAATTCCCAAGGTCAAATAACTTTATACCTTAAATCTTAGTGTACAATAATAAAAATAAGAATAAAATAACATACAATACGAAAATTACAATAGACGACTGAATATGCTTCGGTAAAATTATATCAATCGTCTGTACGGTGCTTCTACGGTAAGAAATAACCCAAAGCATGATCATCCGTTTATTCAAGTACAGAAATACAACTTTATTAAAATTTACCAAAAATAATTATATTGATTCGCCTCCCTGGCGCACAGCAATTGGATGTGTTTTCGTACAATCGACCATCCGTAATTGTCGGAAAATACCAATAAACCTTCAATCTCTTTCTACGGACAGCTTTTCTAACGTCAATTTCAACTAACTGATTCTTTTAATTTATATTCGAAAATTTAACAGCAAAAACATTTAAACTAAGACAGGTGATTTAATAACTGCTTCTCCTCCACAAACATTAATTTATTTACAAAACATTCTTTGTGTTTTATATACACAATTGTAGCAATATATTTACAGCAACCTTTTGTGTATCTGAACAAGCTGTGGGTGCATTGTGATGTACAAGGGAAACCGGCGCGGCTCTCTCGATACAAAACAAATTTACCAAAACAACAGAATAGCACAATCCGCTTAAGCGCGATTTTACTCCACAAAATAGATAAGCACTGAAACCCAACACTTTATCTTTCTTCAAAATTA
>JARFJB010001852.1:1002500-1062500 GCA_036346205.1 Vesta saturnalis | reverse complement strand
TGTGTCCGTGTGTACGTGTGTCCGTGTGTCCGTGTGTCCGTGTGTCCGTGTGTCCGTGTGTCCGTGTGTCCGTGTGTCCGTGTGTCCGTGTGTCCGTGTGTCCGTGTGTCCGTGTGTCCGTGTGTCGTGTGCGTGTGCGTGTGCGTGTGCGTGTGCGTGTGCGTGTGCGTGTGCGTGTGCGTGTACGTGTGTGTGTGCGTGTGCGTGTGCGTTGCGTGTGCGTGTGTTTGTGCGTGTGCGTGTGCGCGTGCGCGTGGCGTGCGGTGCGTGCGTGCGTGTGTGTGTGAAAGCCTAAAGAGAGAGGTGAGAGAAACGAGGTAGAGCAAGAGAGATGTGCATTATCAACTTCTATTATAGAAAATGTTCATTAGTCTATACGCCACTAGATGGCGCTAAAATCAATTTTACTCAAAGGGCCAGGGCTCAGACCCTGATGCAAATCCTGTCTCACAAGGCTAGGGCCACGTGATTAGAATACAATTTTGTATGACGTGGCGAAGCCCTACAGCTGTAAGATTAAGTTAGAATCCATACAATTGCACCAAGGTGGCCACGATAGGGGCTAAGCTCTACACTTGTCTTATAAGATTAAGGTTCCCATACCATCTCCAGCTAGAGGGCGAAGGCCCGAGAACAAGTTGCGAAGCCCTACACGTGTCTTACAATTTCTCGTATAGGTAAAAAATCATCCGAACTTACCCAATAGCATATGACCATTTAAAAAGTTGGACCGATAATTTTAATAATAATATCTTATTAGGGTAATTATGCAATTTCCAACATTGTAAGCGTGCGCGTTTGCCTAACCTCCAGGGGTACTGCTTTTAATACAACCAAAAGGACCTTAATTAGGGTTAAAGATGACCATCAAAAATGACCCTAAGACCAACTCCAGGTCCAAGATCAACCCCAAGTCCAAGACCAAACCCTAGACCTGCATATTCCCCTCACGTGAGCAAGTACAAAATTGCTGCCAAAAAGGCTCTTAATACAACATTGAAATTCTATCAAGGGTTGACCCCGAAAAGACCCCATAGGGGTCGAAAAATCGCGTCCTACACGTGGGCAGATAAAAAATAATTAGGTGTGGAAAAAGGCCCCCGAAAAGGAACCATAGGGGTGGAAAATACGGTCTTACACGTGGGTGTGTAAAAACAAAAATAATCTCCCACTTGGGCATATAAAAAGTGAAAGTGGGTGGGGCTTGTGACGTACAAAAAGTGGAGGGATGGTACCGCGGTTCTACTGCTACCTTTGAACTTGACTCTCAAGTTCATACCTTTGCTAATACAAAACGATTTATTGAGGGAACGGTTGATTTAAAAGTTAAATGATTGTGATACGTGGAAGAACGAAGTTGAGGTTATGTTTTGTTGCCTGTAGTTTTCAATTCACTTAAGCTCTGTTTACACTGTAGCCAGTCCACTATTACCCCAATAGTGGACAGGGTCTGGGTGGATTAATGGACATACATCATGAACACTTTTCGCTATTACAGATCATGCCGAGAAACTACAAATCTCAAAATAAACGAGTTCAATATGACGCAACAACACTTAACATGGCTCTAAAGGAAGTGCGAAAGGGCAGGACGTTGCGAATCGTGGCCGAATTATATGAGGTCCCTAAGTCAACCTTGGAAAAATTAAATAGAAGTGAAAATCCTAATAGTATAGTCGTTGGTGCAGGACGAAAAACCAAGCTCACGAAAAATGACGAGGATGCCTTGGCGAAATACTTTCACGGTTCCGGAAAATATGGATATGGGCTAACAAAGATGGAATTACTGGCCTTAGTTAAAGACTACAGTAATCAAAAAAGGGTTAAATGGTGTAATAACGGACCAGGACGGGACTGGTATGAAGGATTTATGAAAAGGCATCCAGAGATATCTGTACGAAAAGGTGAAACAATGAGTTCGCAAAGACTACGGGGTGCGGATCCATTCGTTATCAGGAACTGGTATGAAAGTTTAAATCAATTATTTATACATGAAGACATCGGTGTATTCCATGGGGATAGGGTTTATAACTGCGATGAAATTGGTTTTTCTCACGATCCCAAAGACATAACGTTGATTACACCGAAAGGACAGAAAGGTGTATCCAAAAACATAGCTGGGTCGGGTAAAAAAATACGACAGTTTTGGCATGTGGAAATGCCAATGGGGACAAATTGACCCCCTGTATTATATTTAAAGGAAAATACGTATGGCAGAACTGGATTCCAGACAATGACTATCCAGGTAGCGTATATGCAGCCCAAAAGAAGGGCTAGATGGATAGGGAGTTGTTCATTAAATTGTTAAACCATTGTTTTTTGCCCTTTGTTAAACCAATGGAAGAAAGGAACAATAAAAAGGCCGTCCTTATATGTGATGGGGCAGCAGTTTCTACTAGTTTTACCTTATCCTAATCTGCAGTTGATAATGGAGTCGTGTTAGTAAAAATGTCACCTAACGTAACGCATTATATTCAGCCCCTGGATAAGTGCGTTTTTAAGCCAATCAAAATAGCTGGAATAAGGAAATGATAAAGTTCAACAGAGAATTTCCTGGACATGTTTACCGACCAGTGAATTTTCTTCAAAGATTCTTCTGGGAACAGGCATTCAAAGCCGACTATCGAGTTTCATGGTTCAGATCTACTGGGATTTTCCCATTGATTTTAAAACATTTCCTGAAGAGGCTTTCGATATCATAAAGTTAAACAGATTTAAGGGCTCCAACCAAACAGTTACACAACCTCCCGAACTAAACGACGGGAAATACCCTGTCCCATAATCGAGCGAACATTGCAGACCGACTTGCAGAAGAAACAAAAAACCTGCTCAATTGACAGGACAGTCATAAAGATCAGAATTCGAAGATTTTATAAGGACTAAATTAACAGAACATGTAACAAAAAGGCTACCGAACTAAAGAAACGAAAAGGGTTTGCGAAAGTGAGATATCTTGACATCGTAAAAAGCGTTAAGGATTCTGAAAGAAAGGAAATAGTTGAGAAATACGTGCATAAGAAAATAAATGCAGGCCCTAGTGGCACGTCCACATCAAGCCACCAGAAATCGAAAGCAAAAGTATCCGGAAGCAACATAAGCAATCATCTAGCAGCTCTTCGGGATTTAAAATTGATATCGAGTAGGAAAGCGAACTTGAAGCAAAAGATTTCGAAAAATGGAAATTGAAGAACAATCTTATAAAATAGAAATAGAACCAGAAAACAAAACCAAAAAGCACAACCCGATCAACCAAAAGAACAACAGTATGAATTCGAAGGTGAAGAGGATAAACTAGAAGAAAAGCGTACACTAAAAAAACAAGAGGATGAACTTGAAAAAGAAAACGACAGAAATGAAAACGGTCGAGAACGTGAACAAGAAGGGTATGTAGAAGCACGCGAAATAGGAATAACGAAAAGACTGATAACATACTTAAAACCATTACATGTGGAACATTTGTACAAGTCGTTCGTTTATAACCATGATACTAAGAAACAAGTCATAAAATTTTTCATCGGGAAGTTTTAGAAACAAGCTTTGATAAAACGTGCAATATTAGTTGTATGAGAAATCATAAGGGTAGCGAAACTATTTGGTTTTTCATTATTGGATAAATGTACAGTTACAGAAGACCAGATTGTTACTGTTCTAAAGCGGCCAAAAATAAGAAGAGGCGTTTACATTCTAACCGCAGAGGAAAAAGGCAGCGTCAAAAGCCGAAAACATTAAATTTTTAAGAATTTTTATTAATTTCAAAATGAATTTTACGTTGAAATAGTTTATAGTCATATTTTGTTATTTTTCATCCGAATATAAAGATTTTTTCGCCAATTTTTTTATTTCGCTTTGCCAATTGTCCGCAATAAAGCGCATTTTTTAATACAGTGTTATGTGTGAATAAAGCGCCACATCCGCAATTAGCCCCTGGGATAATAGTGGAAAAAACTTGTTGCAAAAATGTGTCATTTTTTTATCGGCTAGCTATTAATTTGTTTAATTCAGAGAAATTCCTATAATTTTGGGTCTCTAACATAATGTAAGTCAAACGAAATTTTTATAATTAACACTATACTTTTTGTAGTCTTCCTGTCCACTATTATCAGTATGGTCCACAATTCCCCTCTCACTCCTAAATAAATTGTAAAAACAGCATTACGTTTGATTACGCTGATAAAGTGTTGTTAAGCTAACCAGCTAAATTTTTACTAAAGCTGGCCACAGACTATCAGGTACACCTGACAGGTATAACTGTCAGGTGTACCTGATAGTCTGTGTCAGAAATAACTAGTCTCTCAGGCGACCTGACAACTGATGAAAATTCGATCAGTTCTGCCTGACAGGCGAGTAGACTTGATGTGTGTGTGGCGGTTCCATCAGGTGTACCTGAACAGGTCTCAATTTTCAAAAGTCACTTTTCAACAATCTTATGGTGAAATTTTTACGCAATATTATAATTACTATTGTTTTTATTTCATTACTTTGGTTGGTTTTACCGTTGTGTCCTTTTTTAACAAATAAAACAATCAGTTTACACTGAAAAATGTAGCAAAGAAATAATGAAGTTTTTGGTGACTTCATTGAGATTTATAAAACTGAACCTTGGTTGTGGAAAGTAAAAGATGATGACTATCACAATAGCGACAAGGGAGATACTGCATACCGGAAATTAGTGGATACATTGAAGGAAATAGATCCTAATGCAAACGAAACTTCGGTTAAACAGAAAATCAATAGCTTACGATCCAATGTGCGGAAGGAGCAGAAGAAAATTGATATCTCAATGAAATCTGGCGCCTCAGCAGATGACGTATACAAACCTTTCCTTTGGTACTTCAAACTTTTTGATTTCCTGAAGGACCAAGATAATCCTAGAGCATCGGTCTCAAATTTATCTCCTAAACATGACAATGATGAGGTAAGGAAAAATACAAATATTCTTTTTGACAACGTTTATTTACCTATGTTTAGTTGAGTTTATCTTTACTTAGATAAGTAAATAAAAGTTTTAATATAAAGCCCTCCCCACTTATAACTGTAACGCTTTAGTTCAATAGATCTGTTTGTTCCTCAATATGTGTTTATTTTGCCATGACACTTTCCTTCGTCCATGAAGTAATCCATGAGTTGTTCTCTAACTTCTATGGCATTTTGATAAATATTTCCTCGATTACGAGATTCCAGTGAGCTCGTATTAGATTGTGCCCTATCACAACCAAGAGACAAAATACTTCCATCTTGAGCACTTTGTTGATACAAACAATTTGCAGGGACATAAGCAGTAGGCTATTGATCCATCAAAAGTTATGCAGAGCACAAGCTCATCACTACCTCTTCAACATTTTGTGGTTCTAAACTTATTGCCGTATGAAAACACGAAATCTCGATGCAAGAGTACCAAATACGTTTTCAACTATATGCCTTACGATATTTAAAACCTCTTTTTGGCTGATTCAAGACATGCCTGTCTAAATGGCAGCGGAAATGCATCGTCTGCGACAAAACATACGGGACATTTTTAAAATGTTCAGTGACGTTGTCAGGTTGAGGTACGTAGACTCCTCTAATTTTTCTTAAAACGTGTATTCTGGAGTACACCGCCGTCGGATACGCGGTCATTAGTTCCGAAGTCCACAAGGAGGAATCGGTAGTTTGCATCTTCAATAGCGAGAACAACCATACTATGCTTTCCTTTCTAGTTGCGATAATAAGAGCCTGAATTTCTTGAAGGAACTGTATCAATATGCTTGCCATCCATGGCGTTTATGTAGTGTGGGAGGTTCCATCGGTTCTCGAAATCTTTTAATATTTCTTTCCATTTTTCTGCAGAGCTGGGAAACTGAAAAATAAAAATATAGTTTTAATAGACAAAAATTAAACTGCATTTTGATTTTAGGTGAACGTTGATGATCCATGGAAAACCAACTCGCACCAACTACCTCTCAAGAAGAGCGGCGGGAATCGACTTAACCTACGGCGTCGACTGGGATTACACGATCTGGGTCTAGTAAAAAGAGGAAGTCTAATGATGATATATCAGCTGAAATATTGTCTACTGTTCGTGATCATTTCAAACAACCGCAACCACAAATCGACTGTTGCGAGCTCTTGGGACGAACAGTAGCTGTTAAAATGAGGGGTATTAAAGATAAACGCCTGCACCTTATGTTCGAAAAAAGAATTAACGACATACTATATGATGCACAAATTTGCGCCCTTAACTACTCACATTCCACTTTCACAAGTTCACAACATTACACTCCATCTACCACACCAAGTCCAAAACATTACACACCAATTCTCACACCAAGTTCACAACATTACACACCAACTCCCGCACCATTCATGCATCAAGAACAAAACTTAACTCCTCAAAACAATACAGAAACAGCAGAAAGGTTTTTATCAAATTTCATTGAAACTTTTGAATGAGTGAATTAACAATAACTCTTTATTGATACACAATTATTGCATGCAACATATCATAGGGCGTGATTACTTCCCGTGGCGGCTTCTTCCATCAAACCAGTATGTCTGCACCACTTTTATGCAAAAGTTTGGATAGTTTGATATTCCTAGTTTAATTAAATTGAAAATGAAAAAGTTTGTTTAATTATATTAAAAGTTTACTTTCTATTTTTTCTTTCCTTATGATTTATTAAAAAGGTGTCCTATTGTTAAACATTCTATTTTATAGTTTAAAGATTTAACAAAAAAATAAAGGTACACACCTTAATGTATTTCTGCAGAACTTTGTAGAGGGCCACACATGTGTCAGGAATAATTTGTCCTAGAGATTGTGGTGAAATCCTAGTTGAATATTTGAGACACTCATACGGTTGTCCGGTTGCTAAGAATCTCAAAGTACCTGTCAGTCTTTCGTTCTGGGGATAAAGCTGCTCTCATTTGTGTATCTTTCTTCTTAATCAAAGGAGATACAAGTGACAGTAACTCATTGTACACTGATTCGTTCATGCGCAAGAAATTGTGATAATCAGATGGTTAATCTCTTAATTCATTAAGGATACTGATATGGGAAAATTTATTTCTTCTCTGCAATCATTTCTTAACCGTTTTTTTTGTTTGTTTCACGTGTCGCAAAAATTACAAAAAATAACGAGAGATAAAACAGATTATCTCCTGGAGAATCCATGATGGTGAACTGACAAACTTGACAGGTATACATGAAGAGTGTGTATATTCCGCAGGTAACAGGTATACCTGTTCAGGCGTACCTGTCAGGTGTACCTGATAGTCTGTGGCCGGCTTAACAGTGCACTGGTTGCGTTTCTTTTGGAATGGAAAGGTTACGCACGAAGTCACGTAGCGGGGAGTGCGTAATTCCGTGAGTGCGCAAATTGCTTTACAACACGTGTTACGTACTATGCTTTTGTAACTAACTCCCTCAGCTACAATTTTAGCTGATAAAGGTTTGGTTATAACCCAGTAGGTTTTGTGTCGTTTGCTCAGTCGGAGATTACGATAGGCGGGGTTCATAAATATTATCAGATGTTGCTTTAAAAAAATGGATACATATAGATATGTACGCTTTACAAATTGTTATTGCTTCAACCTGAAACTAAATTATTAAATAAAATGGTGCCAACTCGTTTTATAGAAAAAGAAGCAAACCATGAATATAATAAAGTTAAAAAATTGACAATAACAAGCTTTATTTACTACCTTAATTTTGATTATAAATGAGAATATCATAGAGCTAATGTTACTAACGATTTTACTACCTAAATTTTTATTATAAATGAAAATATCTTAAAGCTAGTGTTAATAACCATTGTTTAACTTAAGCAAAATTAATTTATGGAATTACTAATAGAAATAAAATAACTGATTTTGATTATACTGTATTTCTGTAGGCTCCAAAATGGTGGCTTGCTTAATCAGTACTAAAACTGGATTCGGATGCATTAAAATTCCCAAATGTATAAATTTAATGGATATTAAAATTATTAAAATTCCACTTCATAGTAACAAATGTTATTGCGTCATTATTGGTTAAACACAATTACACCATAAAGCAACTAACGGTAAAATGCAATTGGTTAAGTAATTATGCGGATTAATAAAATATAATAAAACGTAAAGTAGAAGCAAATAAAAAGTGCCTGAAAAAGTAACTATCTCAAACTGTTGCATAATAGCTTTAAATAACTTACCATACAAATTATATAGCACTTATTAAAACATGTAACAAAGCAACAGTGGATGCGCTACATTCACCTTGAAAACCATAAAAAAAGAATCGCTACAGTAGTCTTTGCGCATGCACATGTGAATCAAATGTTTTCATGAAACTATGATATGCAACACTCGCTGCACGCAATGCATGTTAAGTTGCCTAAATAGGGGAAATAGCGTATTTCGGCGCACGGCGTGGCGCACGGTGCAGCGCCTAGTGAACCGATCGATTTCTTTTGAATTTCACATCGTACATATTTAAAAGCACTTCTAACGGTTTATCTAAATATTAATTGTAATTACCTAACATAATTAGAACAATATCTGTATCAGAGAACTTTACTACAACATTAGAATCTGCATTTATTTTAGACGCATGGTACACAATTTTAGTGCCAGCCTCTTCGTGCGATGGACAAACAAAATCGGGATTCTCCGCTCGTACAACACCATTTACGACACTGTACGAGTAACAATGAGTAAAATTTAATACAATAGTCTTATTTCCAGTGAAAAATTATGAAAAGGACAAGGGCTTCTTTAAATCTGTCGTTCCTAAGTTCTTTTACAAAATCATGTGTCCTAGTTAGTTCCGGACCAGAGATGACGTACTCATGGTTACTGTTGATACCTCCCCTCAACGAACGTTCATAATCCTTAGTAGATGGTGAGCAGTACCGATCAAAAACTATATGCACATATGCAGAATTATAACTCATTAAAATCTGCAAATTTTTTTTAGAAATGTTGCCGAACGATTGTGGCACAAAGAAAACATCAACAATGACAACACCGATGCGGTTCGGTAAAGTACTATCGTTTCGCAAAATTTTCACTTTTAGAAATCCTGCCATCTGAATGGCATATTGAAGAAGGCATGAGTCATCGAACGAAAACATTTTTCTATATCTGTCGCCTCTTCCATTGAAATTTCTAACATTTGACCGAATTAATTGCGTTGCTCTGCGATTATCTTCTGAGCACTCGGAAATAAATTTATCTCGCAGTTCCCGTCCTTTGGTTTCAACATTTAGAGGAAAATCAGCTAAAGGATTAAAACTTTTTTAGTACATCTATAAACGCAAATAAGTTGGCAGAGTCTTTCATGATTTGATGATGTCGCATCCTGAATTTTTTTTATCCGCTAAGGTCAAACCCATATGAAATTATTGCGATATTATGCCATGGATCTTTGCCCATCGCTGCACCTACCGAATTAGTAAAATGCGTTATGTCGGTCAATCTTCTTGCCGCATCAGCATTCACGGTTTGCGCTAGTGTTAAATCTACTGACACACGCGAGAAAGAATTGAACGTTCTCCTTGTAACGATCCAGCTTAAATTTACTAAAATTTTGTAATTAATTATTTTTTTAATTGCCCTACAGTAATCAAGTTGGATAAAGTTGCATAAAATTAAAACCAATTGCAAAAGATTGCGCGATATTGCATCACAATTTTAATCCCCTCCGACGTGAATATCAAAAAGCATCAAATGCTCTTACGTCAGAGAACCCTCACCAATCACAGCCAGAGAACCCCTGCATAGAAGCCGGACCCACGCACCGCGAATTATCTATAAAGACCGCGGCGCTACCGGAAAAATTCTACTCTCTGCGCGCTCCGCTCTCTCTCTCTAGTCTCTACTCTAGCATCTAGAACCGATATCCAGACCCCGCGCACCTGCAGTACTTAGTTTCGTTGTATACGCCGCCGACCTGTCGAATGCCCCATTCGTTCATCCTGAACCGTCGTGTATCTTAAGTCGCGTTACTTCGCCGCCGTCACCGGTAAATCAGCGTCATACAATCAAGCTGCTGGTTGAAATAGGCTAAGGTTAACAGCACGTAAGTTTCATTGCACCACTTTTCTTAAACATTACACCAGACACCCAGAGAAACGACGAGCTGCAGAGCCCGGTAGTTATCTCACCGTTCCAGTACACACACTAGAAGTACACGACAGGTTGTAAAGCCTGAAGTCACTTTCTGGAACTATACACACAAACCAGGACGTTGCTACTGTGGGCTAACGCCCTGAAGTAAATTTCCATTTACTCCAGCGGCATAAAGGATATTCACTCTAACTCTACCGCTCCACGGGAGATCACTTTATACAGCAGTCGACGGGCTGGACCCAGAATCTTATAAAGCGCTCTCCATTAAACATATATTACACCTAAAATACACCTACCAGATCCTGAGGAAAATTAGCAATACAAACAAGCGACGCCAAGACCTGGAGATAATCTCAATACCAGAAGTATTCTTAGAGATCACCCGCGTGATCCTCCAATTAAATGAAGACGAACCCGTGGTGAGTTTACGTAATAAATTGCATCAAACGTGTTCCAGCGTCTCGCGAACCGACTACAATTTGTTAGATATCCTTCTAATAATATTTCTTAATAAAGGAAATCCGGTACGATAAACATTCCTGTATCGCGAATATATTTTCACGCAACAAAAAACTATCCAATATTTAGTTCCCGAAAGCCTGACTAATTTGCCAGCATCAGAATAGATTACGAACATTATACGCGTAAATTCTCTCATTTTAACCCCAAGAATAATCGTGTACGTCTGAAACAATTCACAGAATTGTTTAATTTAATTTACGCAGTCCTAAAAGATCGTGTAAACCTGCTTCAGATTAATTCGTTTACAACAATTAATAATAGAAGCAGTTTTTAATAACAACTAACTCCGTCTTCCCTGTATTTAATAGGTAGAATAAGTTTCGCTTATAAGAAAGTTATACGCGTTTAACAATAACGGACGTTTTCTAATAATAAAGAATTAATGCGTCTTATTTCCGGGCATAAATAAATGTTATGTATTAATCAATGTAAATACGTTCTCAATTAATTAAGAAATCGCTGAGACCATCCTGATCAGTTAGAGTAAATAATCAAACGCGTACGAACAATTAGCATTCAGAAACCCATAAATATTAACCTGTCCTTTGTGAAGCATTCCAAGTACTGAATTCACATCTATTCAGTCTGAAAGCCAAATCACATACAAGAAGGTTACTTTAAATTATTGATTTTTTCTCTTTGACCTGCTTACAAACACCAGCGCGATCGTTGTCCCCTGCTTATGTAATACGGAGAATATTACACAACGCCACCTGATAAATACCACGCCACAGTTTGCAGGGCCGGCTTAAACGTTTGTAATAAATCAAAATAAATCGTCATCAGGATTTTTGGTCATAACACACTAGCAATTGAACCAAAATAATTTATATTTCTACAGAAACGTCTCAGGAGCCAATAATTCCACCACTACCATCCACGGGAGACCAACCAAAACGGGCGCTACCAGGAAGGACACTTTGATTAACCTGAAATAAGATTTTTCTTGTTGGTAATTTAATTCACCTAGTTTAGTATCTGATTATTTACTTTTATAGAAGACATAGGTAACATACGTTTAAAACATTTTATTGTAATTGTTCAAAGTGTACAGTGTTAAACACCAAAATACGAACCACCCCCGTCTTGTTAAGACAAGACTCGATTTGAGCTAGACCGAGGCAAATTAAAATAAACCATTTTAATTATTGTAAGCAAAGTGGCTTACATCCTTATCCTAAACATCCCTTTTTTGAATTCTTCCGCAAGTTGTGGATGCTATTGTTCAATTATTAACAAATCATCATGATATTTTAAGAGCCATCGTGAATAATTCTGTTAATTAAACATAAAAAGCAAATTGCATAACTTAGGTATTATAAATTTGGACAGCTCAAAATCTCCTACGCGAGTGATTCTAGTAAACATTAAATAATAAGTAAAAAATTCTATGTATAAAACATAATACTGCGCTGTCTATCCATAAATTCCATTCAATGCGTCTTGTTTGAATTCTGAATACTTTTCAATTACTGCTACAAGTCATCGATAGATAACTTTTCTAACTGCATTTGTATTAAACAATTTATCAGATGTTCGGTAACCGTTATCTTATAGGCTTTCAGAAATTGTTCAATATGTAAAACTTGTAAAGCTAAAGAAGCCAAAGGATGTAATCTTTTGCATCGATTAAAATGCTTACCGCTTATAAAACCGGTCACGGAGCCACAAGCTAACAAATTGCTTTCGACCATCATATGAGAATCCACATTCGTCGATGAACTTGCCTAAAGCCTTGAAGTGGGCCATCATAATATGAAAACCATCCATATGTATAAAAAAGTTATCAAAATTCGGGTTTTCTATTGATTGAAATTGATAAGCGATTTTTGTGAATGCTAAATCATATGTAATCTGCATGTAAGTCTGTTGACATTCTCTTTCAATTTGTTGACTATGTCTCATCATTTCGTATACGACGGAGGGCCTCGTCGGAGATGCATTGATCGGCGTAAGATACGATATTTTTTGATTTACACTGTTATCTTCAGTGATTTTATGATTGAACCCAACCCACATTGGAGTATTTGATACTTTACAGTAATGCGATAAAACCCACACAAGATCTAATTGTTTGTAAAAATCATATTTACCGTCCGGTACTACACGTAAACGGCTATTAAGCGGTAATAATGTCTCACGAAAAACCGGTTTCTTTGTGTACTGTGGCAATTCCGGTACAATCGGGCCCAAGCTTCTTCTCCTCTTGGTAGCTGGTTGTTACTCTACATTGTTTGTACGATCGCGACATTCATTCAGTGGAAAGCTATCGATCTCGTTAATATTTTGATAAAAAGTACCGACCGTGTCGTGAAGAGTATCTTTGCCGCCAGTCGTTTCAACAAAACGATCGAAATTGTCAAACGCAACACCTGTACATTGATTTTGAGTTACAGCTCTGAGGTACAAGCCAAACTTCCTGCTTGATCAACTCCGAAAGCGTTCTTCCCCCCAGGATTTTCTTTTCTAATAGTAAACGGTCAATTCATAGCGAAGGATCGAAAGAGAGGGGAAAGAAGAAAGACACGAACGAGCAGATGTTCGCAAGAGATCCGAAATATAAGTGCAAAGCGGCGCGCGCTTTGTATACCTGAAACGCAGGTCAACGGCCGGAGTATATTCATAGATATCCGTGTTATACCCTCTCATAAAACTTTCTTTTCGTATATTTTATACTATTAGAACTCAAAATTCAGAAATTTATTTTTCATTTATTCCAACATTTGAATACGCTTTTATTAAAATGAAAAAAATCACGCAAAATATTAAACTTACGATAAAAAATTATTTACATTTATGCATCCTTCTGAATTGACTTCTTACATTTTCACAACACTTCCTTCAGTCATTCATTAATATTTAGATAAATCGTCAGAAGTGCTTTCTAATATGTACGAAGTAAAAATCAAAAGAAAGCGATCGGTTCACTGGGCGCAGCACTACGCGCCACGCCGCGCTCCGAAATACGCTAGTTCCCTTTGCACTCGAATTTCTCATGAACGCTTCTACCGTGACCTCTGACACTTTGCAGCTAGCTTATTCTATACTTAAACAATATAAATGCATAATACACATTTACCTTTGAACTTATTTGTTCATAACAAAAACTTATAATAATATAAATGCAAATTGTCAGAAGTTCCTCTTAATATGTAAATTTTCAGTCATTTTTCGCAAGTTTGGTATTTTCTGACTACCCTTTTACTTACTCTTCTGACAATTTTTTTCCAGTTTTTACTCATGCTCCTCGACGCATATGCAAATTTTCAGCCGTGCCAATCGACAGTTTTTTTTCTCGGAAAATCTACACGTTCAATCGACCGCCCACGCTTTTAGCTTCCAGCGCACCTTCTGACGGTCGGGATTTCGCGTTGATAGGAAGCTGTGCGATTTATTTACGGTGTCGGCCGATTTGCGCTCGACCGTTTTGCGTTCTTACCTGAAATCGACCAGTTTGCGCTCTTCGATTTTTATTATAGAGATTTAAACCTACCTTATTATCTCCGACCGACCGATTTGCGCTCTCTTGTAATATAATTTTAAACGTTTTAAAATTATCGAAATTTGGTTATAAGATTAAACAAATATTTAAAATTCTATGAGACCCCATGATTTACTATCTCCTGGTAATGACTAGAGTCCGGATTGTATATGCAGTAAGTTCGGTTCGATCCGAATCATTTATATGTAGCGGAAAAGTAGAATAAGCAAAAAATTTTATGTTTTACTTGTGTGCCGCATTACGTGAATAGACATTACAGTCGGCGCATAGAATGAAAGCAATAAATAAAGGTATTTTTCGAAATAATTACGTTGATTCACTACCTTAGTGTTAATTACATTACCTACCTATTTTAAACTGGTTTTGTTGTTTGCAATCAATGCTTTTCAAACGTTCTCCTGCTAATGACATTCCAAACATTACTACCTATTAGTCGTGTATATAAAGTCATAGTTACTTCATTTTCATTCCGTTAAGAACTGTGAATAGCAATTTATTCATTTTGGAAAAGCATTTTAAGAATGGACGTGCAAATAATTGAAACCTCAAAGGAAAAACCTTGTGTTTTGCATAAAGGTTATAGTTTTCGTATGAAAAAAAAAAAAAAAGGATGGTTCGGTTTTTTGGAGTTGTATGAAAGAAAAAACTGAAAAGTGTCGAGGCAACATCATCGTGGAGAACAACAAAATAATTAGAGGAGCAGCGACAGAAGTAAAATAATATATGTTCTATGCTAGAAAAAGAGCTAGGGAAGGACTACGATTATTTACCGATGTCAAAAATATATAAGGATGAGTTTGAAAAATTATATAATCAAGGACTAGATTTCGTGACAGAAATACCAAAGTTTTCTTCAGTGAAAAGTGGCTTGAACGACTGTAGAAAACGTGCAAATGGCTTGCAGAGAGATCCTGCTACAGCATCAGATGCAAATTTCCAGAAGAACTTATAACTATAAGAGATAAATTGAAATTTCTATTTATCGACCAGAGCACTCATTTGGGTGACAGAATCTTGATTTTTGGTAGTAACAAAGCTAGGGAGATTCTAGCAAACAGCAAGAGCACCGTATTTATGGATGGGACATTCAAAAGTTGTAGGAAGCAATTTAGTCAACTATACGGGGTGTCCAGAAACTCTACGGACAAACTTTGCGTAGTGATTCTAGACACAAAAATAATAAAAAAAGTTCATATAAACCCAGGTCCGGAAAGGCTTCGTTTAGGACCTACAGGGTGTGAAAGAATTTTGTTTTCCTCGGTTTTATGGCGATATTTTGCGAACAAATTTGAATATGGTCCTGAAATTTGGAGCACGGGGGTTTTTGTGGTCGAGAAACTTAAATATTTTATTGATTTTGATGCTGCCTGCAGAGGGCGCCATCTACAGTGGTAATTGGCTTTAACTTTTTTACCACTCGGTATATTGACGTTCCGTTTGAATTAGTTTGTTCCCTTTTCAGTTCTAAGTAAAAAGGTATACTTGGTCGATGCCTCTCAGATCAACCGTTTTCGAGATATTGGTTGATGAACAGTTTAATTTATTTAACCAGTTATTGAATCTCTTGCCATTTTAGCAGGCTTTGACTAAAACAAAATGACAAGTTGTTGCTTAGATACACAAATGTATTTATGACATTTGTTGTTACTCTTGTTGATACAGTGTCCCAAACTTCAAATTAACATAAAACCGAGGAAAATAAAATTTTTTCACACCCTGTAGGTTCTAAACGAAACGTTTCCGGACCTGGGTTTATATGAACTTTTTTTTATTTTTGGGTCTAGAATCACTACGAAAAGTTTGTCCGTAGAGTTTCTGGACACCCTGTATATTATCCACATCAATCAAAACAAACAAAGTGAAAATAACTAGCATTGAAACAACAACATATCCCTTTTTCTGGCCCCACGTTGGGGCCAAAGTATAACCTTAACTTAAGCCAAAGTATAAAACAATTATTAAAAGGCGACAAAGTATATCAATTACAAACGGAAAATTATAATAATAATAGCGGCTCCAAGTGTATAAACACTAAAACTGGGCCAACTTATAACATTAAATAAAAAAGCGATGATGTAATATACCATTCGTAATTGATCAAATAATTTAATTAATATAAAAAATTACCTTTTAATAATCGCTAAGTGCCGTCGGATCATCGGTAGATGAATATAAGGGTGGGTTCTAATTTAGAGTTTGGTTAACCTACCTGGAATGCTAGTTGCTTCTTTTCTGCTTGATTATTTTCACTTAATTCCAAAAATGTTATCAAAAATTATGAATAAAATAATAAATTCTCGAGCGCCATGTATTATATATATATATTTATATATATATATATATATATATATATATATATATATATATCTAGGAACAACAAAACCTAGTTATTGAATACTAAAAACAATTAACACAAATGAAAATAAAATAACAAGTACCATAAGTTTATTTAATATATGTTTGAAAATGAGAAAAAATTCAAAAGTCATGAACTATACTAAATTATAAAAAAACTTTACCTTTTAACTGTTCTGTATATACACTTTTACAGGTACTATGAAGCAGAATGGTTCATATGGTGAGGTCAATGTCTTGCTTAGTTATCATTAAAATATGGAATTTCCTTGAAGTTTATTCGCCAAATTTATTTGTAAAAGAATGTAGAACTTGCGTTGTAAAGGTAACTCATGTAAAACTTGCCATTTAAAATATACAAATTAAGTGATTAAAAAGGTGCATACTTGAAAATAAGTACTTAAAAAGTAAGTAAAAGGTAAAAAGGTGAAAAAAAAGGTGCCTAAAAAAGCAAAGGCTTTAGTTTTAAAATATAATGAGAAAAAATAACTTACCACCAAAATTCTGATGGCACCAAAATATAAAAAAATTAAGTAAAAATCATACTTATTGCTGTTAACATTCAGTATTAAGTGAATGTTAACAGCAATAAGTATGATTTTTAATGATAGTTGTTATACTTTGGCGCGGGCGAGCAGGGACATTGATTCTTATTACATTCAGATTTATTACTTCAAAATTTATTGCTTATTTGAGATTTTATTTACATTTGTGTATAATATTACTGTGGGGCCAGAAAAAGGTATATGCTGTTGTTTCAATGCTAGTTATTTTCACTTTGTTTGTTTTGATTATTTAGTGTTTACAGAATTTTAAGGAGTGTTACCGTTTAGTTTTACGCTTGGTATTTTTATGTGTTCTTTATTGATTGTGTTATATAATATTTTTTACGATGTCAAATTTTAATTATTAGTTGATGTTTTATATATTGAGTTATATTAGTAGAATTAAATTTTTTTTTAAATTGTAAATGGAGTGGAAAGGTTGACAAAAGGTGAGAGACGTAAATTAAATTGAGAAATTGCTTTGATTACATATTTTTATGTAATTGGAATTATTAAAAAAAAATGCATTTAATATTTGATTATGATACATTACAACGATTTATAGATTCAATTCTAGGTCATGATTTATCCCATTCAGTTTTTTGTTTATTTAAACGATATTATTGATTTTTTTAAGTACCTACTTTTAAGGGCTTACTGATGCCAAGTTAAATTTTAATTAAAAGATAAATGTGAATTTTGTAAATCTCAATTATCATATTTAAGTTTTGTTATTAATAAACTTCATAACATTCAATTGTTATACATTTATTTAAATTTTGAAACGCTTGAATTACATTACTTTTGATAATGAATTGTTATACGATTCATTAGAAATTATTGAATCCATTTAACGAAAACTTTGAAATGAATTACAAATTTAGATTATTTTATTTCTTTGTCACATAATGACAATGGCGATATTAATACTTCAGTTAGTATTCCTGCTTAAGATTTTTTCCAAATTAATTGGAATATTTACAAATTTTTAAGAGTTCCGTCATGTTTATATTTTAAAATTTAATGGTAGTAGTTTAGATGCGAACGTTTAACATATTTTTGTGTTATTTGTGTGTAAATTCCATTTGTTATTTTCTTAGATTGTACTTCTTCTATGTTGAATTGTTTTTAATTGTATTCGTAACGCTGTTCATGAGTCTACGAAATTTTCACCTTCCTTTTTGGCGTTTGGTCGGACAGTTCCTATTTCTGGAGATTTTTATGGTCGACTAAAGGATTTCAAAGAGGATGATTTATTTATTATTAACCGTGAACAATTAGTTCAAGATTTAAATGAACTTTCACCCATTTTTAAACATGTTAAACAAAAGTTACATGCAGCTTACGAAAGAAATTCAAAATCTTACAATTTGCGACGTCGTCCGTTGAAATTAAACGTTGGCGATTTAGTTTGGAAAAAGAATTTTACTTTATCTGATGCGACTAAAAATTATAGTCAGAAGTTAGCTCCAAAATTTATTGAAGCAAAAGTTATTGAGGTGGTAGGTCCAACTACGTACCGATTGGCCACCCCTATTGATAATAAACCCTTAGACGTTTTTCATGTTAAGGATTTAAAACCTCATTAGTTCTTATTTTTTCGTATTCTTTTTAATTATTTTTCGATTTTAGTATTTTTTACATTCTGGTTTTCTTATTTATATTTTATAATTATTTTGATAATTTTTCAAAATAATTTTATTTTGTGCTTATTTCGCACATTATTTTATTTTATATTGTTGTGGCTTTGCAAACCATTTAATTATTTTTTTTACATTTGTTAGCATGATTTTTGCTACATTTGTTTAGCACGATGGTTGATATTTAGATCCCATTGTGTGATTGAATTGCCGACTTTGTGGGACATTAGTTCTCAGGCAGATTATCTTCCTTTATTGAATTTACAATTTGCTATTGTTACAATAGTAAAATTGAAGATAACTATTTTGAGTTTACCTCTGATCGTTAATTTGACGTGTAAAACTCATAACCATGGATAAGAAAACTAGTAATGCTTCTATACATTTTTATTTTTTGATCGATTTAATTATTTTATTTTTCCTGATTTGTGTAGTGTTACTATTCTTGGACGGTGCTTGAGGACTTCGGTTCGCCTCGTGTCAACCTCGATTAGTTCACTTCCTGATTATGACGTTTTGGTAGTTTTAGGAGGGGGTTGTTGTGTTCGTAAGAGTGCATCATCTTTCTCTTTGCTATCTCACCTAGATTTCGATTTATTTATAAAACGTGCGTGTTAGTTAGGGTATGTTGAGTCTTGGACGATTACTGTGGAACAACATGAAACCTGAATCTCGTGAAGGGTGGATTGGCCTCTCTTGTTCTCCAGACGAAGCATCCTGAGCTAATTTGCCATGAAAATAGTCGTATCTTGGGTTTACCGATTTTGACTCACTTATCGAACGTGACTGTGGTAGTTGTGTTATGTACCTAGGAGGCTTGGTTTGAGACCACCGGGGTAGGGTAATTGAACCGCTCTCTCTCGACCTCAAGTCTCGCGATTATTTATTGTTAGTCCGGAAGGATTTTTATTCTATTTTTATACTCTCGAGTAGAGTGGCGTTTAGCCTTGACTTTTTATGAAGTTGCACGATGACCGTTTCCAGGTTCTCTGCCCACTGTCCCTTCAGGTCATGGTAGGTTACGGTTTCCGTTCGTTTTTTACCTTAGAATCAAATTTTTTTACCAGATACTCATTTTGCTCTTCTGATGGTGGTTTGCTTCACTAACCCCACCAGATAAAGTTTTTACTTTATTTAAGGTTTCGGGTCCTTGATTCTCGACTAGTGGCTTGTGCGGGTGGTAGCGCGTCATTAGCTTTTTTGGTGTTGCGAGGGGTCTTTCCTGACCAACGTCACCACATTTTCCGTACTTCTTCGTACATTTTCTTATTTTTTCAATATTGCTTATATTTTAATTAGCTTAACATTTTGTATTTTTTTAAATTTTAATAATTTCATTTATTAGCTTAGTGTTTGGAATCTCCGCTTTGGTGATCTCCGAGTCCAAATTTTAGAAGGGGGTGTGTAACAACCTTTTTTTTTGTGGTTGTATTAAAAAGTACATTAATTTAAGAATCGTTCATCTATTTGGCATAATATTAGAAAAGTTTTTAATTATTAATGTGTAGAATTGAAAACTGGCAATTTAATTGGCATTTCCTAGAACAAATCTTTTGGGTGTAATATTTCATAACTAGTTTTAGTTCCCTTTCTTAAAGAAAATTGGATTTATATTAATGTATCCGCGCAAGCGTTAAGATTTTTTGGGGAAATACACTTGAGTTATTCTGAAAGCTTTTCTTAATTCACTTAATACTGAATGTTAACAGCAATAAGTATGATTTTTACTTAATTTTTTTATATTTTGGTGCCATCAGAATTTTGGTGGTAAGTTATTTTTTCTCATTATATTTTAAAACTAAAGCCTTTGCTTTTTTTAGGCACCTTTTTTTTTCACCTTTTCACCTTTTACTTACTTTTTAAGTACTTATTTTCAAGTATGCACCTTTTTAATCACTTAATTTGTATATTTTAAATGCCAAGTTTTACATGAGTTACCTTACAACGCAAGTTCTACAATCCTTTACAAATAAATTTGGCGAATAAACTTCAAGGAAATTCCATATTTTAATGATAACTAAGCAAGACATTGACCTCACCATATGAACCATTCTGCTTCATAGTACCTGTAAAAGTGTATATACAGAACAGTTAAAAGGTAAAGTTTTTTTATAATTTAGTATAGTTCATGACTTTTGAATTTTTTCTCATTTTCAAACATATATTAAATAAACTTATGTAACTTGTTATTTTATTTTCATTTGTGTTAATTGTTTTTAGTATTCAATAACTAGATTTTGTTGTTCCTAGATAGATATACATATATATATATATATATATATATATATATATATATATATATATATAAAAATAAGAAAGACAACATGGCGCTCGAGAATTTATTATTTTATTCATAATTTTTTGATAACATTTTTGGAATTAAGTGAAAATAATCAAGCAGAAAAGAAGCAACTAGCATTCCAGGTAGGTTAACCAAACTCTAAATTAGAACCCACCCTTATATTCATCTACCGATGATCCGACGGCACTTAGCGATTATTAAAAGGTAATTTTTCATATTAATTAAATTATTTGATCAATTACGAATGGTATATTACATCATCGCTTTTTTATTTAATGTTATAAGTTGGCCCAGTTTTAGTGTTTATACACTTGGAGCCGCTATTATTATTATAATTTTCCGTTTGTAATTGATATACTTTGTCGCCTTTTAATAATTGTTTTATACTTTGGCTTAAGTTAAGGTTATAATTGGTAGTACACCAGATGAGACAAATACAATTCCAGTGCTATTTGCGTTACTTCCTAACAAAACCAAAGAGACATACGATATATTATTATTATCATCAGTCAAAGAAAAACTACCGAATTGGAAACTATCTGTTGTAAAACTGGATTTTGAGCAGGAAATGATTAGTGCATTAAAACACAATTTCCCAAATACTCAAATTTCTGGCTGCAACTTTCATTATTATCAATGTATATGGAGGAATATCCAGAGTATTGGGCTTGTTTCTGAATAAAGGGGCGACGGAGAGATACGTCTACATGTGAGAATGTGCGCTGCATTAGCATATCTGTCTGTCGAAGGTATCGATGATGGCTGGTTATGCATTCAAGAAACGTATCCAGTTTCCGAAAAAATGACGCAGTTCTGCGATTACTTCGTTAAGCAATGGTTACAAATCAGATGCATTACCAAAGAAATGTGGAATTTCCATCAACAAAGGCATCGTAGAAACAACGCTTTAGAGGGATGGAATCATCGTTTGAATACATTGATAAGACCGCATTCTAATGTATTCCAGTTAGTGAAGTGTCTGCTTAAAGAAGCTGAGTATGCTGATCATGTTTATGATCGATATACTTTACAATTAGAAGGAAAACGACGCAAGAAAACCTACATTAATCTTGATGAAAGAATTTCCAAAACAGTAAAGAAATATAATGATACAGGAGACTTACGATTGTGTTTAAAGACGTTAGCATATATTCAGAAGCTTGAATAAATACAAAAAAAAACTAAAAAATGAAAAAAGAAACCTAAAAACCCAAAAAAAAAATCTTTTAAATACACCAAAGGGTACTTAGGATTGTGTTTAAAGACGTTAGCATATATTCAGATGCATGAATAAATACAAAAAAAAAACTGAAAAATTAAAAAAAAAACAAAAAACTTAAAAACCCAAAAAAACCTTTTAAGTACATCAAAGTTTATTTTATGTACACACTTTGCCAGTCCGAAGTCTGGATAAAAGTGTAAAGGGAAGATGGTTTTTATAATTCTTCTTGTAATTTGATGTTTTTTTTTATTTCTTTTATCTTACATTTTGATAAACGTTATAGTGTGAATTTAAAATTATAATAAACTAGGTCGCAAATCGGTCGATCGGAGATAATAAGGTAGGTTAAAATTTCTGTAATAAAAATCAAAGAGCGCAAACTGGTCGATTTCGGGCAAGAGCGCAAAATGGTCGAGCGCAAACCAGCCGTATTCTATTTTACAGCTCTGCGCTTTCTTTTACCGTTCGTTACAGACATCTTACATTGATTGACGACTGTGTGTTTCGACTATTTATAGCAATGGTCGTAGGTAAAATTAAAAAAATACATACAGTTTCAGAGAAATCACTACTGTTAAATAACAAATTAAAGAGCCAAGACAAATTTATGTCATAAATTTTTACGATCACTAAAAATTGTGTGAAAACAAGGAATTCCCTTTTTTTATAGTACCTAGCCAATGGTATATCTTTCAAGCTTAATAAATTCGAATGATTTGTTAAAAATTCTCATTTTAATTTTCAATGTTTAGACGGATTTGGCACCTGTAACGAGTTGTATACCCCTAAGCCATTACGTTCGATTGGATTACAAACATCGAAAAGAATAGATACTGGTAAATTCCACGGATTATGAATTTCTCAAAAGTGTTATAATTATCCTCAGTAACTCAATTATCACATAAACCTTTAGCAATAAACTTAGTAGATACTATTAGTGATCTTATAGTAAATATTTTACTTAGTATAATTTTCATTCCATAGCAATCTATAAATTTCCCGACTTAATTGGCAAACAGTTTCCAACATGTCTAACCTACCACGTCACATAAAATTGGGAAGGAATTAGTTAGCTCAACTAGTAACTCAGCCAAACCGTCCTGAAACCGCAGAGCACTCGAATAGCGTGAGTGTTTTGAAGCGTTAATAAAGAGTATATAGATGGTTAGGTAAGTTATAAAGCAAGCACCCCCAATGTAGGCAGAAAGATAAGGAAAACAGCTAAAAAACAGGCGCCACAAGCTTTAGAGAAAGAAAAAATAAATTATTATTTCTTGAAAGAGAGACCTTGTAAAGCTTGAACCAGCGAAGCGAGAGGAATCGCAGATGAACGACAGTTCCCTCAACAACCGTAAATTCATTAATAAATTTTTCAACAATGAATACTATATGTAAATTTTAATATATATGAGTAATAATAAATAAGTACGTTTTCTTACGGTGCATGTGTATCAAACATGCGATTTTTCCCCAAAACAGTATTAAGTATAAATTTATCCTAATATCACAAAAACAAAAGAAACTAGTGAAACTGCGCAATTGAGCACAGATATTAATATTACTTCAATTGTCTATTTAATCGGAGAAGATTGTTCAGTTCACTAAATTAATCCTGAGTAATTAATCAAGTAAAATTAGATACGAATGATCTGAACACTCTTATTCCTAATGAAAAAAAAAAGCTTCTTAAAAGCTAACAAACATGGTATAAATAATACGACATAGACAGTATATACATACAATTTCTGTCTTAAGTTTCTGCTACTGCGCAACGGTAGTATAAATAATAGCCCATAGAGTAATATCAAAGATGGAAGCCAAACTTAACACATCACTGGGTTAAATTAAGTGCACATAATATCAGTTAATGGTTTGATCAAATTATAACAGTCTTATATTAGGGAAATCTTTACGAAAGTTTAATGGATACGGCTATCAATATGACACCGAGGTTGTAACAAAGGTAAACAATTTATTAAAATTTTTTGTAATATGGTTAATTTAAAAGCCCTTTTGTGTAGGTACTGTAGTTATTCATGCGAAAAGCAGCGTATAACCGATGACAGATTCAAAAATAAACTCAGTACTACAATGTTTATTAGTACACAATGGAGTAATCTAACCTTGCACTGGACGAATACTTCAGTAGTTAATACCGTTTAAATCCCATCCTTGTAACCTCAAATGACAGTGTAAGATCAACGATAACAAGACAAAAGTAATTAAGGCACAGTTCCCGGTCATCTACGCACAGTCCCAGTTAAAATAACATCGTAGCAAAACCAATAGCGAGACGAAAGTACATGACGTATAATCTCAATATCAACCATAAAGACAAGAAGAAGAAAAACGAAGAAGCTAAAAAGAAGGTAAGGGATATAATATCAATTTATTCGTATAACGTTGTTTTACCTCGACAGATCGAAGACGAGCTCTATGTGAATGTTTCCACCCGATTTGGTTACATTATAATTCTTGTAAGAAACAATATTTAATTATCGTGTATTAAGCCTGAAAGGAAGATTCTAATTTCAACGAAGTTGAAAAAAGCAGAGAAACTTACCCCTTTTGTGCGAGTAACATTATTTTACATACCGATTACATTACTTGACAAAGTAAAGAAATATTTTCTATGAAAATTCTCATATAGAAATGGTGAAATACACTGAACAAATAGCAACAAGGGCATTTTCTAAAATGTTTTCACATCGCACAAAATGGCCGTTTTAGGAACCTTAGGAACAAGGCATTCAACAAAATTTTCTTATCAAAATTTTGGTTGTAATCAAAATGTTAAATAGATCTATTAAAGCATGTTTAGTAATATGTAATTATTCAATGGTACCATCTAGCGGTAATTCAGCAAAGTAACAGGTATCTATAAAATACCTGAATTTACAGCTAACCAGAACGCACGTATAGATGGCACTAGTAGGTTTATTTTCAGAACTTTTCTAAAATAAGAAATGTAAATACGATAAAGAAATAGCTCAATCCATTATGAATCAAAACATACCTAGTAACGGCAATAAATACAGAAAATTTAGGTCATTACGGTAAAGAAATAAGTAACGCGGTAATCCTTAAATCACAATCCTAAATATCAAATCACAGATACGTATTTAGTTTTTTTTTCAAGCAGTAATAAGAGAAAATTATAAAACCGATCCGAAAGGATACGATACCGATTTTTACACTTTGCAAGTTTCGAAGGAGCTATAATACTTCCAGATTTCTATCAGACGTTTTTAAACATTTTCGTAGTTGAAGTAACTATTTGTCTTCAAGTAATACAGGACGGAACAATATTTCAAGGTATGCGTACGATTGAATCTTCTAAGACAGCGCATTTTTAATTACTCTTCAATACATTCTTTACATAAGTTGTTCAAGTTTTACTCGGGTTAAACCTCGATTCGTTCAATTACAGAATTGCCTTCAACATCAAGCAAAAGATCTTTGGAGTCGTTTTCATCAACAGCCTCTACAATAACTAATTTGAGCAATTCTTTTTCCTATAATTTCCTGTGACTCAAGATCTCTATTGGCAATAGTTGATTTTGAATCATCTCAATTATTGAATTCGGCAATTTGCAGTTTGGACAAAGATTCAGTAGGAGTGCTATTGAAGAATCCCAGCAAAAGAGCAAAGGCAGTCTCTTAATCCTACAGTAATGTTAACTGCAAGGTTAGTATATTGTCATATTGTTCATACTGTATGATCATTTACGTACGTAGGAGTTGAGAAAAGTCATTCTTGATCATCCTGGAGGCAAAGACATTGTACTGTATTATAAAGAAAATAATACCTTGGATGATAAGAATCGGAAAAAATTAGTTAACATACTTGTGGAGCATATGCTGAAATATGTGCCGCTGAATGTGCTTTCATGTACACAGACACAAATTGACTACGCAAGATGGGCTGTTACTTTATTCCCGAAATGAAATGACCCTACATCGAAGTACGGATTTGTAAGTAACTTTTCGCTTTTATAATATCGAAAATTTTGTGCCTTGTCGATCTTATAGCTGTTTACTACCAATTTATAGATCTAAAGCTTTGTTTATTACCACAGTGTTTCTTAGGAAGCCTTTTTTGATACTACCTCAACAAAGGTTGAATTAATAATATGCCTATATCTGACACACGTAAAGTAGACGAGTCGATCGCATTTTTGAAATTCGCAAAAATTGAACAAAAACAAGATATTTTTGATAAAATGTGAGAAACGTTCGAGTACGGGAATCAAAACAGAGACATATTAAAAATATTTCACAGATTCTTGGATGTTGAAGGCTTGGTGAGCTTAGCTATTAAAAAATATCTTATAACAAACGATTGTGTTCCAAATTTCTTTCGAATTCAAGTTGTTGCTTCCAAATACCAAAGATTCTTTTGTAAATGATTTTTTGAAGTATATACCAGCGATACGTCAAGTGTATAGTTCTACAGCTCAAAACATCGATGCAAATTTACTGAAAGATTTTTGGTCGTGGAGGATGGTGTTGGTATTATGCATATACATTCTTATGTTTTCAATATTATAAATACAGTGTTTTTGCAGAGTGGAATGTAACTACCAAGGCAGTCATTATTATAATTGATCTTCATCCGCCCACATTGTTCAAGCAGGGGCTGTTGATGGTAACTTTACTTATCGCGTTTAGTAATTGACGCCGTTTTTCTGCCATAGTATAGTATCTCAATCCATTTAGTGTTAAATAATTATCGTTATCGTTTAAGGAATAAATCTGTGGACGACAATTTGCACTTGAGTAGTGCATGTCGCAGTGTCAGAAGTGTTTTTTCAAGTTAAACCTTAGTTGAGAAATGTGGTGCAATATTTTCGAGAGGGGGTTTGAACGGTGAATTTTGCGCGGGGGATTCTTGATCTGACTTTCGTGAGTAAAGGATGTGAAGTTGTGAGTTGGGGGCGTGCCTTTTTCGAATACCTGGAGGACCGAACTTTTGGAGAAGTTGATTTCAACTAAAAACACCACTTTGGTGGATATTTGAGTAGATTTTTATCCCTCCTGGTTATTTATTTTGAAGTTACGGACCGTGGGGCCAATTGATGAACACTTCACTAAGTTATGTGTTTATTTAGGTGCATCTTAGTGGTGGATCGTGGTCGCGCTTAAGCGGATATATATATATATATATATATATATATATATATATATATATATATATATATATATATATATATATCCGAATGAAACCATTGCGAAGGCACAACGTTTTGTTTCCCCCGTAAAAGAAAATCAACTGCAACAGACGAAAGTCTCACTGTAAATAATTTATAAATAGACCCTTTTTTTATTTCAATAATTAGACAGACTTGTAAATAGAGCTACCGATTTAATTGAACATTAAAGTGTGTAAATACCTCGTGTGTAAAAGCTACTCGTTTTGTGCACATAAACTATATAACGTCCTGACCAACTAAGTTCAACGTATCGCTATTGAAATTAACACTGGGAAATTGTCGCATTGGTTTTCTGATCGACGACATTCTGCTGGTATCATTGAGTCGTTCCCGCTGCTTTAGTTGCTGCTCGGTGGAGAAGGTAACTCAATATTGAACGTTATTGTGAATGCTTTACCATATCCTGACGAGTGAATAAATGCAGTCTTTTTTTTGGTGTTATTTTGCGGAATTTAATTGTTTACGTCGTCTCAATAAAAGGTTGACGAACTGCTTCATTTACGATATCTTTGGTATTTTGTTTTTTTATTATTTAATTGAATGTACTGCAAATTTATGTATACGAGCATTGCGCATGATAAACTTGACTTTTAGTGACCAACTGGTTACGTATTGTTCTGAATTTATTTATATTCAGATAATTCTATTTCCGAAGTTTAAAATAAAAGACCACTTGGTAATCTTACAAGGTTGACCATTTTATGTTCCCGTTTTCTAGTATTTAAGATTTTAAATAAAACCGAAACTAGTGTAACTAAATATATGTATTTGTGTGTTTTTTTGAGATACATTTAGTTATAATAGACGAACAATTAACAGAATTTTATGGTGTTAATTTGTGATCTCCTCCCGACCAGCGAAAGCAATAATTTACGAACAGCAGTAATTTTATTAATAAAACTAAAGAATTAATTGAGAGCTAAATTTTGATTTCATTATTATTTATAGATTCGTTTTAAAAGTAACCAGTGGTAATTTCATACAATTGAAGCATTCAGGATTTTGTGTTGTTTAACATAACCGATGAAAGGAATATTAAACGATGTTTATCTAGTTTGTCTAATTATTTTAATTTGGAGTTCAATTAATCAATAAAGTTTGGAAGCCAACGTAAGGTAAGTGAGATCTTTTGAAGGCTGATTTACTACGTGTGCCCAGGCGCACTCGTACCGATTTCGTCTTAATAACAGTTTGGCGCCCCTTTACTTAACTTTATTTTAATTACGACGTACTCTTATTTGCGACTTTCGACAATACGATTAACCACCTTCAGTATTTTCACATTCAAAAACACACCCACGCCCTCTGCCCCACCGAGCTAGTCCGGTGCACTATAATTATCTGTTACCTGCCGTTTCAGTTTCATTTTCAACCGTAACAAACTTGTGTTAGTGTTTCTTAGAAACCTACGTGTTTTGCTGTGATTTTTGAGTTTTCTGCAGAAAAAGTCGTGATAATTGACTTATTGTAGTGTTAGTATAATATTAAGACACTTCATAGTTAATTAGTGAACATTATTAGTGTACCTATATATCATAGCTGGGTTGGATTTTATAAACACGTATCCTTACCTTTACGACATTGCAATAGAGTATTTTGTTGCTAGTTTTAATAAGGTAAAAACCATGTGAAGTTTGGTAAATAATGTATGCTCTGTTTTATTTCCAGAAAAAATGGCGATTTTAGTGATTATAATTAAACCCGAGTGTTATTAACACTATCAAGAAATGATTTTGTAATAACTGCTTGTGGTGCTATTTTGATATAAGGTCCAATTAAAAGAGCCTTACCTTGAGTGTAATTCTTTAATTTAACGAGTTTGATGATAACTAACCTAAAAAACGCACGAGCTTTTCAATATTATGTAAGATAATTGTTCACTTCATTCGAGTATTTCTGGTGAATTGTATCAATGCAATCCTCATCCACAAGTATTAGCACCGAAACATTTTCACCGCCTATGATTTTCGGTAAAATAGTAAGAAAACAATCACTTCCCATAAGAACGTGTGTTAAAGTTGTCCAACATCAGACAAGGTCACACGTTGTGATGTCACTTGAAAATGCCTAATAATTTCTTGCCGTGTAAAATGCCTTGACCAACTTAAGAGTTAGCAACAGATTAATAAAGTAATTACCAAAAAATGCTAAGACTTAACTACAGACTATAGATTATTTGGAAACAAAGTAATTAAATTAACAACAAAATATTGTTAAATGTCGCTACAAAATGTAAATTATTTAACAACAAAAACTACTCAAATTTACAACAAAAGTAAAATTTAGCCACAGTGTGTAGCGCATTTAGGAATATAAATAATCAAATTAACAAAAAATGTTTGTAAATTTAACTACAAACCCGGGCTGCCTTATGGAAATAGAATGTTGAAAGCACTACATACCAAGTTTTGTCGTATTACTGCAAATCAAAAGTAATTGTAGCTATAAATGTGCTACACATTAACTACAAACATTTTGAGAAAATTTGTTACTGGGCATTTGTAACTATTACCACAAATAGGAGTGGACCTGCTGGAACCATAATTTAGTGTTAAGTTAACATTACATTTTTTACTGTGTAATTATATTTTTTTACGAAACGTAGAAAATTTGTATAATTTATATTACAAAGATTTAAAAACCCAAAAAACGTTTATAAACTGATACGTTACAGCAGACATAGTAATTGTATAGATTTACTAAATAGGACCATTATACATTGAATAGCTTTGCGTATACAAACATTTCTAAGAAACCATTAGATTTACGAATAAGATCATTATAAATTGAACAGCTTTGTTTATACAAACATTGCTAAATAAGAGCATTTACATACATGAATAGACTTTATTTATACTTCTAAGTATAAAAGGGAGACCACAAGAATATAAGAAAAGTTAATAGTCAATAGTATGTAGTTAACAGTCATACGTTAGCTCCTAGTTTAAGTTAGTAAATAAGTCTACTTAATGCTATCAAAGTAATTACTTTGATTTAATATAAGTATTAGTATTAGTGATGTTGAAATGAAGAGTTTTTAAAAACAACGTATTTCAACCAAGAAACTTAATTGGCGCAGTCGGTAGCATAGAAGAAGGCGCAATTGAAGCATTTTTGCAGTTCATGACCGTTGGTGCTAACCATTTATCTTCTATTCACAATTGAGTCTACAAAATCCCACCGAGAAGAGATTGAGCAAAATTAAAGCCAAAGCTGCTGCTGTCTGAATCGCTCTCAACAAACAAAACAAGGAACCAGGAAAGTCCTCTGAAGACTACTATCAAAAGTAGGTGTTGAGTTCTTTCTATTTTCTGCATCCATGTTTAAGAATAGTGAATTTTAAATTCGAATTTTTTATCAAAACGTTTTAGCTATACGTCAAATTGTAATAATTCTAAGGTAAATCACATAGAATACTTGTTAATACTAATAGAAAATATCTTCTTAGCCAGTAATAATACTCCTACAATTACAGCTGCAAAAGCTATTGCAGACCTTGTGCCAATATTTACAGGACAATGTAGTCAGTTAGAAAGCTTTATTAATAGATGTGATACATTTCATGATAATTACGGTATAACCGCAGATAATAATTTGAACGATTTTACTTTTAATGTTATCTGTTCTAAATTAAGAAATGAAGTTTTGGATTTTATAGTGTGTCGCCCAGATTGAAACACCTGGCCTTACAATACCGAAACTCTCATGTAATGATACCGTCATAATACCCGATAGCCTCTTAGAAATAAAAAAAGGATCTACTATTCTAGAATTCATAAATAACTCACCCCATGCTCAAATCATTGATATTACAATTACATGCAACCCCCTTCGACCAACAACAGTAAGAATGTTACCACGTAGAACAAGTTACCCATCATTACAACAATGAAAATACAGAAATGTTACTCGAACAATTACGTACAAACCACCTTAATCACAAAGAAAAAGTAGCCCTTGAAAAACTCGTAATAATTTTTAAAGACATCTTCCACCACCCCTATAATCAATTAATCTTTACAAACAAATTTAAACATGAAATAAAAACAACCTATGAACTACCTGAACACACCAAATCATGTAGATACCCCTGCGTACACAAAGAACTAGGAAAACAAATAGAAAAAATGTTACAAGAAGGAATAATCAGACAATACCCTTGGAGCTCACCAATATGGATGAAACCCAGGAAGATAGGAGGCCAGTGGAAAACAGAAATGGAGAATTATGGACGATGTACTCAAAGACATAAAGAACACAATTTGCCTAGTATATATGGATGACATCATAATCTTTTCTACATCATTACAAGAACACATAGATAATTTAAAACTGATATTCAGAAAATTACAAGAAGCCGGACTAAAAATACGGTTAGACGAATCCGAATTTCTCCGTAAATTAGTAGAATTTTTAGGCCATTTAATAACCCCCGAATGTATTAATCCAAACCAAAAAAGATAATACATTGCTATGCAAAATTTCCCATTCCAAAATCAGTCAAAGAAATCAAATCATTTTTAGGATTAGTTGGATATTATAGAAAATTTATAAAAGATTTTGCAAAATTAACAAAGCCCTTAACTTTATGTCTAAAAAAAAGAATCACTAATAAAATATACACCCGAATTTATAAATAGTTTCAAAACATGTAAGAGAATTTTAATGAACGCTCCTATTTTACAATACCCTGATTTTATCAAACCCTTCAAGGTAACAACAGACGCCTCTAATTTTGCCATTGGAGGCGTACTTTCGCAAGGACCAACGGTAAAGACCTTCCAATTGCATATGCCTCTAGAACCCTATACCCCTCAGAATCACACTACAGCACAATAGAAAAAGAACTACTTGCAATCGTGTGGGCCGTAAAATACTTCCGACCATACCTTTATGGGACAAAATTTATATAATAACCGATCACAAACCATCACAATGGTTATTTTCCCTCAAAGAACCGAACTCTAAACTTGTCAGATGGAGATTAAAACTCGAAGAATACGACTACATACAAAAAAGGCAAACTGAACACAAACGTAGACGCACTCCCAAGAATAGAGATATTTCCTTTAGACGTACACAACGACGAAGACACACCTTCACTGCTGAACAGTATTGACCCCAATGATAACTTCGCACTCTCAGAAGAAGACATAAACAAAATTATAGATCAAGAAACACCTCCTGCTGAACAAAATGTTCCATCAACTTCACACACAAAAGGAAAAATGAAATTTTGCAAAACATAATAATTAAACATCCACACACACGCAAGCTGAAGACGATAACGAAACAATGCATACTAGCATAGAAAACCCCGTACTCAAAATACCCTTTACTGAAAAACCAATCAAGACTTTACCCTTAATAAATTACGAAAAAATTCAACAATTAAAACAAATAAGCGACAATAAAGTAAAAGTTGACGACAAAACCTCACTTACGTAAACTAAAACCACAACGTTTCTTTACAGATTCCAACACAAGACATGACGACCCTAATTCTCATCACGATATCTCTCCTATTGACGGAATCCAACCCACTAACTATCAAGACAATACAAAACCCAATACTACCGGTCCAACTAGGACAAACAAAAATAATTACCTCTAAACACACATTTCTGTATCACATCAACCTCACCCAACCTCTTGAAATATCCTTAAAAATATTTACCCAGTTAGCATCCTTCAAAGACGTACTAAAACACCGCCAAAATTACTTTTCAGATGGAGACAAGTACCTTTGTTACGAAACCTCATGAACTATTATAATTTATTCTCGACCCAAGTTATCATAAAAAAAAATCTCATAATATTTAAAATTCATGTACCCATTGTTACCGAACTTTACAAATACTTCCAAATTTACCCCGTTCCTATTGATAACCTAATACTTACTCCTGAATAACCATTTTTGCTACTCAACACTGAAAACCACTGGACTTCAAATGAAAAATGCCCAGAAATGGAAGATTTTTATTATTGTAAACAATCTCAAATCACACAAGAATCAACCATGTTTAGCCAACAATTGTCAAGAGACAAAAATTTATTTAACAGGAACCACAGTACAACAAATTAACTCACATCATGTGCTAATAATCCCAATTCAACCCATCACCATACAAGCTACCTGCGAAGCAAATTGACTATACGAAATTCGCCATTATAAGATTGCCGATTAGAAATCAACGAAAGAATGTACCAACCAGAGATACCTTTCACGATGATTTATTTTTTGAACTACCCTAATTCAACGTTACCTTCGACGAAGAGAAAAAACAATCACCAGTAGTTAAGTTGAAAAATTTAAGTAACACTAATATAAATCACAATGAAGACTTTACGAATTTCAAATTTAAGCGAACCTGGTAATAAACAGACCTGGACGAATACAATAAATATTATTATCATTTGTTAATTCTTAGTTTAGTTACAATTTATATTAAAGTCATACGACCAAAACGAAAAAATAAATATGAAATTAAAGAAAAATCTCTGACAGACTCGCAAAATAGAGACCCCTTACTTTGCGAGCCTGGCAGGGAAGGAATTATATAGATTTACTAAATCGGATCATTATAAATTGAACAGCTTTGTTTATACAAACATTACAAGAAATCATTTAATTATACAGACATGCTAAATAAGAGCATTTACATACATGAATAGACTTTATTCATATTTCTAAGTATAAAAGGGAAACCTCAAGTATATAAGACACAGTTAATAGTCAATAGTATGTGGTTAACAGTCATACGTTAGCTTCTAGTTTAAGTTAATAAATAAGTCTACTTGTTGCTATCAAAGTAATTACTTTGATTCAATATAAGTATTAGTATTAGTGATGTTGGAATAAAGAGTTCTTAAAAACAACATATATTCCAACCAAGAAACTTAATTTTGTTTAATGATGATTAAAAGGATTTAATACATAAACCGAACCACAAATCGTGCATTTTTCATCTGATTTATACAAATTTAAACGTTTTAATAACAATTACATTTACCATCCGTAAAGTAAATGATGATGCGAAAATTAAACAAGTATCAAATACATTTATAAAATTTAAAAGAACGTATAAGTCTGTTACAGCACTTAGTTAAACATATTTGAAAGCCAACAACGAAATCTAATTTTGTTTTATTTTATTTTAGTGAAGATTAACTAAATTCTTAATACATTAAATCTTATTAAATCTCCTTGAAAATGATAAATTTTTTAACAATTTTAACAAAATTTGATCAAATTAAAATGTAAGTGCAATGTCGTGAAAAATTTTAATTAGTTACAAAATGATAAAAACGTCCACGGATGAAAACGACATACTAATGAAAGCTTTAGTAAAATCATAACAAATCGACTATTGAGAGTTCGGTTCAATCTTTATCTTTGAACGTTATGACACAGTTACGTAATAAGCAACGTACACAAAGTAATTTATTCCGCCGTTAACGAAGTGCCTTATTAGATCTCAAACGGAATGATAACATAATTGTATTACCATTACAATGAACAACTATTGTAACTGCGAACATACATGTGAATCTCGACCGCAGAACCAGACAAGCTCAAGTAATGGATTTCCATCGCTCAGATTCACTTTCGCAATAGTTTTCTGATGTGGGACAACGAGCAATTCGAGCAATTTCGGTGAGACATCGAAATATCGCGGTAAAAAATAAACGCCGCTAAAAATAAACACTTTATCCAATTCTCAAATAGCTGCTACTGACATAAAATTGATATTTTTCCTTTGTGTTAATCTGCATAGCTATAGAATATAAAACGCATTTGAATAAAAATAAGCAATTTAATTACAATTTTTAAACACCAAAAGACAATTTCAATTTAAAAAACATGGAAAACAGACAAACATTTTGATGAAACCAAAAGAACAGTTAATGAATTAAGGATCAAGTAATCCACCTCCTTGCGCTAAACAGTAACCGAATCTGTCATACAGATTTCTCCTCATACGTGTTAGATGCTCTAGCGTAATTTTTGCACATAAGTTAATTTTTGCCCTTAAATCAGCTAGATTGTTAGCCCTTTCAAAGCTGTGCCTATAAATGACACTTTTTTCACGAGTTAACACATCCACAAGTTTGAAATTTTTTAACAACTGCCCTAACTGTCGACACGCTTGGTGGTGGTCTATTTTAAAAAGCAACAATAAATAAATTTGTTGTTTCGTTTACCTAATGACGATTAAAATACCATTTTACGAATTGTACTTTCTCCGTATGAGGCATTTTATTTTTTATTAATTATTTTGTTACTCACTAAACGCAATCTTTAATGTCAAAGGCTTAACATAAAATAAAGGTGACAGATCTAAACACGAATTATGTTATTAGAGGTGGGAAAGTTTGATAAAAACCAAGTTATTAAAAGACCTATGAGCACTAAAAATATGACCCGACCTGTATAAAACATCAACACAAAATTATATCTTTACTCAATACTTTCTCACACCTTTCAACTTCAAATATCTACATTGTGACATTAAGTTCCGAATTTCAAAACTATGGATCTGAATACTTGTTTTTTTTTTGTTTGAGTTTTTATCTAAACTCTCATGGGCCGTTTCATTACTTTCTTTAAGATTATTCAACCCTAATGGAACAATTCTTATCAGGTCTTAATATCTCTCCAGAACCAACTTTATATCTCACTAAACGTATTTTATTGAAGCTAAATTAATTCTTTTGGAACCATTATTACCTAATTACGCTTTAACTAACTTACTACTTTTTAACTCTCCCAAATATTCTAGACGAAACCTTTCAATTTTCATGCAAAGTACATTAAGAAAAATATGGTTTTAGATAAAAATAATACCAAGTTTTCCAATGATTTTCAACTTGACGTATGTGGGCGTGTGCGTGTGCGTGTGTACGTGTGCGTACGTGCGTGATTGCGCGTGCGTGTGCGAGTGCCTTTACGTGTGCGTGTGCGTATGGGAGTGTGTGTGTGTGTACGTGTGTGGGTGTGAGTGTGAGTGAGTGTGAGTATGAGTGTGTGAGTGTGAGTGTGACTGAGTGTGAGAGTAAGTATGAGTGTGAGTGTAAGTATGAGTGTGAGTGAGAATGTGAGTGTGTGTGTGTGAGTCTGAGTGTGAGTGCGAGTGTGAGTGTGTCACCAAACAGGAGATTATGGAAAAAATAATATCTTTAAGCCATTGTATTTTTACCACTTCCCAATAAATTAAAAAAATAATAATTCCTCTTGTTCACCCTCGTAATATTTTTTCATTTTTCGGGATTTCTGATCACACTGCTTTAAGTATACAAAACTTCAAAACATTTCATAATATATAAGCTCAACAAATGAAACAGTAAGCTTCATTCTCAAGTTATTCGATAAAAACAGAAATATTAAGTAACCGATAATATGATAAAATTTAGTATCAAACGTTATTGTGAATTAGGTATCTCGCTATCGTTAATTCTCTTAAGTGTTTGTGTAATCTTAAAAACGCAAATTTCTGCACAGCTGAATTTCGCACTTTTATTCCACGTAACACAAGTTTTGTTTCTTTTCATTATATAGTTTGAATGCCGGGGAGGTACCACCACACCTTACCATACGCTCCTTAATATTGGGTCTCCGATTTCCTGAGCTCGGTAATTGCTGCCAAACACCACCTTAATCTACTCTCATCATATTTTTCCTTTGACCCTCACTGTCTTTCTATCGGAAAGTCCAAAATTAAAAAAAAGATGGATGAGGTTGTAGGGTAATAAATTCCTGCCCCCGTTCGGATATCCGGAAGGCAGTGCCCAAGTGACTTCGGTCATCGAAAGTATTCACGTCCTAATCCACTATCGCAACATCCGCCGTATGAGATCTAAGCTTAATGCTGTTCACCTACATCTTGAACAATTACAACCTGACATTTTCTTTCTATCTTAAACACACGTCTCCTCTGAAAGCTCGGATTTACCCTCCTTGCAATTTCCCCAATACAATCCTTGTCGCTACAATAGAGGAGAGTGCGCTTACCTCAAGTACAACATCGCTTGCTAAAGGATTTCTTCATTAGACAATAACAAATTCGACGTGATCTGGTTTAAACATTCTGGCCCTAAATTTGTCAAATTCTACTGTTGCATTTATAGGTCTCATATTGACAGTAACCTTCGAGACTTTTTCGAATACCTTAGTTTGAAAGCTGACTACCTTCTATCTCAGTTTCCATCTTGCGATATCTTAATTCTGGAAGATTTCAATATTCATAACTCTAATTGCCTCCAATATTCATCTACTACTAATCCTGCTATTTCAGAACTCACAATAATCTCTAGTAACTCCAACCATACTCCATAACTGCTATATCTCTTTCTTACACCAAACCCACTTGTTTGTAAAACTTCACTTCTTTCACCACTAGGTCTATATGACCATTGACTAATTGAAATAAATTCTACGGTCCCTAATTCCTCTGTTCTTCACAACACTGATTGAACCTTGTGGCGCTTTAAGTCAGCTAAATGGAGTGATGTACGGATTTTCTTTGAAACCTTTCCATGCGTGAATATTTTTTTAAGTCGTCCTAATCCTCGGACATTGCTCTTTCAGTTTCTGAATTGATCCTTATGTGCATGGAGTTATACTCAAAAAATAAAATCGTGTAGGTCATCCTCGTTCCCAACCCTTTTTCAATAAGGCTTGTGCCGATGAAATATATTTGAAAAATAAGTTTTATACTAAATGCAATTCTAACAAAACGGCCGTGAGTCATTCAGAATGAGTTGGAGCTAGAAATACGTGAAAAGTATTATCACTAAATATAAAAACTTGTTTCAATAGCAAAAATGCAATGGTCTAATTACGTCTGCTTTGGGGAGTGTAAATTTTGGCCGTTAGCTAAAACAATTAGTAAAAACCATGGTACAACTTTATTTCCCCCCGTGAGATCCTTTTATGCATTCATTTTCATCAAACTCGTGTCTTAATCATTTTGGAAAAGATTTACCCTGATCACTTGTTCCTCATACACTATGAAACCAATTCATCTTATAATCTCCTCGAATAGATCATCAGTAGGCTTGATATCAATAAAGCGACCGACCTAGACGGTACCCTAGCCGTTGTCTTAAAGAATTGCTCCCCCGAACTAGTACCGCTTCTATCTAAGCTCTAATCGATCTTGTCTCCTGGGGAATATCCTTCATAATGCAAGTTTGCAAATGTTCAACCTATTCCCGAAAAAACGTGATAAGACTGATCACTCCAAGTATCGACCAATCGCCATCACTTCCATTTTGTCTAAAATAATAGAAAAAGCCATCAATCAGCAACTGCTCTCTTGAAACTAAAAAACCCCTTGGTGACCACCAATATGGTTTTTGGCAGAGCGACAACGTGGGAAACAATTGATCGACGTAGTGATAAAAAACTCTTTATGGACGCCTCCGAAATGGCACTTTCTCGGTCAGAATCTGATTCGTCGCGTAAAGAAATGTGGTCATCCTCATTGCTTGTCTTCATATTAGTTTCTTCATGACTTGTTTTTGTAATGTTATCTACCAGAATTATTACTGACCATGATGGTTCTTCAGAAACAAGTTCCTCATGAGCTACACTCTTAGCAGGAGGAACATTGATTTTCTTTCTCTTCTTCAGCTGTCTCTTATCATCTGTGTATTCACTTATTGTAGTTGCTAAGGTATTTAAGAAGGCCTCATCCACAACGTCACTAACTACAACTTTGTGATGGATGAGATTGAGTAAGGGTCGTGCATCGCATGGCACAATACCACATTTTCGGAGGTAGAGATATAAGGTGGCGTTTATGTATACCATATGTTGTTTTCTTCCACTCTAGTAAGGCATTACGCCAATCAATTTTGAGCGTGCGGAATAATGCCACGTCCAGTGGTTAGGTGAGGTGTATGCTGTTTGGTGGGAGGCGGATGAAGTGGATGATTTCATCACGGCAGCGCTTAAAAATAGAAAGAGATAAATGTATCAATAAATTATCCCCGGTGATAATTTTTTCCCAGTTAACCTACTCAGTTTGCGTGATAATAGACTATCAAACCGCTCAGCGAATGTTGTAGACTGAAACCTTCCCGACGATGAGTGATGGTATTAGTATCGTTACCCTTCCGGTCCGCCTTCTATCCATGTGGTCCATAAACTAGTAGATTTATGCACAACATATGGAGGTAAAAATCCCGACGCACTTCCACAAAACATTATGGAAGTATGCCTCGCCGTACTACTAATTTTTTTTGGATTGGAGTATCTGTAAGTCGAAATTAAACACGTTCTCTGGGGGCACTCGTTCAGTTGTACTTTTCAAGTTTTCGTTGCATTGTCATACATATTTCGTTAACATCGGGTCGACTTCTCTTTATGTATTACTGAAGCTCTCCTATGAACTTTTCTCGCAATAGTCAACATAGCGACGCGAGCCAAGTTTTCTTTTATGAATCCGTGACATGTTTAAAAAAATTGAATTTCGGTAGGTACTTTGCATCAATTACGGCATGATGCAAAGATACCCTATCTTAATAAAAACTACTCACACTGGTTTAGAGATATATTGTAAGCAATATAAAAAATATTTTTTGCTACAGGTGACTTGTATCCAGAATACCAAAGTTAATCTTGTAGGCCACAAATTACCGACACGCAGTTGCTCCTATTTATGCAATCTTAGCGACATCTACCGATGACAATGATGGAAAATGTTCACCGTAAGAGCAAAGTATTGTCGCTTTGCGGCAAGGTCTGTAAACCCAATAGGATACGTTGATCATACAGCTTGTTGACGCATGGTCGCGTTGTGCAGGGGAAACGAATACGTCACTATCAGTCAAGTTTTGTTGGGTCAGAGGCATTATTACAGCGTATTCAGGTGGTTAAAGTTGCTGAATTTGTTTTATCGATATTTGTGACTGTTTAATGTTTTGTTCATGTGTTGCTAGCTTTTATTAAAAACTATTAATTTGTGATCGTTTAAACATGCATAGTTTGTAATATATACTTGCGGTAAGCTTATTGTAAATATTAGTATTCATAAACAAAAACGTCGATTTTTGCAAAATTTATAGAATTATAATGCCAGGCACTCGCTGTGCGGCAGCTTTGTGTAAACAGCAGAGAGGTAACAAAGATAGCTAACTTAGAAATGAAAAGTATGGATAGAAAGATGCAAACGTGACGGTAAATGGAATGCAAGTACTTCCTATATTCGTTCCGATCACTTTAAATCTGATGACTATCAACGTGATTTAAAAGCAGAACTACTGAATTTACGTCCGAAGAAGATCCTAAACTCAAACGGTACGTGACTATCTCATTCTATATTATAAGTGTTTTGTAACAGTAGTTTCATATCAGTGTTATGATTTTTTCCCAAGCACTTGACTGCTCCAGATCCGAATTTGGTACTTTTCAATTACTAGTCTGACACCTTTACGTTGAGCTAGTGAGTAATCCAATATGTACTATATATATATATATATATATATATATATATATATATATATATATATTTAGAAGTTACATATACTGAACTTTTTCTGGGTTGCGTGGAAGTATATTGCCCATGTTGCGACGTAACTTATTGCGCAGGTGTATTGCGTTTAAGCTCTTCGCGCATTATTGGAATTCATATGAGTTTCATTTCCAAACTAGCTTGGCTTATTGAATTTTTCGCTAGTGCGATGTATGTGGCTTCTTTGAGTTTCCGACGAGTTATGTTCTCGTCCTTTGCCACTATCCGTATGTTATCCCATTAGATGCGGTGGTCTTCGTTCCATACACGTTCGGCGAGATTTTTCTGTTGCGGACGGTGTTATGTTCATGTGTTCTCACTTTGAGTGGTCTACTGATCTGACCTATGTATGCTCTGTCTCATTCACATGGTAGGTTGTATACACAATTCTTGGAATTCTGATCTTCCTTGTGCGGCTTGGCTTTGGTTAGTATTCTCCTCAGCGTTCTGGTCGATTTGAAGGCAGTGTGTATCTTGTATTTGCTGCCTATTCTTCGTACTTTGACTGGGCTACCTTGTATATGTGGTATTATCGAAACACGGCAAGCATAAGCTAGATGAATTCCTAGATCATCTAAATACCCGCGCAGCCTCCATTAAATTCACAATGGAATTGGAGTCGTAACAAAAACTGCCATTCCTGTATATACTTGTACACAAGAATGACAACACTTCCACGACAAGTGTATGCAGGAAACCTACCCACATGGGAGGTACCTACACTACAACTCCAATCACCACAAAATTGTAAAGTTAGAGGTGGCAAAATGCTTGTACGATAGAGCGAAAACAATATGCTCAAAACAAGAGGACCTGAACAAAGAAAAAGGAAATATCGTTAAAACACTCAAAGAAAATGGCTACCGTGATCTAACACCTAACCTAAACAGGGAAAGGGTAACCGAAAAGGAAGAACCTAAACATATCTGGAATGAAGACTGCCGCATCGAATGGGATAACATACAGATAGTGGCAAAGGACGAGAAAACAACTCGTCGGAACTTCAAAGAAGCCACATACATCGTACTAGCAGAAAATCCAATAAACCAAGCTAGTGTGGAAATGAAACCCATATGGATTCCAATAATGCGCGAAGAGCTTAAGCGTAACACACCTGCTCAGTAAGTTACGGCGCAACATGCGCAATAAACTTCTGCGCAACCCTGAAGTAGTTTGATATATAGGTAAGTTCTAAACTACACATGTTCGATTACTCAGTGGTTCAGTGGTAAAGGTGTCAGACTAGTAAGTGACAGGTACCAAGTTCGAATCTGAGAGTAGTCAAGTGCTTGGGATGAAATCGTAACATAGGCATTCGTCTCAAGAGCGAAAACAGTCCTTCTCAGGACTAAGCCTGATGACGAAAGCAGAGCCCGCTTTCGAAACGTCGCGCTCAAAATGCAAAAACTCAACCAACAGTGTCTATCTCAGTTATATTTTAGCCAACTTTAGATTAGAAACACTTACTGAAGACTTTGCAAAACAGCAATCCGTAATTGCCTCATTAGAAAAACAATGAAAAAAGACACAGTTGGCTAGCGTTTCACAAAATGAGGAAAACACGAGACAAATTCTTATTAATAAACTCAGCAAAAACCAAATGGATTTGATATTAAAGAGAACGAAAAAATTAACTTGGACGTCAGAAGAAATTTATGTGGCTATCACACTAAGATATTCTATTAAAGATGTTATTTACATCTTCAAAAAACATTTCATTTTCGATTTCCTGGATTGTTATCGTTAGAGAGATGGGCTACAAAAGTAAATCTGCGCCAAGGATTGTTATACGATATTTTACGAATAATGAAAGTAGCGGGTGAAAATATCGGAAATTTTCAGAAAGTCGTAATTCTACAATTTGATGAAGTAAAAGTAAGTGCTGTCTGTGAATACGACAAAATAGCAGATGAAGCCGTGGGCCCACATAATCAAATGCAGGTAGTTTTGGCTCGTGGATTGTTTTCTTAATGGAAGCAACTCATATACATAGATATTGATCAAAAAATGACAAAAAAACATATTTGTTAAAATAATATCAGAACTGCAAAAAATAAAATACAACGTTATTGCGTGTGTTTCGGACTGTGGCGGAGGAAAAGTAGGGCTCTGGAAGGAGCTTCCAGCGTGTATTGAGAAAACTCACATTGTGATGTGTGTTTGAACGCCCTATATATATATATATATATATATATATATATATATATATATATATATATATATATATATATATTTTCTGTTTACTCAGTTCTCGCTTTCACGCTAACGAAATTTGTTGTTTTTATGTGTCTTCATAGAGTTAAATTAAATTGATATATCGTTTGCTTCATATTGCATTTCGGATTAGAATTTGTCGTGTTTAGTTTAAAGTGAGTTTCTTTGTTAGAATTAATTTAAAATTAGTATTGAAATTGTATAAATTTTCGTAAGGTTTAAAATTAAGCCGCAGTTTGGGATTGAGATAAAATTCCAGGTTGGTTTTCATATTAAGTTTCTGGTGTCAAGATTCTATTGCAGTACAGTTTACCGATTTATTTTCGGTCAAAAATCATCATTATAGGAGAAGGCAATATTTAGCTAAGTTACTAAGGAAAAATAACTTAACGATAACATTTTGTCTCTATTGCTGTGAAAGCTAACGTGGCTTTTGCACTTTGAGGTACTCGTTAGGATTACAGTTCGTAGCATGACGTAATTTTTATTGATTATTTACGGGAAGGGACATGTCGTTTGCACCGCATTTTATAATTTGAATGTATGAGTAGTATGATTGGTTGTAGATTTTAAAATCAAGTATGGCGTAACTGAAGAAGTTTTGAATGTATGTGCTCAGTCTTGGAATGATGCCGTAATGGCCAAGGCTCGTTTGCGCTTCGTCGTAAACACGAAGGTTGGTGCGTAGAGGTAGTGAAATAGTTACGCCCTTCTTGGAGGTTAGGTAAACTATCGTGGAAATTTGATTTTCGTTACCCTTAATTGGAGGATTGTTTTGTGTCTTCTCGCCTCATGGAGCATCTATCGTATCGGTGTCGTACATAGCGACATATTATCGTCATGGAATTTCGGTTCAGTGTCGAATGGTGCTGGTTCTAACTCATTTGGGGTTCTAACACACCTATGTGCGGATCAAAAGTAAATAGTTTAAGTGTAGACGACTTCCTGTAAATGGCTAGGCGCATAACAAACAATTATCGCTGTAAATAATGAAAGCTTTTAGTTTAAGTGTAACCATAATGTTCGTCAAGGACTTTGTAAAAGACGCCGTTTAAATAAATATACCGGATTTTAAGTTTGAATGAGTAAAATTAATCAAGTAACGCTTTGTAAATAGTTGTGTATTTACGTTTAATCAAATGAAGAATTAGTTAAAGTAGTTTTGGTTGAAGAAACTGTCATAAATTAAGTTCGAGTAAATATGAATAAGATTTGTCGTTTGTGAAATTTCACAAGAAAGCGTACCGTAATAGCCACCGTCGAATTATTTAGAATACCTGCTGGACCTGCTGTCCGACCGATTTTCGTAGTTCAGAGGAGGAAGAACATCTTTTTGTTGTTAGTGTTATGTAAGGTAACGTTTATGTTTTATTTTTGGTGACAATAATAAAGTGTTATTTATTTTTTTTTTTTTGTGTTTATGTCGGAGGATGCAGCGCTTGCTTGTGTAATCTAGCGTATAAAGGCCCTTCAAGCAATTTTGGAAACAGGCGCATTCATCCTGATAATTTATTGTTTATATCTCTGATTTTCGTTTGTTGTGCAAATTCTGTGTGCGAAAGTATATATTACCGATATTTTGTATTATTTCTGTTGTATTTAATGAAAGGTTTTTGTTTATAATTCACTGACCTTAAAGACCATTCCAAGCGCCGAGTGAATGTTAGTTTTATTCTAGATATATTGTTTTGAAAATGCAAAATCTAATGGTTTTTTAGGTAACTGTATCGAAATTTGAGATGCAAATGTCATAATGCACGACCATTGTTATTGTTTATCACTGTTTTATTGATAGATATTAATCTATTGTGATCCTTCCTCTGCGTTACAATTTTGACGTAAAGTAATAAGCTAAACGAATAGAAACCTTTTGATTCACATTAAGGATATCTAGTAATTGACTTCATTTGATGAAAGTTATTAAGTTTTTCTTAAGTAATTAATTAAAAGTAAACTTTTGAGGAATGAGATTCAATATGGTTTGACGCAATGCGTTTAGATAACGTAGTATGAGTTTGCTGGCCGAGCAGCTAATTGTATTTCTTTGTGCATACGAGGATATCTCGAAAAGATGCGAGTTATCCTTGAAGTATTGACTTATAGATTGGAGACATTCTAGTGCTTGATTTGCCGAACACGTAAGCGAATATAATTTGTTATGGCAGCTAGGTAACTTATTTTGAGAATTTAGGTATTACATCTCGATATCGACATTTGATAATTTTAGAATTTCATAGATTTGTGATCGCGTTTGTTTAGTTTCGGTAACGTATATTTTAGTTTTAATTGAATAATTAAATTGTCGTATTTCCAGTTATTCCTGGATTAGTTGAGTTAATAACTTTAACGTAGATTTATCGAAATATTTAGTGAGTTTTAGGTTTTATTTCGCATTTTGCGACTTTTATCTTTAAAGCTAAGATTTTATTGAAGTTTAGGTGAACCTGGCGTTAATATTTTTGGAGTAGACTGTAGAAATAGTACATTTTTGAGTGAATGTTCTGGTTTCCTGTTAGAGCAATATAACATCAGTTCATGACGTTTTCCCGCTATAAATGATTTTAACAGGTGGCGCCTTTTTGGCTTTATCTACCGATTTTGACTATTTTCGGAGTTGTTAAGAGTGACTTTTACGATCTTTAAGTAAGAACTCCGCCCACACCACAAAGCTATGCCGTGGCATTACGGGCTGTATACTCTAGTGAGTATTTAGCCTGTAACAACATTTCACATCCTATAACGGGAAATAATTCGTAATTGGCTTCTTGATACAGGATTTCAATTAAAAGATGGCAAAGTAGTTAACAAAACTCTTTTAGTTGAGTTAACTTACTACGATAAAAGATAATGACGTTACTTCATGTCATAGATTAAAAACTGAACACAGCAACTGTGAATTGTTTTGAGAACGAAACGCTAGCAAATGATACGGGGCAATTGATTTACATAATAAGATATTGGTTTCACATTATGAATTCTTATTCCAACCAAAAAGCCTTATGATTGTGATATAGAACAACAGAAACAGATATTGGATGATGTCTACGATATAATTCAAAATATGCGATGTATAATAAAGAGCACCTACATATATTTCAAAAGGGAATTCTAATATCTATTAAATCGCTTAAATACCTTTTTAATGATATGTAGCAACAATACAATGCCAAATATGACATCACATACTGGTTAAATCAAAATGCTCTGGAAAATTTCTTCTGCCAACTCAGAACTAGAGGAGCTCTCCGTGATCACCCATCACCTCTAAAAGCCATTTACCGGTACGAATGATTATTCTTGGAAAAAAACCGGGAATTATTCAATAGCATACGGATATGTCACCTGACGAATATTTGTTAGCTAAGGTTTTAAATGGCGCTAAAATTGTAATAAGTGAAAATCGTTTGCCGGAGATTTCATCGAGTGAGTTTACTGATGCCGAACACTCTGATGCAGAAAGTTTGTCTTCAACGTCATCTAATTCACAATCTCCCCAAAGGAAAACTGCATGCCAGTCTGAAGAAGATGGGTTGATATATTTAGCTGGATGGGTTGCCCGTAAATTTAAAAAAGAATATCCTGGAATGGGAAACTATACATGTCGAGCAAAATATTCCACCAGCAAGTTACCTACTTGGTTACAAAGCTTATCTTTTGGAGGTTTACTGCTCAGTGGCTTGAAAAACTCTTAGACAAATATTGCATTAAGTACAATGGAATGACATTTCAATCGGGCAGAAGTACAACAAAAAATTTAGTGAATAAATTTCTTAAAAAGAATATTGATGTGCCAGAACCTGTAATTAAATATTTCGTCTTACAAAGGACGTATATACGAATAAAATTTTTAAATTTCAAAACCACCGGACCCAAGAAATCAATAAAAAGATCAGCGCAACCACAACAAGAGAACTGAGAAAGAAGTACAGGAAACTGGTGTAATATCTGAAATACAATACGATTAGAGCATTTTCATTTAACTATTTTTGATTAGAACTTTTAGAATTTTTTTAATTATAAACAAACTAGCGTGGAGCTTCGCAGCGTGGAGCTTCGCTCCGCGCTATGGTCACAACACACCTTGACACCCGTTTACAACATTTACTTAAAGGAAAAATTTTTCTTAAAGAATTTTCAATTGTTAAAAAATGCTAAAATTATGCTTTTTTTAGTTAGAAGAATAATTCGTCGTTCCGTGGAGATGTAAATGCTACGTTGGTGGTTTATTAATTTGAACGTTGTGGTAAGCAGCGTTGTCCATGACGACAATACCATTCGGTGATAGATTTTGAATTAGTTGTTTTTGTAAGCAAGTCATGAAGTTCGTATGGTTCATGTCGTGATGGTAGTCTGCTGACTTGCTATTTGACTTAAAGATCAACAATCCATTATTTACAAATCCATACGATCCACCAGAATGAACTATAATGTGCCTTTCACCTGCTCGATTAGTTTGATGAACTCCCGCTTCTTCTTCTGATTGCTGACTCTATAGGATGGATGAATGAAAATTTCATCTAAATAAGTAACTGGCTTTTTGTTATCCCCTAAATAATTATTCGCCCGTAATTTCCGCAGGTAACGAGTTTTTACTAAATTTAAAGCCGATCTGATGTAAATAGTTGCGATGCCTTTCGCGATCACCTATAACAGTTAAAAAAATTGTTAAAAACATGGTTCTTCTTTAAAATATAAAATGATTGATTAATTTTTACTTCGAGAGTTTAAAGTAATTGTTTAAAGGCAGAGTCAAAAAAAAGGGCTATGTTCGCTATATTGACTGTTGTGTTATGACCTTTAATAATGAATAATAGTTAGTCTAAAATTGATTGCACTCAATAGAAAATATTCTTTTAATTTTTATTTATTTTTTCTTAATTGTTGTGTGAAATGTTGAAGCGAAGGGAAGTCGAGCGAAACTAACTTGAGATAAACTAAACTAAGTGAAATAAAGCTACCCAGACAATTAAACGCGAGATGTGCAGTTGATTTGTAAAAGTACAAGAAAGACGTAGGTAACATTCTTCTCGTTTGTTCATATCTACACCCTTAGTATTCATTTTAGTTCGTCAAACTATGACATATGGTTGCGGCAGCTGCTAATTCCGTTGCCTTTTTCAAAGGAAATGACCTCATATCTGCGGCTTCCTGCCTATCGAAGAATTCGATAACGTTGTAATAATATTTCTGGCCTCAGAATGAACCGATTTTCTCGAAATCGTAGCCATGTGTTTAGTAGGATATTGACGATGACAATGACAATTTGGTGATTCTGTACACGATTGTACATCTAAGAACTGTAACTTGTGATTGGGCAAATTGAATTCGCGCCAATTTGGTGATACTTAGTTCGCATATTTTCCGGGGACTTTGTTTTTCTGGCAGAGCTATAACATTATTAAGCTCAATATTGGACTTTAACAATTGTCTTTTTGACATACCAAAATAATATTTATAAAATTAAAAATGCCATGGAAGTTGAAATGTTGTCAAATTACATATTAGGAAGTATTCAACTATTGTAAAATGAAACGTCATATTGACATACAAAATTACCAAAATAATATTTATGAAAGTAAAAATTTCATGAAAGTTTAAACGTTGCCAAATTACATATTGGAAAGTATTCAACAATTGTAAAATAAAATGTCTGTTTGACATGCAATGTTACCAAAGCAATATTTTCTGCAAGTACAGCCTGATAAGTAATAAGTAAATTAAGTGGTTGACCCTCAAAATGTCATTCAGACCTTTAACGATAACCAACTTCAATTTTTGAAAATAGTAAAATATTTGATATATTTAACTGAGCTGTATGTTCAAATTTTTGGAGATGTTTCTATATTCTATAAACAAATAAATAGGGTTTGAGGTTAGATGGGCCAAATTTAGTTAAAGCCCAAAATGTTTGTAAAAGGTCTAAGAATGATTTTAAGAGTAGTTTGGATCGATTTGTGCGGTCCACGTTTTTGCTTATTGTATAGCTCGGTTTTAATTTAGGATGAGTTTTTAAAGTAGTATTGTGTTTCACGTTCATAGTAGAACACGTCTAACCTGAGTTTTGGGCCAAAAAAGTCCACTTGCGTTTTTTGACGGATTCTCCATCTGGGTGTCTCAGATTACATATATTTCAAACTTCAGAGCTCAGATGAGCGAGTTAAGGAAGATGGCTCTATATCTCGAAAAGTGGAGGGGATACAACAAAGTTGGAAATCCAGTTTTAGCGTTTGATGTCGATCTGCATTATTACAAAGTTTCAAAAAAATTGGTCGGCAAATAAGGAATCGATGCGCGTGGATTAAAAGAAAATAAAATCCTCAGCCCTCATATGTGTGTGTTCTATCCCCTGGTGGTAGTGCGACGGTAGTTTTGACTATACGTCACCACGCCTTAATCCCTCTCCAATCCTTCGCCGTCGCTCGCGAACTCTGGATCCTAACATCGGGCCGTCGGCGAATTTCTATTTCCATCCCTCGAAAACGCGATTGAGGCAAACTCAAAAGGGGGGGACGCGACGGCCTAATGCGAGTATTCCCGTCCAAACAGTACCCGGCACGTTTCTTATCTTTTGACCACGGAGCCTTATTTTCGAGGTCAAAATTATAGTTCGAAAATATTTCTGACGGTTCTAAATTTCGTAAAAATATATGCTGTGGTAGAACTCGTCGTAAAGAAAAATAAAAAAAAAATCACGTTTCATATTTTACCCTATAACTCAAAAATTATAAATGATACGAAAGTGGAATAAGCGGCAGTAGATGGGCCCCATTAGGACACATCGTTTATTTGTGAAATGGTAACGCTTACTTTAAAAGTACAAAAGTTATGGCCATTTATGTGAATTTTGAAAAATCGAAACGTCGTGATAACTCGAAGTCGGTACCCGTTAGAGAGAATCAGAGCTGGTTTTGTTCATTTTCGAACCAAAATCCATCGATTTGGACACCTCGCACAAATATTTGAAAAAAATTGTGTTTAGTTCGAAAAATATCTGAAGACAATCTATCCCCTTAGCATTTTATTTTAGATTTTGAAAGGTCATTGCGTCGGAAGTAACGGTCCAATTTTGACGAAATTTTTTCTCCGGCCAATCGAAATTCACGAAAAACTCCCTTCACCCCCCTCCCCGAAATTAAGCAACAGCCGCCCATGGCTTTATCGGGGTAATATAGTTCTTGACAGTCCCCACCGATGCTTAAAGTTTAAATAATTTCTGAGATTCCGTTTTCGAGAAAATCTACGAGACATTTTCCGACCACACATCTACAACTCCCGCCGCCACCTCCCTCGTGGTGGTGCGACGGTAGTTTCGACTATACGTCGTGACAAACTAATCCCTCCCCCGCTGCGCCGACGCTCGCGAACCCTCGACCCTCACGTCGGGCCGTCGGCGAATTTTTATTTTGATCCCTCGCAAACGCGATCGAGGCAATCTCGACGGCTGAATGCAGTGATCCTTCGAAACGGTACCTGACACGTTTCTTATCTTGCCATACTCAGGCCATGTGAAAAATTTGATAAAGATCGTATTCCGAATTTGAGAGTTTATTTTATGGTTTCTGTTTAATTACTAATATTTTAGAAGTAAGACTTTCATCATTCATATTAGAATATAATAATTTTTAATGGTGTAACAAATTACAATAAGCTTTAAATTACTTAGCTTTATTATAAAATCGCAAGCTTTGTACTATAAGTTGTAGTCTTCATTAGGCGTAAAAAAAATCAAACTGACAAATAACAACAAAACGCCAAATTATGTACAATTTATCTATTATTATTTCTATAAAACTGTCTGTAAATGAGTTGATTTTATGATTGTATTAATAAAAAATACGTAACTGTATATTATACCTACGTAATTCCAGATTTATATATACAACTATGATTCTAACAAAATGTACAACTGCAGCACAAACCAATTTATAAGTTAAGTCGTCCGTACAAAGCACGCCTGAAGCGCGACAGCCAGGACTGGCGATGACGTAGCGGCTTTGAACCAATCCGAACAAAGTAACGGATTGAGATAACCTATTAGGTTAGCGACCTTGGCTTTGCGGTACTTAATAATTAATACGCTTCTGAAAGGGTGCGTTAAACACTTTATTTAATAGATCGGCAATTATACTTTTAAGATGTATAGCTTTTACCACTACACTACATCTACAATGCGGGTAGAGATATGTAAATACATCAGTACCAATTCCACCTTACCGAGTAGTACTTATAAATTGATCGAACATTCTATAGTACCGGGTGGCCAACCAAGAACAGCCGTCGGCCATATCTCAGGAATGGTTTATGGCACAGGTTCGGGAAAAATTTTTATAACAAAAGTGGCCTCCAGAAACGCCTGGAAATTATTTTCAGAATTGCAGGTCCACCGCTAGAGGGCGTATTTGACAGCTAAAATCTTAAAAAGCAAAATTTTTCAAAATTTACTCAATTAAGGGGCATATTAAACATTATAATCAGATTCTTCGACAAATTCTGCATATTTTTTATTTGATAAGTTTTAGTCTATCTCTTCAAATAAGAGGGGAGTGGGAACCTTGTTACGAAAAAACGCCTTTAATTCAGGTTCTGCTTGACCGATTTTAATAAACTTGATGTTGTTTGAAAGAGATTTTGTTAAACAATACAAAATTTGTAAATTTGAAGCAATCTGATTAATAACATAAACGCTAATGGGCGCTGTTTAATATTTTTTTAATATTGTGTTTTCTCTTTACAATTTTAAATGGAAGCATAAAAATTTAAGTAGGTCTTTAAAAAGTAGACTAAATTAGTAATAAAACAGTAAAAACTGCAAGTCGATATCTTTTTCCTATCCTGAGATATCGTAAGAAACAGGTAAATGGCGGGAATTGTTCTTTCAACGTCTAGTACGCTAGTTCGCGTTAACTGAAATTATTAAATTTAGCCTTGATGAAAAGATCTTACATTGGTCTGCAGTAATTTAAACCGTTATCATACTAATGTTATGGTTGCCGGTAGATTACCTAAATGTAATGCTGTTGCTACTAACAATGAGAACAAATTATAAAATAATAATGTGATAAATCTAAGAATTAAAACCTTAAATCAATAACTACGTAATTAGTTTCACGCTAGATGTTCGAAATGTCCATCATTTTCAATGCATGAAATCTATCGCTGACGGGTGGAGAGAACGGCAGTTGCAATTTCTGCCCTTGAAATAATTCGTATTGTCTGTCGTATTCTTTCAATCATGTCGGCTCTTGTTGTGGGTCTATCGGCATAAACGAGACATTTTATTCGCCCCCACAAATAAAAATTTAAACAAGTTAGGTCTGGAGACGTCATATCCACCTTTCAGGGTATGATTCATCTTAGAAATTCCGAACATCTCTAGAATAATGTTCCGGGCACCCATCACCACAACGAAGGACTTCAATGTGTCTTATTGATCTGATTACTTTATAATATATACTATTTTAGATTGCACCCATATCACATGGTCCTACACCATAGTTTGAATGCTCAAGATTTTGATACCAGGTTGGATTTTTGCAACTGGCTCTCAAATTTGATACACGACGATCCTAAAATACTTTCACGAATTATGTGGACAGATGAGGCTACTTTTCATAGTGATGGTAGTGTAAATCGACATAATATGCACTACTGGTCTGAAACGAATCCCCACTGGATGCAGGAGGTCCAACATCAGGGTCGTTGGTCTGTAAATGTGTGGTGTGGGATTCTAGGTGGAGAAATAATTGGGCCTCTTTTTTTAATGAGACTGTTAGTGGAGAAAGATATTTAGACTTTTTAAGCAACGAATTGCCACTTCTTTTAGAAGACGTACCCTTGGCCATTCGTCGTGATATGTTCTTGCAACATGACGGGTGCTCGGCACATTATTCTAGAGATGTTCGGAATTTCTTAGATCAATCATACCCTGAAAGGTGGACAGGACGTGGAAGTTTATTTATTTGGCCACCAAGGTCTCCAGACCTAACTTGTTTAGATTTTTATTTGTGGGGGCGAATAAAAGGTCTCGTTTATGTCGATAGACCCACAACAAGAGCTGACATGATTGAAAGAATGCGACAGACAATACGAAGTATTTCGAGGGCAGAAATTGAAACTGCTGTTTTCTCCACCCGTCAGCAATTGATTTCATGCATTGAAAATGATGGACGACATTTCGAAAATCTAGGGCGGCACTAATTATGTAGTTATTGATTTAAGGTTTTAATTGTTAGATTTATCACATTATTATTTTATAATTTGTTCTCATTGTTAGTAGCGACAGCATTACATTTAGGTAATCTAGCGGCAACCATAACATTAGTATGATAACGGTTTAAATTACTGCAGACCAATGTAAGATCTTTTCATCCAGGTTAAATTTAATAATTTCCGTTAACGCGAACTAGCCTACTAGACGTTGGAAGAACAATTCCCACCATTTACCTGTTTCTTACGATATCTCAGAATAGGAAAAAGATATCGACTTGCGGTTTTTACTGTTTTATTACTAATTTAGTCTACTTTTTAAAGACCTACTTAAACTTTTATGCTTCCATTTAAAATTGTAAAGAGAAAACACAATATTAAAAAAATATTAAATAGTGCCCTCTAGCATTTATGTTATTAATCAGATTGCTTAAAATTTTCAAATTTTCTATTGTTTAACAAAAGCTTTTTCAAACAACATCAAGTTTATTAAAATCAGTCAAGCAGAACCTGAATTAAAGGCGTTTTTTCGTAACAAGGTTCCCACTCTTCCCCGCCCCTTATTTGAAGATATAGACTAAAACTTGTCAAATAAAAAATATGCAGAATTTGTCGAGGAATCTGATTACAATATTTAATATTTTGAAATTTTGAAAAATTTTGCGTTTTAAAATTTTAACTGTCAAATACGCCCTCTAGCGGTGGACCTACAATTCTGAAAATAATTTCCAGGCGTTTCTAGTGGCCATTTTTGTTATACAAATTTTTTTCCCTAACTTGTGCTATAATCCATTCCTGAGATATGGCCGACGGCCGTTCTTAGTTGGCCACCCGGTACATGGCACAGTTGTCTGAATACAACTACGGAGTTAAACAAGTACAATAAATCTAACCATATCTCTTCCTTAATTAAAAATCGAGAGGGAGAGGCCAACTGTAACGTTGCAGCCTATCCTACGATTTAACAAACCCGAACGGCATAACTTCTGTCAATTACTATGTCCATTAGATAGTAGTCATTTGAGATTAGCCGCTATAGCACAATTTTACCAAAATTATAACTAACTTTAAACTAAAGTGTTAATATGACTTCCAGAAAAATTCATAATAATTATTATTACCTAGATTACGTGGATTAAGTGGACAATTTCAAAACAAAAAAAAAATTGAACTAGTATCCATATAACCGCTGTTTTCAGCAAGAATTGAAAAAAAACCTCAGAAAAAATACTTGTATTTATTAGTCTTCCCTAAAATAAATTTTCTTTGAATTTGTAATTTTCTAATTATATTATGTAAACTCACTTCCAAAGGTATACAAAACATTTATTACAAATCTAATATTTTGAAAGTCCTTTGACAAAAAATATATTTTCCTGAAAACGTTCTTGAATAGCTTTGCTTAATTAAATTTTGAGGAGGTGTAGATGTACACTCGTAATAAATCAAAAGGACGTTAAATTACAGTAGCTTATTTTATACACTTTAATTGAAAACATTTTTATTATACTACACAAAAACGTTAATAATAATGCATCAAAGACATCTATTATGTCCTTGTTAGATGTAATCATAATATAATAATATTTTGAACAGTAGGGTGTCTGTTGAGATTCATTCTAATTTCTTTTTTTTTGACAAAGGTTGGGTTGCAATCTATATATAGGTGTGTAATTAACATGGGGATTTGTATGAAAGCTGAGACAGAAACATTGTTTGTTACATGTTAACTAAAAGGGAATATTATTATCAAGTTTGATTAAAATTGACGTAAAAGTATGTCCGCTTATTTGAATTCGTAGATACTGTTAGCTAATAGCCGTATTCACCATTTTCAACTGAACAGTTTGATAAGTAACAAACCGTTAATACTTGACAGTCTGTTAAAATAAATTCGTATGCACCATCACAGTTCAAAGCTAACAATAGTAAACTAGCGGTTATTCAAAAGTTACTAGAATTATGTTGGCAAAACTCGTTCCAGCAATGTAAACTTAACCTTAAAAATGTAGTATGACATTTCGTGTTAGGAATAAGTTTCAATCGAAATTGTTATTAACAAATATTATAATAATAAGTAGGTAAGAATTTTAATTGTGAACAAACTACAATTAATGTATTTTTATTATATTAATCAATTTTTTAAAATAGAGAAAAGAAACGAGCTTCTAATTTCACCAATTTAGTGAAAGAGATTCTTCTAAATTTAGTGAAACAATATTTTCACATATTAGAAAATAAAAACAACCAATTCTGTTTTTAATAAAGATAAGAAAACATACTGGGAGAGGTAAAAAAATTGAGCTTCAATATTTATTTTTTAATATAAACATTTTAGATCGAACTGGTGAAAAAGCCGACATCTACAATAATGGATAAAAAATTGTTACAATTAATCGATGAAAATTATTTTTGCATAAATAATGTAACCGATAGTAACAATACTATTAATTTTAATGATTTTTTAATGTTAATAATTTTGTAAAAGACGATTGTGAAATAAGTGATAATGTGTTCATTGAAGAACCTTCAGAAAAACGAAGAAAAGTATGTGAAGAAACTGAAATCTCCTTATTTAGTAATTTTGAACAATAATTCTAAAGAGCAAGGAAAAACAACAACACAAAATTCTAAAAACGAATCAAATAATCTAGAATTAAAAAAGAAACAGAACAAGAAAAGTTAAAAGGGAAAAACGTGATAATGAAATAAAGCAAATTATAAAAGAAAGAGAAAAACATGATTTTGTAATCAAAGAAATTGAATACGATGCACTTATAGCCAACTGTGGTGTTTTGAAATTTTGTTACCAAGATTTTTTCTTTTTTATCATTACAGTAAATTAGGGCTTTACTGTATTTTATTATTATCACTTATTTCATTATTGTCTCTTAGAAAATATATTTTTAGGCCCAGCTGTTGAGCCTTGGATTATATATCTTTTCAATCCTGGCTATTTTCTATTTTTCAAATTAATTTATTTCAAAAATATATTTCGGTATGCACTCCTCTTAAAACAATTCTTTCTATAGATATTGACCCATGTTAAAAGATAACAACTTGGACTTAGTAGGTGTTTCACAAATTTGATATTACAAAATACCAGCTTTAAATACTTCAAAATTGAAAAAACATCAAATATGAACTTTTATTGTTTATTCCGCATTCCATAAAATAAACATTTTTTGATTGAAAAACTATATTAGTTAAAGAACATCCAACTGACGTATTGTTTTCTTGATTATTGCTATTATTGGAAGCAAGTTCAATAACATCTGCTGGGACATTTTCATCCAAATCTTAAAAATTCGTCTCGTTCTGCAATGCACAAGTTATATAAAACAGCAGTACCTACTATTCCTTCACATATTGTTTCTATTGTCAGTCTCATTCCAACTAATAGACATAGAAAACGTCTCTTCCATACCCCAAACAATCGTTCCACTGGATTTCTAGTTTTAATTTGGGTACAATTGTAACGTTGCTTTGCTGCTGTATGTGGTCCACCTAATGGTTGTCATGGCAACCCGAACCTTGGTATCGAACGTAAGCCCCTTCTCGCGTAAGATTGTTTGTGATTTTTATTACAAATCTCTTAATTTCCAAAAAAAAGAACTTAGCGTTTTTACGCTCATCGTTCCGGCATCGTGATCTTCGCCGCTTCGGAGTTAGATCAGTCACTGCTTGCATGCAGATAATAAGAAGAAGCGGTCATCAGTAGAGGAGCCACAGTCTAGCAGCAAGCAGGAGCCGCCGGGATACAGCAGGATCTAAGAACAACACATAGAAGCATCCAGGACACTGCCACCACCAACTACAGGATCGACGTCGGGTAAAGCAATAGGTACCAGTTTAATGAAAGTATTGTTTTAATCTTAATTTATTTGTTTTATTTTAACATTTGTTTTTCTTCTTTTTCTATTTGGGTCTCTGATTTCCAAGCCTTTTGTTCTCGGGGTGTGAGGCTGCATCTCGGCGGGACCCGGCCCTCTCTTAAAACAAGTATCTTTCTTTTTAATTCAATTTCTAAACCTCCACTAACAACAACCGCGATGGTTAAGCTCGATCGCCACCGTGCTACCGTAACGGTGGTATCCCCAACCCCCGACGCCGCTCGTCCACCTACATCGACACTCACCACACACACATACGCATACACCATCGCCTCGACACCACCATCCTCTCGTACACGCTCCCACTCAGACGCTTCGTCCATTTCCACCTCATCAACACACTCCTACATTTAAACTCGCTCCACCGCCTCCACAAAACCACACAAACCCGCACACACACAAAAACCCTCAAACACACACAAACCCGATCTCTTACCCACACCCGCCAAGCCACCTGTACTTGCCGTGATTCCGACACCCGCTTACCCCAATCATGAACCCACCCGCTCCCAATTCTCGAGGTATTGCATCCGCAATATCCCGAAATTCATTACAACACAGAAATCCCTCTTTAATTTCTTAAAATCACTTAACCTTTACTGGTTGAACTTAACACTCAACCATAACCATACCTGTCTCTTAAAGACCGCCTCTCCCTTGCCGGATGGTGAGCAGCTTAGGCTGGGACACCATTTCGGTGACCATTCCGTCACCCTTACCCAAAACTCCCCGGTCCCCGTTTACACAACTCCACTCCTAGAGCTCCCTGCTTCTCGTGTGTGATTCGTCACGTAGATAAGGACATCCTGACCCAAGAGATCCTGGATGCGATCGATCTTCCACACGTGAAGAAGGCCGTTCGCATCACCTCTAAGGTCACAAACTCCCCAACTGCCCTTGTCCGTATCATAATTCCTTTCCAAACCACCCTTGAATACCTCCTCGCACGCGGTGTCATCATCTTCGGGCGACACTACCGTTGCGAATCTTCCCTTATTCCACAACCTCCCCCAAAGTACTGTTCTACCTACACGCAGGTGGGGCATACCGCGGAAGAGTATCTTTCCCGCGCGATCCGTGGTCCAAACTGTGGCGAAAGTCACAGATCCTCTGCCTGAAAATACTCGGCAAACCCAAGGTGTAACAACTACAGGGATGCTCACCCTGACTATTCCTCTAAGTGCCGGAAGCGGCGGAACCTCCCAGTTCCCCATCGAAGATGGCATCCCTTAAATCCACCCTGTCTTCCGAAGAGTCCCACTCGGAAGACACCGCCCATCTCAAACCAACTCCCGATACTGACCCCCTTTTCATTAAGGACTTCCTGCAAGTCTTTACACACTCCCTTTTCCCCATGTTCTCTGACCGACCGGACATGGTTCTTCGCTCCCTAGACTCCCTCTCCCAAAACTTTTTCCAACGGTGTATCAACGTCTGCTTATCAGGTACGCGGATGAAGGTAGCAGTAATCCGCCAGACAATCCTTAACTCCTTCCCAATGGATATCATAGCAGGGACCGTTAATGCCAGGGGCGTGCGTCGGAAAGCTCCCTTAATCAAACACCTTTCACACTCATTCAAACAATAGCCAACATGGAGCCGCCCTCTTAATTAAAAACTGCTTCCCCTCCACTCCTTTTCAACTCTCAGCGCACCTACAGCATCTCGAATCCGTTGCTGCAACGGTAGACTTTTCCACTCCTATAGTATTTGTTTCCTATTACAACCCGCCAGGCCACAAGATACTATCAGATGACCTTTTAATCTACGCTTCTAGCCTCCCTAATGCTGTTCTCCTAGGTGACTTCAATGCCCGCCACGCCCAATTCGGAGACACCGCAACGAATGGCAACGGTAACAGGCTATCATCCGCTCTACTGCAGTTGCCGCTCCTACGAATTTCCAACACTTAACCAACCTATTTCGAACATTTAGGTGCCCCTATAGAAGAGCAGACTGGAATGTGTTCTCGGAACACATCTCCAACAACCTTCCTACACTCAATCTTCAAACGACCCAAGATCTCGAGAGAGCCATTAGTGACCTAACTTCCGTAATTACGGAAGCGGTCGAAATATCAGTGCCATTAAAAAACATCGACATCTCCGGCAAACCGCTCCCACAGCACATCGTGAATTGGATCAAAGAGAAAAGACGAATATATCGTCAATTCTTGCGATCCAGGGATACGGCTCTCAAGACCGAATACAATCGCTTTAACGCCTTAATCAGGCGAGAAACCAATAAACACGCTGAAGACTCCTGGACCAAAGCCACTTCCCAGCTAGATTATAGAAATAGTAAACTCTTCTGGCACCAGTTCGATAGACTGACCAGAAGAAAAGTAAACCCAAAATCCCACCTAACCGACCTTCAGGGCAACATAATCTCCTCCGACCAAGAAAAGGCCGATTTCTTTGGTCAACACCTTCAATCCATTTTTCAATCCCCAAATGATCCTCAGTTCGATAACCGGTTCAAGGCACTCCTCGAGTGTCGCCTTGAAGAATTCCGCCACCTTAACCTTCCTGAAACCCAACGCCAACCCCACTTATTTCAAAAAAGGAAAAAATTCTGCCCCAGGTCATGCGGCCTAAATCGAAAAATCCTCCGTCATTTACCCAATACAGCCCTCTGACTACTCTACAACATATACAACCAGTGCTTAATCCTATCCCACTTCCCTACGGACTGGAAATCGGCCCACACCGTCATGATACCCAAACCCCACGCTGACCTAACCTCACCCTCTTCCTATAGACCAATATCCCTCCTGAATT